>JAJKFI010000004.1:36435625-36689393 GCA_029204185.1 Lerista edwardsae | reverse complement strand
AGAGCACTCAACACACACCTATTCGCATGGCATTTGGATGATAGGTGAATGTTTGCCCTCTGTGACTCTGGAATATTGTTGTAGAGCTGGACAATTTGTTCTGCTGCCCCCATGGCCTGATGAGATGTGTTGGTGTCTGTTCTATTTTCAATATTTTTGTGTTTGAGTTTAATGTCAAAATCAATGTTTTTAATGCTTTTGTTTTTGTTATTTTCTACTTATTGTTGTATTACATTGTACTTTTTATGTAGTTGTGTAAGCCACCTTTGGCATTTGCTTTGGCATGGGAAAGCCGGGGTATAAATTTTTTCAAAATAAAACCAATTCATTAACTACATGAGTGAGGCTGAAACATTGCTACTTCTCATTTTTTTTCTGTCCTGAAGGAAATCATACAAGGCCCCTAAGACATTGCCACAAACTGGAATACTGAAGGGATGGAGGATAAAGAGAAAAATGTAAACCAAGTGTTGGTGATAATTTACAGCACTAGAAGCTGAACACATGTGTTTCAGACAAAGAAGATACTCTCAAAAGCAGAACTTACGACAGGGGTCATTGGCTTGTCTACTTTTGTTTCTTTTTATATCACTCTAATACACATCTAACATGAAGTCAGTAACATTAGTTTGAATCACAGTTCACCTTAATTCTGCAGTTAGGGTTTAAGACATAGGAGTAGTATCCTATCACATAGTAAACTGAATCCAGGAACAATCCATTTATCTTTGTACGAGGTTTTTTCACATTTCTACTTCATTGCCTGTGCTGTGATGTCATTTTGCAGTAACACTGCTCAAAGCAAATGGACAGTGTCAGCCATCCAATCAAACTACAGAGACAAACCTCCACAGTGAATATGCACTGTGATCAATTAGTATTTAAAAGACAGCTATACATTTAAGCTAATGGGTTTCCCTTTGGCAAAAGAAAAAATAAAACTTACTGCCACATGCCCATTTTCTTCACTGAGGTATCGTCGAACATCATTTAGTGCTGCTAAGGCACACTGTCTTAAGGAGAAGAGACAGTATAATAATTATATTATTGAAAATAGTCCTAAATTAATATACTCTACAAAGCATTTAAAAAGCTATGTATTCTCCCTGCGCAAGTACCAAATCATTACTGACTCATGGGTAGGGGTGGGGGTTTTTGGTGATTTTTCCCTCCAAAATTTCTTGATTAAAATAGCAAATTGCGGTATTATGTGTTTTTATCCAAATTTGTAGTGCAAATTGTACAAACAGCATAATAAATAAGGCAAAGGCAAAGCAATTACTGGCCCTACAAAGGCAAGCAATTACTGGCACACACACTCCAGCCTGAAATGACCTGCTCAAAAATTCCCAAGGTGCACTCTGGTTGCTGCCTGAAGTATCAAGAAACTGCTACTTACTACTTCCACATTCCATTAAAGCCCCAGCATGCATTGTGAACTGTGAACATGCATATTCATGCAAGTTTAAGTCAGCTTCGTCCTGTTTCTGCCACTCCTCCTCCTGATCCCTTACTGAAAACTATTTCTGGATTCCTCAAAACTGTGTCAAAAAGAAACCAAAGTGGTGCTATTTTTGTGAAATAGATCTAAATTTGTGTCAAACTGTCAAAAGTAAGAAAAAGCGGTGTTTTTGCATTTTGACCTAAATTCGGTTTTATGTAGTGTTTTCAGTAGAAATTCGCATTATTTAGCGTTCTGTGTTGATCACCAAAAAACCCATCCCAACTCATGGGGCGATGTCACAAATTTTGTGACATTTACTGGGTAGACCTAGTTGTACGAGATGGGATGCTATTGCCTTCCCCAGTCATCTTCACTTTACCCCCAGCAAGCTGGGTACAACCACTACCACTATTGGCATAAACTAGTAGCACCAGTAAAGCTGGGTACTCATTTTACCCATCTTGGAAGGATGGAAGGCTGAGTCAACCTTGAGCCCGTTTCCTCACAACCCAAATTCCACTGGGATCGAATGCAGGCCGTGGGGTGAGCTTTTGACCTACCACATTGGCCACATGAAAAACATAGCATTTACTTTGTTCCTAACATTCTTAGAAGTATAATGTAAACACTGGGGGAAAACATTCAAGGTCTACATTTACAAAGGCACAAATAGGTTAAGGGTCTTGTTCCAATTCACACAACTGATACATCAATGCTAACATGATACAATCCCCTGTATAAACGTATATTCTTTCTGAGGAATGAGTTGTCATACGTCACACAGAAATGTAGCTTTCAGGGCCTTTCATTCCTTTCCCCTTGAGACAGTTCTCTTACTTTCATCTCCTTAGAGCAACAATTAGCTGGTAAACAGTAGCTCTAATGGTGACAAAACAAACAGAAAAGAAATTCTGAACTTACTTTCGGATTTTCAGGCCTTCTTCATTGTCTGGCAGAAAGAACTCAAAAGATTTGTATGTTTTTACCAAGTCCCGTCGATACTGACCAACATTAAATTCTGCGTGAAAAATCAAGGAAGTCATAGTGAGTTTCATCTCCGTTTAACTCATCATGAACACTCCTATTTACTCCCATAATTCAGACACATAATCTAATCCATGCCATTATGCATCCTAACCTGGGAATAAACCCGCTTAAAATGGTGAGTCGATTTCATTTTCACCATTGAGCCTTCACAGGCTGCCCCCAATAGCCTTCAGAATTGCCTACTTATGTCACACAAGTAGACAAACATGCCCAGCTCTTGGTTGCCCAGGCAGTGCTTGTCCAACTTTAATCAAAGAATTTCATTGCAAAGGATGACAATAATTTTCTATATTTCTTTACCAGCTTCTATATTTCTTTACCATTCTCATAACTAAGACTGTCTTCTTAGTTAGTGTAAAAGTTACACTCTTTTAGTCCATAAGAACGTTTTTAAAATGTCTTCACCTGTGGCAAACACAACCATTCCTAACAAACCAGCAGCCCAATCCTGAGCTACCCGGCTCCTGGAGGAACGGTGGTACTAAAATGGCTACTGCTGCTGTGGGAGTCACAACCACCACAGGCGTCTCCTCAGGGAAAGGGGATGTTCATCCCCTTCCCCCAGGGAAAGCTCTGGCCCCTGCAATGGGGATACTCAAGTCTCTGCCAGCTGGTTTGCGTCCAAGCCCAACACAGGGGTACAGGATGTAGCACCAAGGGCTGCAGCCAATCCTATCCCTCTCCCGGGCATGCTCCTACCCTCCCCCGCCTTTTCCACACCCTCCCCGGCCCCCAAAGGCCGCATCACTGGCTCGCAGTCTCACTATATCCATGGTGCAGCAGCCGCTCCACTGCACTGAGGCCATAGGCACAAGCCCAGCGCCAGCGGTAGCGCCTTCAGCTGTGCCGCAAACCTGCTTTACAGAACATTTGTGATACTGGTGCCAGCGGTAACAGCTTGCTGCCAGCTTCAGAACTGGGCCCGCAGGGACCGCAATCAAAATATGAGATTCTAATTCTGATGCTGGTTTTACTGACCTGACACCAGCTGCAAGTAATATCAAATTAGAAACTTAAAGATGGGACTACATAAAACAATTGACTGCCTGCCATTTAATGTAACTACACATGATAACTACAATTCACTCTAAAAAGCAGAACTAATTTTTAAATAAACATACATAGTAATGGACTACAAAGAAAATTTAAACCACACGAACAAAAAGTAAATGTGACAGATCTTTTGTTCTTCCTTTATGGGAACTCTGGGAAAATGGACAGATTTATTGGAGTCTCTTAAATTTATGAGTCGCTTTATAAAAATAAACTCCTCTCCTTCATTTATCTTTATTAGCCTAAACACCAATGAATGCAGATTCTAAATCATTACTGTGACAAGGCACAGACTTTTTTCCAGATTTTTAAAGAGAGAGACTTAATATTCCTTCCAGGACTGGTAATAGTTTCCTCATCCTGACATTTTGGGATTCTTCCTCCTCCTCCTAGCGGGAAGTAGGGGCATTTCACTCATGGACAGATATCAAATGGTGATGAGAAGGTAAAAATCTGCCCAATGTCTCCAACCACAGGATACATACTAATTACATCACCCATTTTCCCCAATCTTTTTTATGGCAAGATAAAGCATGCTAACCTTTTGTAGGCACTCCAATCCAGTTTAAGTAGCGTGTCAATTTTTTTGAGATGTAGGTTTTCCCTCTTGCTGGGAGGCCAACCATGACAATCAACGTAGGGCAATTAGTCATACATACTGAAAAGAGGAAAAAACAAGTTTACAGTTAGTGTTCATGCCAAATAAAACTCAAGTAACAATTACTAGTATCTCCAGTGTCTCTTTAGGAAACAGCTGCATTTTTTTTCCAGATAGGAGACAGACACAGCACTATTCCCACTGCAATTTTCTGTTTTCACTACCTTGATATTTTTCCCTGCCCAACTCACACATTTAACATCTTTTAAAGAACTATAGTTTTTCCTCAACACATCCTTTTCAGTTTTTCAAAAAGGATTACTTCCTCCAACTGTAAGAATTCAAGTCCTTCCAAATAGTTACCTAATCCCATCTACTGTCCTAAATTGGGTTACACACAATACCTGAAAAGGTTTCCGGGATGGCTGCCTATAATAAAATATAAATGACCATCGCCATTTAACATAGCAGGAAAGTATTCCCCTGTAATGAACAACTCCAACTCTCTTTTCCACTGGGGGAAAAATATTAATCCTTTTAAGCAACGAACAGAACAACAGGAAACCATAGACATTTATGTAGCACACTTGTAAATGTCCAAATTGTTTCATATCCATTACCACAACAGCCTGAAACGCTTGGCAGCATAATCCCTGTATTCAGCCAGTGGTGAAAAACGGGTCAAAATATGAAAGAACAGCAAGGGGAAGTGGCTGAGAGAGTAGCTTGCTTAAGACCATGTGGTGAGATGTTGAAGTTAAACTGGGGAGTACAAGGGTCACAGTACAGTCTCTATGCCATGGTACCTTCCTTCAGGGCCAGCCAGACTAGACAAGCACGGCCAGATACAAACAACAATATTTTAGGGATATGCAACCCCAGAACAGCACCCAAAGAATCTCTTGCAAAGGATTCTGTTATTCTATGGCCTGAACAATGTGTAACCAAAAGAAAACCCATGAAATTGGCTGAAAAGCTTACAAGCAATGCCATGAGATTATAAATTAAAACTAATTAAGCAAGGTCTTGACATCATTATAGAAATGTTCACCTAATTACTGATAAATCAATACTTTCAAGAACACTTGACTTATCAGAATGCAGTTACTTTACAAGAAAGGCCAAAATATATATAAATTTTGCCTAACTTGCCTGTGGTGATCCATTAACTTAAAACTTATTTATACAATGACCTATTCTCAGACAACCCATTAATTCACTTTTGTTTACAACTGTGTGTCATTCAAAGGATTAATAAATTGCATCACTGTGATGAAAAACAAAACACTGAACACCAAAGCAGAATTATTGTGCAAGCTGAATGAATGGAGTTGATTTACATATTCTCTCTGCATTCTTTGAATCTCTTTCATCAATGCCAGACTACAATTAAGACATCTTAGGCCGGTCAATTTAGGGCCGAAAACCACCCAACCTGCAAACACCTCTAACAAAAGGTCTGACAACTGTTTCTGACAGTACTCAGGGTACATATTGACAGAACAACAATCCGATGCAGTCATCCCACCGGAAGTGGGTTGTCTCCAAGAGGGCATCCGCAAGCCATGAAAATGGGCCACAATCAGGCACCTGTGTTATTTCGAACCCTCCAAAAACCCTAACAACAGTTCCATCAACTATTCCAGTCAGTACTAGGTGTGCAGAGTGACAGGGGAAGGATCCGACAAAATCAGACCACCAGAAGGGGGTCAGTTTCAAGAGGGCAGACGCCAGCCATGAAAACGGGCCACAATCAGGCACCCGTGTTATTTTGAACCCCAAAGAGCTCCAACAGGGGTTCTGTCAACTGTTCCTGTCAGTACTAGGTGTGCAGAGTGACAGGGGAAGGATCCGACAAAATCAGACCACCAGAAGGGGGGCAGTTCCAAGATGGCAGCCAAATCATGCAAAGGTGAGGAGATTTCAGAATTCAAAGCTCAATGAGTGTTCTAAAAAAAAGAAACCCAACCATCCAGCATCAACCACCTAAGCTCACTTTGGTCATCTAAGTTAAGCTCTTTGACAAGGACCAGTTCATTACTACCAAGCAATTAAAATGTTTGTACTTACAATGCAATGGAAAATTGCAAAGCAAGCTTGCGGAATGCTGTATCCATGTCTCAATCACTTACTTGGGAAAGTTCCTAAAATATTATGCATCTTGGTATGTGCCCACAGAATAAAATAACATGTTAAAAAAATAAAACCAGGAAGTGAGACAGAGGAAACACATGAAAGACACATGATGTTCCTAAATAAGCTTAAGATCACCAACACATTAACCACAGGAGTTACAAATGGGTATTTTCACTGTAGAAAAAGCTGTCACAGAAAAAAACACAAAATTAGCTTGCAAAGTGGGGGAATAAAGAGGAATTTACAGTTTTAGGAATTCTAGTAATCACGAACTAAACCCATGCAACAATACAATTACACTACAGTAGAATGGAGCATGAACTAATTCAAGAAAGGCAATATAATAGCACAATCTGACCTACTGTCCTCATCAAACCCATCTGGAGTTTCAACTCCAGATGGAAAGGAAAATGCATAAAAAGTTGCTGAATGGTTTATCATAAACTTCAAGAAGAAAAATTAATTGCTGAAGTGTAATTCCCCTATTTTATGATTCCAAATCCTGACACAGTCTCCCCCCGCCCCGCAAACTTTGTCAGGATTTTCACAGCAGCATATTTCAAAATTACACAACTAGAAAATTATAGGTGCAGGTATGCAACCAGGATAGGGCATGTTGTTTGGTAGTCACTGCGCCCTTGGGTGGCCAACTAATCACTTTGATACATACAAACCTTTTAGTTGCACATATATTATTGGTCACCAGACTAAAAGTGAGGGGCAATGCACTCCTGTAACATGCATTGCTCAGTCTTGCAAGACTGGACAAGAGGCACTTTTTTCAAGTGGTGTTCCTCTTATATTTAGCAGGGGGAGAGTAATTATACCTATTCACCCCTGCACAGTGTCTTTTCTAGTGGCTGTTACTGGTGGTGTTCTGTATTATTATTTTTAGATTGTGAGCCCTTTTGGGAAAGGGAGACATTTAACTTTATTATTATTAGCAGTCTATAAACCACTTGTGAACTTGTGTTGAGAAGTGGTATATGAATACTGTTGACTGACTGCAAGAAGTCACTGATGAGAGAACTGCAACGCAGGACTATAAGAGTCATTTAAATGCTACACTACAACAAGCTGAAAGAGCAAGGGTTACAATTCAAAATAAGAGGAAGTGCTAAAATTACACAACTGAAAATGACACACTCAAAACTATGTAGCAATTGAATTTTCACACAAATCTGCCATAAACAGATACAAATCCAAAGCCCTAAAAGCACGTAGATTATTGTAGACAAGCAAAGTTTATTGACACTAACATTTGTAATTGCGAAAGGCACAAACCTTGCTAGAAGGCTTGTACGGGGATTCTGTAATAATCCAGCTTTTCATAACTGAACTCTCATACAATGAAATTCACTGTTGTATATGCCACTCCAAAATCTAAATTAAACCCAGGTTTTTTCATTCATGAAACTGGTCTCATGCATTAGTCTACATCAGTGGTTCTCCAACTTTTTAGACCAGGACCCACTTTTTAGAATGGCACTCGTGTTCAGATCCACTGGAAGTGAGGTCATTAACCTGGAAGTGACATCATCAAGCAGGAAGTGACATCATTGTAACATAATCAAATGGCACTCCTGGAATGCAAACTGGCACTCTTGGACTTCAGCAATTGCACATCCATGAAGCATGTCTGACAGAAAGCAAGAATAGGTCAAAATATTATATAAAAGCACTGAACTAAAAGTAGTTTTTTTTTAAAAACCCTCACTTGAAAATTCAAACTGAACACCCACAACAAGAATATAGCAAGAGTAAGGTCTGTTGCTTCCAAGATGGCTGCTCCCAGCTTTCTGCAACCACCTGACATCAGGTCATGACCCATCAAGTGGGTCCCGACCCACAGTTTGAATAACACTAGTCTACATAATTTACTGCAAGACTCCTCTTAGCCAGAGGGACTTCTTGATCATTACAACTTAGATAACAACTTAGATAAGAACTTCTTGATCATTACAGAAGCTCTTACTATCAGAATATGGCTACAACAAAGTAGACAAACCACTGAATGATGCTAGTTCTCACACTAAGAAATTTATGCTAAATGAAGGTATCCAAGTTTAACTTGATTTTGGAGCAGCATATGAATCTCTTTCTTGGGCAGATCTCATCTTTCTTTGATAGACTGACTGGTCTGATATATCATGGAATGCCATAGACATAACATATCCTGGATTTCAGCAAAACCAAGATTGACCAACTCCCATAATATCCTTCTGGATAAAATGTTTAAATGCAGGCTTGACAGCACACTACTGTTAAGGGGTTCAAAGTTAATTGAACAATCATCCCCAACAAGTACTTTTAAAACAGTCAACATCAACCTAGAGGAACGTGTCACATAGAGTGGCACAGGGCTTTTGTCATTTTTATAAATGACCTAGAAGAGCCTATCAAGTCTGCAGATGGTATAAACCTGGAATGGACAGCTACCGCTTTGGAAGGCCAAACAGAATTAGAAGTGAATTTGACAGGGTCTATGATTGGGCTCACACCAACAAAATAAAGTTCCTGGGCCTGGAAGGCCTACACAGGGCTTCTCAGACTTGATCCCAATAGCCCCACTGGGCAGGCTGGGGCTCAACACGGGGTAAGGGAACAAGTTTTCCCTTGCACAGAGGAGACTTCTGGCCTGCTCACTATCAGTGTGGGCCATGCACCCCCGCTACATCAGCACTGCTGTCAGCCTTGAATATGATTGGGCTGTAAATTGAAGACTAAACCCTAACCTGGAGTTAGGTCGGCACAAGGGACACCATAAAGTATGTTTGAATCACTCTCAGAGTCAGAAAGGCCAGAAGACAGACTTGTGCCATCCTTCCCAACTTCAAGAGTGGTCCAAATGCACTTTATGGTGGCCCTTGTGCCAGTCAAACTTTGCTGGCCTAACTGTGCCAGTCTAACTCCAGGGTAGGGTTGCGCTCTGAATGTTATGTGCGAGTGTATTTCCACATGGCTAAAGTAGCTAAGTGTAAATATGAGAGCAAAAAAAGAAGGAAATGTTCTGTTGGAGGTGAACAAAGTTCAGCCTGAAAGACTATACTGGATTTTATCATTTCCGGAAGTCCAAGATAACATGTGAGCCATGAGGCCTGCAAACAGCCACATCAGTCATTGAGAGTGCAATCCAAACCTGGAGTAGAGCCAGCACAGTTAGGCCAGCCAAGTTTGGCGGGCACAAGGGACACAGTAAAGTATGTTTGGACCACTCTCTGAGTCAGAGAGGCCAGCACACAGATGTGCGCCATCCTCCCTGACTCTGAGAGTGGTCAAAACATACTTTACGGTGTTCCTTCTGCCTGCCAAACTTTGCTGGCCTACCTGTGCCGGTCTAACTCCAGGTTAGGATTGAGCCCTAAGTTAGGCCTGCTGAGTGTCTAAGAAACCTCTTTTTTAAAAAAATTCTCAATGATGGCTTGGCATTACATTACAAGTAATGCAAGCCTGAATTTTATAAAGAAGTAAGAGTGGTCCAAGAAATGGGAAATGTAGAGTTTTTAATAGGCATCACACTGGGTCTTTTTGGAGGTTTTCATCACTGCACATGCCCCATCCTTGAATTTCCAGGAAGATAATGATGTTGTTGAGTCGCTAAGTCGTGTCCGACTCTTTGCAACCCCACAGCATGCCAGGCCTCCCTGTCCTCCACTAGCTTCCAGAGTTCACCCAATTTCATATTCATTACTTTGGTGACACTATCTAACCATCTCATCCTCTGCTGCCCCCTTCTCCTTTTGCCTTCCATCTTTCCCAGCATGAGGGTCTTTTCTAAAGAGTCCTCTCTTCTCATGAGGTGGCCAAAGTATTTGAGCTTCAGCTTCAGGATTTGTCCTTCCAGGGAGCAATCAAGCTTGACTTCCTGGAGGATTGACCAATTTGACCTCCTTGCAGTCCAGGGGACTCTCAAGAGTCTTCTCCAACACCATAATTCAAAAGCTGCTATTCTTCAGTGCTCCACCTTCCTTATGGTCCAGCTCTCACAGCCATACATTGCTACTGGCAAAACCATAGCTTTGACTATTCAAACCTTTGTTGGCACGGTGATGTCTCAGCTTTTTATTAAGTTGTCTAGGTTTGCCATAGCTTTCCTCCCAAGAAGGGAACATCTTTTAATTTCATGGCTGCAGTCACCATCTGCGGTGATCTTGGAGCCTGGAAAATAAACTCCGACACTGCTTCCATTTCTTCCCCTTCTATTTGCCAGGAAGTGATGGATTGCCATAATCTTAGTGTTTTTAATGTTGAGCTTCAAGTCAATTTTTGCACTTTCCTCTTTCACCCTCATCAGAAGGTTCTTTAGGTCCTCACTTTCTGCCATTAGAGTGGTATCATCTGCATATCTGAGGTTGTTGATATTTCTCCCAGTAATCTTGATTCCAGTTTGTGAGTCATCCAGCCCTGCCTTCCTCATGATGTACTCTGCATGTAAGTTAAATAAGCAGGGTGACAGTATACAGCCTTGTTGTACTCCTTTCCCAATTTGAAACCAATCTGTTGTTCCATGTCCGGTTCTAATTGTAGCTTCCTGACCCGCATACAGGTTTCTCAGAAGGCAGATAAGGTGGTCTGGTATTCCCATCTCTTCAAGAACTTGCCACAATTTGTTGTGATCCACACAAGCAAAGGCTTTAGCATAGTCAATGAAGCAGAAGTAGATATTTTTATGGGACTCTCTTGTTTTCTCCATGATCCAGTGAATGTTGGCAATTTGATTTCTAGTTCCTCTGCCTCTTCAAAAACCAGCTTGCACTTCTGGTAGTTCTCGATTCACGTACTGCTGAAGCCTAGCTTGTAGGATTTTGAGCATCACCTTGCTAGCATGTGAAATGAGTGCAATTGTGTGGTAGTTCAAACAATTGCTGGCATTGCCCATCTTTGGAATTGGAATGTAAACTGATCTTTTCCAGTCTTGTGGCCACTGCTGGGTTTTCCAAATTTCCTGGCATATGGAGTGCAGAACTTTGACAGCACCATCTTTTAAGGTTTTGAGTAACTCAGCTAGAATGCTGTAACCTCCACTAGCTTTGTTAGTGATGCTTTCTAAAGCCCACTTGACTTCACACTCCAGCATGTCAGGTTCGAGCTCAGTGACCGCACCATTGTGGTTATCCGGAACATTTAGATCAGCCTTATAGAGTTCCTCTGTGTATTCTTGCAACCTCTTCATAAACTCATCTGCTTCTGTTAGGTCCTTGCCATTCTTGTCTTTTATTGTGCCTACCTTAGCACGAAATTGTCCTTTGATATCTCCAATTTTCTTGAAAAGATCTCTAGTCTTTCCCATTCTATTGTTTTCCTCTTTCTTTGCCTTGCTCATTTAGGAAGGCTTTCCTATCTCTCCTTGCTATTCTCTGAAAATCTGCATTCAGTTGGGTATATCTTTCCCTTTCTTCCTTGCTTTTTGCTTCCCTTCTTTCCTCAGCTATTTGTAAAGCCTCGTCACAGACAGCCACTTTGCTTTCTTGCATTTCTTTCTCTTTGGGATGGTGTTAGTTGCTGCCTCCTGTACCATGTTACAGACCTCTGTCCAAGTTCTTCAGGCACTCTATCTACCAAATCTAAGCCCTTAAATCTATTTGTCACCTCCACTGTATATTCATATGGGATATGATTTAAGTCATACGTGGAGGGCCTAGTGGTTTTTTAAGCCTGAATTTTGGAATAAGAAGCTCATGATCTGAGCCACAGTCAGATCTGAGCCAGGTCTTGTTTGTACTGCCCATATAGAACTTCTCCACCTTTGGCTGCAAAGAATCTAATCAATCAGATTTCGGTGTAGACCATCTGGCGAAGTCCATGTGTAGAGTCACCACTTGTGTTGCTGGAAAAGGGTGTTTGCTATGACCAATGTGTTCTCTTGGCAAAACTCTATCAGTCTTTGCCCTGCTTCATTTTGTACTCCAAGACCAAACTTGCCTGTTATTCCTATTACTTCTTGACTTCCTACTTTAAGATATTAAAGGAAGATATTAGAGTGGCCTAAACTTTCATGCTTACCTACCCATCCATCTTTTGCTCTTCTTGTTATAGAGAGAAGTGAATTACTGGAGAGATCAGATGTTGGCACGCCTACATCAGCTCTGGAAAGTTGAATAGGATTGGGCCCTAAACATAGGAAGAATTCTATGGAGAGTATATGTAATTTTGTTAGAAAAAAAATTTAGCATGTATCTTCACAAGAAATCTCAAACTGGGGCGGAGGTAGGGAAGAGGTGAAAGGAGTGTTGTGGGGTATGGACATATATGTAGTATTTCTTCAGCTGTAGTATTTTTGTTCAAGTTAAAATGCAAGTAGAGCATACGCTATCTCCCTTCCAATAGATAGAAAATGAAATGGTTGATGTTACTATCAAGTAGTACATAATCAGTTTAAGAAATTCAATTATATGGGAAACTGCGACAGCCTCTAACCTAGATAACTTCAAAAGACAAGCAGACAGCAGGTCTCTCTGTGACTGTTATATAGTACTTATAAACAGAATCTCCATAATCCACGGAAACATATATTCATGGGGTATTGAGCAACCAGAAATCTGCTGATACTTATACAAGGCACAGGTGATTAGGCAACAGACAACAAATTCTGATGAGTGCAATACCTTGGACAGAAGCTTATCCCCAAAACAGAACTGAAACAGGAAGAGAGAAACTAGGAAAGCAGGCTGCATAGTTTTTCCCACTGGCATCACAATGTCTAGGTGACAATCACAGATATGAAAGGAACTGCACATGCAGACCTGCTGGATTGTGGTTGGAAAGTTTATCCACATCCAATACAAAACCTTTACCATGCTTGCACAGAATACATATTTTATACACATGTTTAGGACCTCTTAGGAATTCTGCACTCAGGACACCAAATATAGCAACCAGAGAGGTCACAAAATACAGTTCCCCAGTTCAGCGTTCACTTTTTAGGCTTTCTGTAGCGAGAGTGCAATCTGTGCTGCTTATATCGTCTGCCTGCCATCAGCTCTCCTCTTCTTGTTTTTGGACTTGAGAGGTAACTCGCTGATTCAGCTAAGGTAACCTATGCATGACAGCAGACTTCTAATCGCATATCACTTGCTAGATCAGCAGGTATGGATCAGTGTAGAAATGTGGTCTATCTGCACTGTGTTTTCCATCAATGGTAAGCACGTTCAAATAAGTATTTAAAATGTACGTTCCTATCTACTTTACGGCACAATCTCATGGAAATGCCATTTGTAGGCACAAACTGAGCTGGCTCAGGGCACATATGTCCTATATTTTTAACCTAATCAGGGCAGTTTCAATGCTAGTGTAGCCTTTAAACATGAAGTCCAAAGTAGATTACAATTTCAATCAAATTCTTGATTCTCTTGTACATTATGCACCACTTGTGAATTCAAGCCATTTAGTTATTTGATTTTCTCTGCAAAAAGCTTTGTGAACTTTTTGTTGAAAAGCTGTGTATTAATAATAATAATGTATATTGTGCTCAAAAGAGATTCAGCCTTTGACAGACTAAAAAATCCATTCATTGTATGCTGAGGAAAACCTGGGAATATTTTTTCAGTACACAGTCTCTTTTTAACACAATTTGCTTAGCTCTTAAATATTTTTCTGAGGGTACCTAGGAGGCTTACAATCTGCCCTGTCATATGATGAAATAAAATTAGACTGCAAGTAAACTCACCTGTTTGACCAAGACAAGTAAATAGCTTGTACAAATAACAAGGAGCTATATAAAAGGTTCTTGTAACTACAGATTTATCTGAGATCTCTTATCACGTGGTGAGTGTTAAACTGATAGAAATACAGATTAACATTTTGAATGCTGAATCAGAGGATTAATATATTTGTGTTTTTTTAATTAGCATTTTTTTAAAAAAATGAAATATAGTGGAGAATCAGATAAGCAACCTCTCTCCAATTAAATAAAACAACTTCAGCAAGATGGTGTGCTGCTTTTATCATTTAGCTCAGAATTAAAATGTATAATGAAGGCAAATCTAAACCAGAGTTGATTTGATATTTTGACATGGTCACCAACTGAGGTTATAACAAACTGGGATTTGCTGGGTTTGGACACAACACCAAATAGCAGTTTCAAACTATCAACAGAATTTGCAAATTCCTCCCTTGTGTGATAGAGAAGACACACATGTGCAAACCTGAGGCTCATATTAGTTACAGTGATCCTTAATTCGGCAATCAGAATCCACCTGCTTTGATCCTGCAGTCTCCTGCTCATCTCTTAGCTGTAGTGAGGCCCACTTACATTAAGGGCTCAATCCAAAGCCCATTACCACAGGCAGTATACTCGTGCTACCCAGGGAACTCTCACACATGGTGCCTCAAAACCCACAATCAGCAGTACAAAGCAAGGCAAAACAATATTTTAATTGCTGAACTGACATTTTCAAGAGTCATCTTTCCAATTCATTTCATAAAGGAAATTTGTTTCTGAAAGGTCTAGTGATTTTCTTTATTTCTTGCACTATGTTGTAATAGAACTAAATACACACACTGCCAATGCTTTTAAAATAAATTTTAAACAGCAGATTTTCTGGCCAGAACCACAGTCTGTGTATTATAAATGAAGGACCTTTGTGCTTCATTTTACTGACTGGCAACTTTTTCCTCTTTTGTAACTAGGGCAGAACCATGATATCAAGATACTTATTAGGGCAGGGGCGCTAATTGAAATTAATATTTATTACACAAGCAACATGAACCTGTTTAGAGACTTACAGAAGCATACCAAAGTCCACTGAGAGACTTACAGAAGCATACCAAAGTCCACTGAGAACATGAGAGAACACACACAACAAAATAAGTGCTTCATATCTTCATAAACTACAAAATCATCAGCTTCTTATTAATTCAAGTGATCGACATGTAAATGCATTTCTCTGCCTTTGTATCAACCCTGCTCAATTAACCAGTCACCAAATTACAAGGTCCTTGGTCTCACTAGAAGTAAACGCCTTGCCAAAGGCTAGAGGAGTACCTTATTATCCCTACTTCTTCCAGACTGGATGACTTGGCTTATGAAACAGCAACTACTGAACTGCCATGCAACCTTAGGTAAAACTTTGCAAACAAAATCACTAGGGAAATATTTCATTGAATAAAGGGTTTCAAGAGCACTTTGGAGTGGGAGAGGGATCTCCGATGTGCTCCAATTTCCCCACCACCCTGCATTGGCTTCCTCATGGAGACAAACACCTGATCAGGGCAACACTGTACTTAACCCATATGATTTAGAGTTCAGGCATTTTCTACCACACTGTGTGCGTAGAATAGCATGTCAGGCTGCGCCATGCACATCCTTATTTTTAATTGCTTGGTGGATAGGCTGGTAGACAGTATCATCTGAACCCGTCACCCAGGGCCAGCCTTAAGCCAATGTGACCTACGTTGGGCACACTGGCATGGCAAGTGGATCGCTTGCTGCTGCAGCAAGAGTCTCCATGGGCTGTAAGACAGTAGGGTGAGAGAAGCTGCTGCTCATTGGCCCATCCCACCTGGCCCTGCCTCCAAATGGACCAATATGGCCTCCCGGAATCAGTTGGCAGTGATATCACCCCGTCACTGCCACCTATTTTCACCACAAGCGCTCTTCTCACCATAGTTGCACAGTGAGTGGGAGAAACTTGGGGAAGGCAGTGGGGCTCATGGGAATGCCCCGCATCGGGCACTCTTGGGGCTGGCCCTGCAGTCACCATTATCCCAATATTGGAATGGGCTGAGACTGGTGAGTCAAATCAGACATTACAAGGAAGCACCCATGATTGCAGTCACACTATCTTTTTTTTCCTTTCTAAAAGCAACTGTGTTGAGGCCCAATTTCCATCAGGGCTACAGTGGTGAGCAAGGAGTGAATGTCACTATTTGTTCCCATACCTGAAGCACATCTTCCCCCTGCACTGCTGCAGGGAGTGGCTACCAGTTACAGAAGGGAAAACATTCCAGCAACATATAGACACGCCTCTATATGTAAGAAACATAATTCAGTACCTTTTAATAAGACTTCAGTAAAAATGGCTCCAGAAGTGATGGGGCCCAATGCAGGGTGTTCCTGTATGGCCCCCACCCTCCACAAGGGCCCCCCATCCACTGTACAGCCATTGCAACAACAAGAGCACTTGTGATGCTGCACTCAAAGCATGGAATGCAGAAATAGTTAGTACTGACATAATGACATCACTGCCAACTGCTTCCATTTCAGAGTGTTCAGAGGCAGGGGCAGGCGGGAGGGCCCGACACAAAGCTGCTCTGCTCACCCCACTGATTTACAGCCCACAGAGATCCTGGCTGCTACAGCAGGTGATCTGCTCATTGTGCTGGTGTGGGACCCCCCAAACAGCAGGGCCCAGTGTGACAACATTGGTCACATTGGCTTAAGGCTGGCCCGGACCTTGCCTTTTCTCAGAGCCAACCCAGATGTGATGTGGGAGTACTGTGTCCTTTCCCCCCCCCCCAAAAAAACAGCTTGGGTTGGAGCTGGGAGATATGCGCTGGGGAATCAGAGAAATTTCAAATAGTTTCCCCCTGCCCCAATGACCTAATTGAAATCTGGCCAATACCTTTGTGTTGGTATTAACTGTCTGAGCTAGAAAACCATTTACAGGACAAACATCTATTTTTTATTAAGCTCCTTTATTCGCACACTATATTGCTGAGATACTAACCCTCCTTGTCTCAAGACAAGGTTGACCAGCACAAGCTGATATCCCTTTACATGCATTGTCTTTTTTGCAAAGGTTCCGCTAAGTGAGGCAAGGCCCACTACAATAGTTTGATAATCTTCTTTATTATTTGTTCACCTTCCTGCTTGCCTGGCTGTTTCCTTAGTATAGGAGCTGCAGCTCTGTCCTATTCAGCACTACATTTAAGGCTAAAAATATTTACACATATCTCTTCTTGTTTAACCTTTAAGTGCTCTGTCCCCATGTTAAAGTGCAAGAAAATTAACCAAGAGGGGGGGAAATTAAGAGTTCCAGAAAGAAGCTATTTCAGTATTAACTATTTCAATACTATTGGAATAGTACCGAACAGAACTAGATACAGTAAAGGGTAATTGTTCTCAATTTGGCATTCAGACCCAGAATTTACTCCAAGTAGTGCAGATCTTAAAACAACCTGAAAGATTAACTCAAAAATAGCTTTGGACTAGGTCAATTATAGACTGTCCCAGTTGCGCTTAGTTGCAGCTTGGTGGAAAGTATCTTCAGATTAGATTACTGAAACAGATAGCAGATCTAATTCTTTCAGCACCTCGAATTGTTCATTCTCCACCTTGACTACATATGACAGGTTTAATTTCCATTCATCAGGAAAGTGGTATTCATTAAAATCTTCCCCAAGTTTACCTTCATTTCCTAGCCTTCAATTTTCAATCTCCATTGTGATAAGCTATTCAATACAAAACACAATAATTTTCATTTTTGCAATGTCACAAAGAAGTTTGTAACTATCTAAAATGGATTACACAAGGCTACTGAAAAGAATGACAAATTACTGACCAAGTTATGTAACGTAAAACAGCATAAAAAACATATTGTTCTGGATATTGAGCAAATATGGAAATTACTTCAAATTATACAGTTATTTTGTAATATTACTCTCCTTATTCAACATACATTAACAAAATGTAGTTTTTTAAACTATAAGAATAGCTTTAAGGGAATGTTAAGCTGTTTTAAAACACCGACATCGAATTATAATGCTTCGTATTTAACAGAACTGTCTATAACAAGTCGTGTCAAAGAACCATGGATTACAAGCCAACACAGAATACTGAGTTAAAGAGTTTCAAGTATACTGTACTCAGTTCTGTGTTGAATTAGGGGTCATCTCTCTATGCCTATAGGGCCACTACTAAAAAAAACCCTTTCCCCCCTCTCAGTTAATATCTTAACATGATTCTGAACTATTTGAAAGAATACATAATATGAAGTTAGGGTGTTAAGGGCGCAATCCTATCCAATTTTCCAGTGCCAGTGCAGCAGCAAAGCAGCCCTGAAGAAAGGGAACAAATGTTCCCTTACCTGGAGGAGGTCTCTGCGACTGCTCCCCTACCACAGGATGCAGCACATGCCCTGTTGGCGTGGCTGCACCAGCACTGGAAAGCTGGGTTAGGATTTGGCCTTAAAATCTGTATGTTGACAATGGAAGGTAACAGAAGATTAAATCTAAATTTTCAAGTTCTTAAAAAAATTAGCATTTCTGTTTTCCATTATGAAGGCATGCAGATATTTGTACATGATTGTGCAGTGGGACCGAGGAGAGAAGAGGCAATAGATTCCCATTTCCTCTCCATTCAAAGATCAAGAAGGGGAATCAGTGTTCCATATGTGGAACACTGAACATTGAAGGGCCGGATGTAGTTGGCTATGTGGTGCCATTACATCATTGAGGCAATAGCCCCTGGAGAATACATTCTCCAAGGCAATACCTCTTTTACAAATACCACCCCTTACAGGTTCTCATGTACAGTGCTTTTTGTTTAAGCAGGCATTTGACCGGTTTGATGTGCTACTACTATCTAATTTCAGGGTTCTTATACTACTATGCTCTTGCTGTTTTAGTGACTGTGCTTATGGTATTATTGTATTCCATTTTTCTTCAGCAGACCTGCCAATGTTGTACATCACTGTACATCACTTTGAATACTCTATTCTGGAAAAGTGGTTTATAAAGAAATAATGCACACTAGGCAATCACTGATTACTTGAGATCATGCAGCTAACAAGCATCAGCAACACTTCATAGCAAAATAAAAATGGGACCACGCAACAGCCCAAAAGAGCTGCTAACAGATACTGAACAAATGTGAACAAGTGAGCAAGGGGAAAGTTTCTTTTTGGCTACCTTGAATGCACCTTTTTATGCCAGATGTGTTAACTAGCAAACATTCAGTGCATCAATATAGAAATCTTATCCTCTTGGCCTTATCTAAAAACAATATTGCTACAATCCAATACATTAGCATTAGAATTAAGCCCCAGTATAATTATTCTTCTTATTCATAAGAGAATAGCTAAACATAAGAGAGCTGACTTATGTTTCTGCACCTATGCATTTCAGGTTTAGGACTGTTTCACAATTTTTATTCAGGTTTCACACAGCATGTACATAGATTATACACACACACATTATATATATACTAGCCATATATACTAGCCTTTTGTTACCTGGCATTGCCCGGGTAACAAATTATCCCAAGCTTCTAGGTGACCCTGGAAACTACGGAGTCAACGCCGATTTCGGCCGTTTTCGACCATTTTCATATGGGGCCCCCAGCGCACTCCCACCCCTGGGGGCGCCAGGGGGGCCTGACCCTCGCAGTGTTTGTCGTCAGGCCGCAAGGCATGCTCGTGCCAAGTCTGGTGCCAATCGCTCCAGGCGTTCCAGCAGGGCATGGCGGACATTTTGTTTCGTGCCCCACATCGAGGGGGGGCTGAACCCGGGCTCCGACAGCATCGAGAGTGTCGCCGCTCGTCCCAGCGACCCCGGAAACTACGGATTCGACGCCGATTTTGGCCATTTTTATGCGGGGACCCCTGCATACCCCCATCCCCGGGGGCGCTAGGGGGGGTCTGACACCCTCAGTGTTTGTCGCCAGGCCGCAAGGTGTATGCATGCCAAGTTTCGTGTCAATCGCTCCAGGTGTTGCAGAGCCTATGCGGAACATACACACACACACACGTTCTTCTTTATATAGAGATACACACACACACACACACACACACACACACGCACCTTTAATGCTCATATGCAAATGATTCAGAAGGCTGACACAATCACCTACGCCCCAGGTAACACACAGGTGTTTAAAGATGAATGGTCATGTGTCCAGGTAAGCCATACTTTATATGTACATTTGTACTTCATACATTGGGAAACACCAATGTAATACTAGTATACAACAGCTCACTTGCAATATAAAATATTAATTCAGCCCATTTTAAAAGCGTATAGCATTTTAAAAACAGGTGCACTGCACATTTATACATACAAGTTGAAGGCTCAATCCTAAGCACACTCTCTTGGGAGTGAGTAGGTTGAAAAACGATTTTGAATTGCATTTTATATTGGCTGAGCTCAAGTTATGTACAAAGATAATTTATGCTGAGCTATCGATTTTCCTTTAAGAGGTGCACAGAATAAACTATACTGATATCAGATGTAGTAATTCCCAAATGGGAGGTCAGAACTCATCACTGGGTTGCAAAAACTTTGTCTGTAGATGTCCTGCTACAGAAGGACAGACCCTGAGGAAAAGATGGCTGCCTTATCTTACGACTCTTCCCAAGTTCCCAGTTGCTTGCCACAGAACCAAATCAAAAGCACGGACAGCCATTACCTGGATGCATCTTTTGATATAGAATTAGGAGGTCCACAGGCCTCAGCAGCTGAAAAGCAGCGAGAACACCAAGTCCTAGAAGGCCACCTGTACTCTGCATTAAATGTGTGCAAACAAACCCATTCCTTTTAACAGCATGGTAATGCCATTTTTCAGAAAATCAAGATTGGATTGGACACAGGAACAACTTCTGCTTCAAACAGCACCAGCCCTCGTTAAGATTACACTGCCTAATACCGAAGTGGCAAGCCCACCCCACGAAAGCCAGACTCTAGGCAACATTTTTTTGCTGTAGCAAAATGTTGTTGTTCAGTCGCTAAGTCGTGTCTGACTCTTCGCGACCCCATGGACCACGGCACGCCAGACCTCCCTGTCCTCCACTAGCTTCCGGAGTTCACCCAATTTCATGTCCATTGATTCGGTGGCACTATCTAACCATCTCATCCTCTGCCGCCCCCTTCTCCTTTTGCCTTCCATCTTTCCCAGCATGAGAGTCTTTTCTAAATCTAAACTGCCCGGCATAAGGCTTAGCCAGGAACACCTCTTCTTTCAGACTACAATGCCTGTTCAATACAATTTGCTCCTGCCAGCTGCAACTCTTCATACATTTCTTAATACTTCACCTTCATTCTGAGCTGAGGGAACTGAATAAGGAAACCAAGAACACAAGCAACGAACTACTGGTTCAGTACCTGGGGCCGAGAACCTAGTTCTGAGTTGTCTCGTGAGCAATTTTCTCAGATCAATCTTGGTGCAGATAATTTCCACCCCTATAATCACCAGAAACACAGTTGCCTCTATTCTTCAGCACACTCAAAGGTATCACGAAGTCATCTGTCTGAAAAGTTCATAAATATCATTAAATCCCAATTGTCATGGGGATCTGGTTCTAGATACTTTACATGCTCAGGAACATAGTCTTGGGACTACCAAATCCTGAGATTATCAAACCACCTGGGGGGACACTCTCCCCAAACTGTCTACATTCCCCTATTCCAGCAGTCTCCAAACTGGAGACCACTACACACCAAAAATGGTGTTCCCTGCTCGAACAGAGCTTACCCTTCCACTGGGGAGTGGCTCTTCTTCACACTCTCCCAAACATAGCACTGGCCAGCCGCATCTGCCTGAAATCCGGGCACAAAGCCTGATGGGGCACCACAATATGGAAGTGGCTGACCAGCACCATGTTTGGGGGTGATCGCACACAAAGAAGAGGCACTCCCCGACAGAATGGTAAACTCTGTTCACCCGGAGGAAGGCTTCCAGCAGGCACTGGATCTGGCCCATGAGCTGTAGTTCGGTGCCTACCTTATTCTAAAGATCACCTCCTTCTCCTAATGGTGGTATCCTCTCACCCATTTCTCAATTTTCAAGTAAGAATTTCAAGTTGAACAAGTTCCTAGCCCTAGCCTATTTTCACAGCTCTTCGAGCAATCCCATTCTCTGCTTTCCCTCTATGCATATAGTCTGAGTGAAGTTTTTTCAACTTTCTACAGATCCCTTTACCAACCAGAAATCTTTTTTTCCTACGGCTTCTCTGAATCAGTAATTATTTTATCGGTACAGCAAAAATGGTTTCAGCAGTGAACTTCTGCTGCTAACACAGCTGCTAAAGAGGAAGGATCTTATCCCTTGGTCCTTTTTTTGCTGCCCCAATATACATTTTTTTTCTGGTGTAACAACTAAACCATCTTTTACTGGAAAGAGAGAAGAATGTACGAAACAGCAAAGATAGACTGAGAATATGCAGAGTCTAAAGAATGAGTGGTGGGAGGAAAGTTCCCAAACTACTGAACTTGGAAAAAATGGTTGGTCAAGAGTGATCAGAAACCACCTGTTTCTTTCCAAATCCCCTCACTGCTCTGCCTCTACAGAGCTCATCAGAAGATAGTGAGTAATACCAACATATTTATGAACATTTGTCACAAGGTGAAGTGCATTGCATGCACTTTTTACTTGATTCTGCCCCAAAGTGTGCTTACCAACTGGCAACATTACCAGCATTAATTCACCTGTCACCTGTGTATGCCAAAATCTTTGCGCCAACAGTAAGGGGCACTCAAGAGGGTATCGAGCGGCTGCCCTTCAACTACTCCTCTCAAGATCCTGTTGGACATCCGTCTTGCAATATGCTGTGACAGCAAAGAGGAAAGCAACTCCCACTGCCAGCGGGGTCATCCCTCTTCCCCTCCTCTCCTAGGAAAACGCCGGTGCCTCGCTTTCTCCTGCTCGCACCCCCAAACAACTCTCTGCTCATTCCCCGGCCTCTCCGTTCCCCATTCTTCTCCAGGTATGTCCTTCCTCGCGTTCTTCCGGGGTGATGCAACTCCCACATCTCTGTCTCCCCAAGATCTCGGCTCTGGCGCCCGCCCACCCCTTACTCACCGCCGCGTTGAGCGCTATGCTTTGCCGGGAGCCCGTTGTTGTAAGGCTCCCAGATTTTCTGCAGGGGGTTCTGCGTGAGCTCCCGAGCCGGAGACACCGCCATCCCTGCATTTGGGGCCCAATCCCCTCTGCAGTCCCGCCTGCTGCGACAGCAGAAAGGGAACGCTGCGAGAACCGGGAAGAGGCGCCGACAGCCAGACAGCCAGCGTGTGGGCAAGGATCATTCGCCGACGAAGGGAGGTGCGCAGGGCAAGGGAGGGCGGAGCCGACAAGGAAGCCCCGCCTGCTCAGGCCAGCACGGGGAACAAGTTGCTGAGCTCCAAGGAGAAAGCCTCGCCCACAAAGCCAGAGTGGAGCAATACGCGGGCGGCGTAGAGACTAAACTCCGCCTCTTGCAAGCTGCGCGGAGACAAAGGGGAAACCCTGCAACCGGGCGCTAAGAAAGGCGTCCCCGCTTCTCCCACAGCTTTCCGCTCTCGGGCTTGGCGACAAAGCGGGCATGCAGCGCAATCCTCCTCTATTGGTTTACTCATATGTAAGCCTCGTTGCACTGTATTTGGCGGGGCTTACACGCAGATAAGGGCGCCCAGGACGGCAGTTTAGATGCCCATTAACCAGTAAATTTCCGGGATAGTATAGGACAAAATTGCTACCTCTTGACTTATGAGTAAGTTTGTCAAGGCTTTTCCCCTAAGAATTCTGGACGTTGTAGTTCTTTTGAGAAAACGGAGACTTCTGTTTGGGAAATCCTCAGCCTCCTTCCTCCCTGTCGTACACTCAAAACGTAAGAGTACGAAGGTTTTCTTACAGTTTAAGTGGCTTAACTAATGTTCAATATTGATAACAGTTTTCTATCACTGAACCTAAAAATCACTTGTCCAAGATGACACAAAAAGTTGAATGTTTCAAGTTAACAAAACAACAACAACAACACCAAAGTCATGCAACTGAAAGAAAAACCCTCATATTTCAAGTTAGGATTTTATATCCCCTATTATTTACTTAAGAATTGCCTTTCCCATGCCAAAGCAAATGCCCAAGGCAGCTTACAGAGAACATAAAAGTACAATGTAGCTTGTAAATGTAAATGTACAAAATGTAAAAGTACAATGTCCAAAAGTAATAAGTAAAATACATCAAAAAACAAAAAGATTTAAAACATTTTAACATGACAATAGAATGTTCAAAAACAGGGCAAAACTCAACTCTTCTTGTCAGGAGGGGGGGGAAACAATTGCCCAGGAGAGCAGTCAAACTACAGTCAAGCTATAGCACTAATTCTAGAGGAACCGAGGGCAGACAGCCAACCATCATCCAAAGGCCAGACAAAATAGGTATGATTGAGCCCTCTCCGAAAGGCGAGTGTGTAGTTCTTAATTCGTCTGGAAGGGAATTCCATATTTGTGGAGCAGCTACAGAGAAGGTCCATCCCCGAGCTGCCATCCATTTGACTTGGGACAGAGGGAGCACTTGAACGAGGGCCCCTTTAGATGATCTAAGAGGGCAGACTGGTATGTATGGGAGAAGGCAGTCCTTAGGCTGGGCCCAAGTCATGAAGGGCCTTAAAGGTCAGTAAGGTAAAGGTAAAAGTAAATCACCTATACCTTACCATAAAATGCAATAAGCAGTGTACCTGTAGCAGACTTGAACAAGGACTGCTAATTCAAACCTCTTCAAGAACCAAAGGAACATCTGTATGCATTTCAAAAAGCTAAATGAAGAGCAAATAAGTGTTCTAAAATGAACTGCAAAAAATAAGAAAAAACCCAATGTGTTCACAAGCATTGAGTATAAACTCAAAACATTTTTCATTCTTGAATTTTCCCATGTATATAGAGGAAAATGCATGAACACATTTACAGGATTGTATATACCTAATATGAATCAAACTTGAAGTTGGAGTCTGGCTATACAACTCCATGGTGGGGTAGTCTGACAAAAGTACAGCAAATTGCACCTATACAAGGCATAGCAGAATAATAGTGCTACCTCAGAAGGGTAATTTAGGGCGCAATCCTAACCTGGAATTAGGCCAGCAAAGTTTGGCCCACACAAGGGCCACCGTAAAGTGCTTTTGGAAGACTCTTGGAATCAGAGGATGGCGCATGTCTGTGTGCTGGCCTCTGACTCAGAGAGTGGTCCAAATGTACTTTACGGTGTCCCTTATGCCGGCCAAACTTTGCTGGCCTAACTGCGTCGGCCTAACTTCAGGTTAGGATTGTGCTCTTAATGTGTTGCCTCTAACACACTTTAACCACTCCACTGAGAACTGTGAAAAACTTTGAAGAGCAGTTTCTCCCCCCCCCCCCCATCATGAGGGACTAACAGTGCAATCCTATGCAAGTCTACTATGATGTAAGTCCCATTGTGTTCAATGGGGTTTACTTCCAGGAAAGTGTGCATCAAACTGTAGCCTAAATGATCTGTGAAATATAGATCTCACAGATAAAACAGAGGGAGGTTCAGTGTCAAGAAACACGGGGAGAGAGAATCTTTTGTATCTGCTATAAGCCAAGGTCTACTTTGTTTTTATAAGAAGCCTGAAGATATACTACCTAGAGCCAAGTGCAAAACAGAATCACTGTCTCCACTAACAGAGACAACATGATGGCCACACCATGAACCATTCACTAGGATAGCATTGGACATAGAAGTACAAATCCACAGCCAAGTCTCAGCATCAAACCCCTAAAAACAACCAACAGAGCTGGTGAAAAGCAACTAAGCAACTCCTTTTTCTGATTCATTGAGGCAAGTGTAAATTGTGCCCAAGGAGCAGGTACTTGAGAGTCCCCAATTTGCATCACATCTCCAGCATGCATCTGGACCTTTGAAATGGAAAGGAACAGCCACACATTCAGTGCATACTTTCAGTTCGCACTAGAAATCTTTTACTTGTTTAACGATAGTGGGCTGCTGCATCTGTATGGGCTTTTGCACCAATTATTGTTGTTGTTCAGTCGCTTATTCGTGTCCAACTCATCATGACCCCATGGACCACAGCACGCCAGGCCTCCCTGCCCTCCACTAGCTTCCAGAGTTATTAGGGCTTTAATTTTGTCTTAAATACCTGCATTACTACAGAAGTGTCTTTTCTAATGCTATAAGGAGGCAAGAGAAAACAATAATGCTTAGCTCTCGATCTTCTTAAAATTACGTATAACAGTTGTCCATGAAATGATGAACTGGTTTTTTTCCCCCTTTTTCTCATGAAGTACAGCCTGTTGCTTTTGGAAAGGTGAGTTTTCCTTGTGAGAGCAGAATTCTCACTTGCTATTGGACAATTCTGTTAAATGTCCCTTTTCCTCTTTTTAAAGGAACCATCCATAAAAGCCAGGCAGGCAGAGATGGGAACCTACATGTCAATCTCAGACTGACTAAAGTAGGTCATTAAGATTTCTGCCTCCCTTTCCTTTCAGCCATTACTGCACAACTGAACGCGAGTGTGACAGTGCCATATGCAATATCTGTCTTCAGGAGATTGGTACAGAAAGAGACATGGATGAAACAAAGTTCAGAACTGGGGGTTAAATCAAAGCCTGGAGTAGCCCCTCACAGTGCAGTAGAACATGAAAGCCAGGAGAGCAGAACAGTCTTTTTGCTTTCTTGCCCCAGCTCCTCTATTGCTGCCAAGTTGCCATCTTCTTGGACTCCTGAGCTTAGGGAAAAACAACTTGCATAAGCTTTTCATTTATCCCTCCAATGGCCTTACCAACCTCATGACTGAGCTTTAGCTAGGATGGTGTAGTTTAGTGCCCACAGGCCAGATCTAGCGCAACACTGCAGCTTTCCCCACTGCGAGCAGTGCTTACCAGTCCACTGTGCTGCTCACAAGATACCCACAAGATCTATTGATCTCCATAGAGCAACCCTCTACACAGTCACAAAATCCAGAGCACAAAGCCTGCTGGGGCAGTGAGTTACAGACATGACTACCCAGAGCATCGCTGTGCTGAGATTGGGTGGGCATCTTATGAGCAGTGCAGCAGAACAGTAAACCCTGCTCCAAATGAGGACGGCTTTTTCTGGACACAGCAATCACAAGTTTGCCAGTGTAGTGGTTTGGAAGATCCTGGTTCAAATCCCTACTCGGCCATGAAACTTCCGGAATAACCTTGGGCCATTTTTTTTCTCAGCCTCACCTACCTCACAAGGTTGTGGTGAGGACAGTAGGAGGGAAAGAACTACGTACACCAACATGAACTCCTTGGAGAAAGGCAATATAGAAATGTGAAAATAAAATAAATCTGCAAGCAACTACACAGCCTGGCTAGTGTACCTTCAGCTGGGTGAGAAAACAAAGGCTGAACCCACCAATGGGGTTCTTAACTAGCAACAGAGGACGTCCTCTGAATCACCCCACCTAGGAATCCCATTGGATTCAATGGGACAATAAAAACATTCCATTTCTCTCCCACCCCCACCCGGTTCCTCTGGGAAGCTCAGCTAAACTCCTTACTTCCCTTCTCACTGCACATTTTCCCATTCTTTGCTGTGCCCATACTAAGGAGTTCCTCCAACCCTTAACCATTTTTTAGGGCTCCATTGTTCTGTTTATTCCTAGCTGCAGAGTCCTCATACATAGTGAATTAGCGAACTCAGACTAAGTCAAATCCTCTTTTTTTATTTTGGATCATTTTTAGTAAACGTGAATGCACCTTCTCCTTACATCACCAAATTATGTAGTCACACTACTAGCCACTTCAGTGGGTCCCAAGGCTGTTTCCCCCCCTTCCCCCCTACACTTATTAGAACTACAGGTAACTATGGGAGGGGAGATGGTTAACAGCCAGCAGGTTCTCTGGTAGAAGGGAGTTTCCCTGGGCTTTGAACACATGTGCCTGGGTACATAAACACACAGAAATACTGAGGGAAAGAAATCACTTTACAAGACAGTGTTAAAAATATAAATGGAACATTCTGAATGTAGAGGTACAACACATGGATCAATTAACTGAGGCTAAAAGGTCCAGTTGGGAAAAATACACTGAGAAGGTACACAGTTATTTAACACTTAGGTATGGCAAAAAGGGCCATTGTTACTGCTGCTGTCACCTCCTATTTGCAACTATTCACTTCAGGGCAGTTGGGCAGAACATTAATACACTGATAAATCCAATTTGTAAATTGGATTTACAAATCCAGTTAGGTAATTTAGAATAAACTAAAGCATCACAAACGTTGGCCTGCTGTGGTAGCCAGCTAAAATGTTTGCTGACCCTTCTTCAGAGTTGAAAAGAAGACTTTTGTGACACTGACCTTTAGAGGCACCCAGACTACAGACGGGCAGGCACTTACCCTGACATGACACTGGAATCCTAAAGGCACTCCGAAAGCAACAGGACATGTTAGTACTTTCCAGGGCTCAGTAAGGCAGCAGAGGGAGCTCTACCCCTTCTGCAAGTTCCAAAGAAGGGAGAACGCTCACCAGATTAAACAGTGCACAGGCAGAGCGTGGACAGACTATTAACCCTTCCTCATGGGAGTGGCATTTAAAAGCTGAATGACTAGATTCCTCTTGGCCTCTACAATTTCCTTCTGCCTGCGGTGAAAAAGATCCTTAGCATAACCGCACAGGAAGAGAGCAGAAAGTCAGTATGTTACTGTATTAAGGGATCATTAATTGTTCTAATGCTGTCAAACTGGCTTCTATCTTAAGCATAATTGTATAAACCTAATCCCTTTACCCTTAAAGGTGTTTCACCAGACCACATATCCTCTTAGAGCCACAGGGTAAAAGCCAAGAATTGTGCAACTTATGGATGCCTACGTAAGTTTATATAAAAATTAAGCTAAAATTCTGTCTGCCAAAAATAGCCAAGCATTTCACCCCAAAAATAAATGCTCTTACCCTCTTAAGCAGGGTTACCAGATACAAACAAGAACAGAGTGCCTATACATTTGACCATTATACAGAAGGGGGAATTTGGAAGTGCAGCTCATCATGGAAGTGTTTCAGAAGCTGCACCTCCAAAATTCCCTCTCCTATACCATGGTTAAAGGTATAGGCACTCTGTCCCAATTTGTATCTGGTAACCCTACCAAGTAATATGGCTATAGTAATGACATATTAGAATCTTTTTTTTACACTTTTGTTTTAAAGTGTATTCAGGACTACTCAGAGAAGTCATAAGCTTCAGAGGCTCTGAAATTATAAACAGCCAGTCTCTTAGCCATGGTTAAAGAGTGAGCTGCAAATGTCTTGCTGTCTCCTTGCAGCCCCTCCCCAAAACTAGTTCCTTGCTTGAAAGAAACTCCAGTTGCTTGAGTTTTAATGCTATTGACATGTATTTGTAATTTGGGCATCTTGATTAAGCAGAAGATTTAGCTGAGAGGGTTAATGCCTCCATTTGCCCGAAGATACAGCTGAAGATCTCAAGGTCGTGAGCTCGGGACTGCCTGAAGTCTCTGTGAGCGGCAGACCTTGCAACTGCGGCTGATTAGAAGCTGAGCTCCAGCTGCCTCGTGGGAGGAGGAGTGCTGAGAGTCAGCTGCTTCTCTGGTGAGAGCAGGGAAGCATCAGCCAGCAGAAGACAGACGGATGGCTAAAGAAAGAAGGCTAAATCCAGAAAGGAAGATCTGAATGTGTGTAGTTCTTGAAAGACAGAACATTCTGTAAATTGTAAAAACCTTCGGGTTTATGAATAAAGTCTGCCCATGTAAACCGCCTTGAGTTATAGTCACTAGAGAAATCTAGTGATCTTAAGAAAGGCGGTATATAAATACATGTATTATTATTATTATTCTTATATAAAATGTTCGGGAATGATGTTGTTCAGGATAATTATCTTGACTAAGAGCACAATCCTAAACTGGAGTTAGGCCGGCATAAACTAAGCCAGCAAAGTTTGGCCAGTACAAGGGCCACCATAAAGCATGTTTGGACTACTCTTGGAGTCAGGGTGGATTGCTCATGGCTGTGTGTTGGCCTCTCTATCTCTGGGAGTGGTCCAAACATACTTTATGGTGGCCCTTGTGCTGGCCAAACTTGCTGGCTTAGTTTATGCCAGCCTAACTCAGGTTAGGATGCGCCCTTTTTCTCCACTAAGGACAATCTCAGTATTCTCACCTCTTACAATCTCTGGCACCCTTTGTTTAGTCAGCGTATTTTTGCTCTGAGTTTTGTACTCCTTTTCAAAGAAACAGTTCATAATAACGTTAACCGGTTTAGGGCCCAATCCTATCCATCTTTCCAGTGCTGATTTAACCATGCCAATTGGATGTGTGCTGCATCCTGAGGTGAGGGGGCAGTCATGGACGCCCCTTCAAAGCAAGGGAAGGTTTATTCCCTTACCTCGGAGCTGCACTGTATGAGACCTGGAAAGTTGGTTAGAATTGGGCCTTAGTCCTGTAACAATAAAAATGGTCCTGGTTATCAATGTTTTCTTGTTTAATTGTCAGGTTTGCCATCTGGTATATAAAAGTATGTGTTGGAAACAAATTCACTCACGTATATTTATAGTGTATCCGATGCAACACAGTTCAATCGATACAGTATGTTTGGGTTTGCAGATCCGGATCTTTATTTCAAGAAAGATAAGGATCTACCACTATGAACTTCCCCATCTCATTCCGATTCTGAGATGTCAAGTATTTAGACTTGTCTTCAACCCAATAAAAAGTAACTTTATAAAGACCTCTTCACTGTCAGAATAGCACAGCTGATATTTGTCAAAATGGGGAGAGGCATAAATCCTCCTAATTTCCTTTAAAGCCGAATTAAATTTGTTTGGGAGAAAAAACACACATATAGGCAGTGTGATCATAGTACTAATTGTACTACTGTATGATGATACCTATGTAGTAAAAAGGTTTCCCACGACCAAATGGTCTAATCGTGACCAACTGTAGGGGGTGGTGCTCATCTCTAAACCAAAGAGTCGGCGTTTGTCTGAGGACAAGTTTCCATGGTCATGTGGCCAGCATGACTATATGCCAAGGCGCATAGAACACAGTTACCTTCCCACCAAAGTGGTACCTATTTATCTACTCGCATTTTTTTAATATGCTTTCGAACTGCTAGGTTGGCAGGAGCTGGGACAAGCAATGGGAGCTCACTCTGTCACATGGTCTCGAACTGCCAACCTTCTGGTCAGCAAGCTCAGCAGCAGCAGTTTAACCCGCAGCACTATCATGTCCCACAATCTATGTAGTAGTATAATTTAAAGGCTTAACTTTATATTAAATATTAATTTATTAAGATAAAAATATTAAGACAAGATTTATATGCTGCATTGAAAAATATTCCAGGCTAGCAATAGTAGTTTCTTATTTGCTTTTAATCTAGGTCCTATTACACAGTACTTCAGGCTTTCAATTGAAATGCCACACTGTTTTAAAACAGTCTACCATGCATGTTAATTTTAAAAACTTTCCAAAATAAATCACCCATAAAATACAATCTAATAAACAATACAAACAAAAAACCAGCAAAGCAACAAAATCCATGAAAGAACAAGAAAGAAACAGCAATTTTCAATGTTAGTTGTATCATTGCATAGCTTATTTTGCATATTTTAACAGCAGCTTTTTGTAATTAATTGTAATTGCACTGAACTTGACCACATTGAAGTGAATAATTTTTATAATTATTTGCTGGGCTCATAAGGATCCTAGATGTATATACAAAGCTTTCCCAGCCATTATTTCTTTCTCACCATTTGGCATATGAAGATCCTTTGAATAAGGCTAATGCCAAGATGCAAGAATGATCAGCATTACATTGGACCTGGAACTTATGTACCTATATCATTCATTAGGATCTAGAGAATTTACCTTTTGCTGTCTTCATGGATTTGGCTCAGGCTGGGAGAGCCGAATTCAAATCCCTGCTCAGACCCAGCTCTAGGTGTCCTTGAACAAATCACCACTGACATCTCTTGTTTCCATTTTGTAAACTGAGAGGTTAACTAGGAATTCGCCTTGCAAGGGCAAATATGATAATTATATATTGCCTCCATCTAATAAAAGTGTCACAGAAACAAGATGTGCTCACAAGACTAACTTTAGCAAATGGATTATAAGATTTGTGCACAACTGCAGAATTGTAAAGTATTAGATAGTCTTTATTACTGTCTCAAAGTCAAAGCTATGGTATCATAGTCAAAGCTATGGTTTTCCCAGTAGCAATGTACAGATGTGAGAGCTGGACTATAAGAAAGGCGGAGCGCTGAAGAATAGATGCTTTTGAATTATGGTGTTGGAGAAGACTCTTGAGAGTCCCCTGGACTGCAAGGAGATCCAATCAGTCAATCCTCCAGGAAGTCAAGCCTGATTGCTCCCTGGAAGGACAAATCCTGAAGCTGAAGCTCAGATACTTTGGCCACCTCATGAGAAGAGAGGACTTCTAAAGAGGACTTTTCTAAAAAGACCCTCATGCTGAGAAAGATGGAAGGCAAAAGGAGAACGGGGTGGCAGAGGATGAGATTGTTAGATAGTGTCACCGAAGCGATGAACATGAAATTGGGCGAACTCCAGAAGCTAGTGGAGGACAGGGAGGCCTGGCGTGCTGTGGTCCATGGGGTTGCGAAGAGTCAGACATGACTTAGCGACTGAACAACATTACTGTCTCTGACCAGCATAAAAATCCAGCATACATGCAAGCCAACCATAAATTAGTAATATTACCCTAGCTATTACACCTTTATTCGCTGATGTATCATTGTTCAGAAAAAAGGACTTTTGCAGAAAACAATTTGCTATAAAAGCATTATAGATGAACTGAATTTTTTAAACACAAATATTCAGACACAAGCGTTTCATTAAACAGATTAATGCAGGATGACATGAGGATAACCATCTCTTTTCTTCACAAAGCTAAGAAAATCAAATTTGTTCTACTGAATGGAATGAATCTCCTACAGCAGATGTTTCAGGTGTATTCAACTTGCTGGTATCATTTACATTCTGATGACATAAAACATATTAAAAAAAGAAATCACATCAAATTTGCATTGCCAGTAGATGGCAGTTCTGCTGCATGTTCACAAGCAAAAGTTCAATCTGAAGGGTATCCAGACAACACATAATTTGTAGCATGGCCCACAGTCTTTTATTAAACATAATAGCAAAAGTTTTTTTAAAGTCTCTCATTTTTTGCCCCCTAGAAGCAAGGGGCTTTATTTAGAAACCCAACACCTATTTGTTTTGTCCAAAAAAAGATTGGCACTCTTTTGGTGCCAAAGGATTGGCACTGCTGCTTTGCCAAGCAGGAAATATCAAGTTTCCCAGCATGTCAGTCCTTCCTCCACAATAGGAGTTCAACCATCTCTCTCTTCTTCCCCCCTCCCACCATTCTTGCTGACACCTCCTGCAAGATCTTGCACTCTAGCTTGCATTCTTTTCTGTCAAACAATCAGATAAATGAAGAACAGCCAAGATAATGTAACAGGGGCAATATTGTCATTCACAATTCTCAGGCACATAATCCGTTTCTCTTCATATGGTGCTCTTGCTTAAAATGTCTTACGAAACTAAATATTGTAGTCTAATGCATATTTATACAGAACTGCATAAATTTGGAAAACCAGTAGAGTGAATATAATAAGGAAGACCCTGATTCAAATCTTGTCCTTGCCACAAATCCCTCAGCCTCACACCTATAACATAGTGATAATACAAAAATAACACCAGGCTTTATATTGGGATGGTGAAATGCAATGCAACAGTACAGCCTGCAGAGCTTTGCAGTTTAATTATAATAGCCCATGAGCCCACAGTGTTGAGTTTAAATATGGAAAAACTAGGTTCAAGATTTAGCAAAGAAATTTACGGGCCGAGTCAAATGACCCAAGAATTATGAGTCAAACTGTATAGTGCAGAGGTTCCCAATCTGTGTGTTGTGACACCCTAAATCTTATGGTCCAAACACATCAAGGGCATATGGAATTGGTCTTGTGATCCACTATTGCAGGCTCTGTTGCAGTGGTGCTGAAACCATGTCACCATTGCATGTTATGGAACCACTGGTGCAGGTTGACCAGATGTCCTAGCCACAAAGGAGGACACTGCACTCCAAAATATAGGACGATACAAAATAAAAGTTTAAAACACTCTTATATATTTATTTTTTAGGGGGCGATGTCTTGTCCTTTGATGCAACCCAACAAACAAAGGAACAAAGGATAAACATGCAAGCAAGTGATGCTGACAGCCCCTCTTGACTTTGACACCCCTGTCTCTCATGAAATGTAGGACATTTAGAAATTTACCCAGAACAGTTGAAGGTTAAAATGTAGGTCATGCCCAGGAAAAAAAAAAAAGAGGACATCTAGCCACCTTGCACTGGTGGAAATGGCAGCAGTTTGTACATGCACCAAACTTGTCCAGGCAAAGTGGTGGCTGGGACTGTGGGAAGTTCAGAGGAAGTTTGGGGCTGGGAGCGAGCTGGAAGGGGGTGGCTCTCAGCAGCAAAAGCATATTCCAGATCCTACCCCCCATTATCTCACATGCCCCACGCCTACCTGTCCTCAGACTTGCACCAGCTACATAGCTGTATGGGTCTGAGGAGACCTATAGGTTGCCAGAAGGCCTACCAGAAGGTAAAAATGTGATTACTTCTCATTTACCTTCTGGCCCCTTTCCACCGCAGCATGCAGTGCATGCTTTGTTAGTGGGGCTGCATGTTAGCGTTGTGAGGGATAGGATTAGTATGTAAGACTCTATTCGCAGCAAGAAGGGAAGAATATGAATGTAATAAACAAGGGCCTGATTGAAACTACAGGCTATCAGCTAAAGAGCTCCCAACAATTAAATTAATATTTTTATACCACTCCAAGGACCTCAGTACATAGTTTCTTCCCTCCTTTTGTTCTCACAACAACTGTGTGAGGTAACTAGGCTGAGAGGTAGTTTTATACTACACTCCTGCCTTCCCAACTCTAGACTATATCCAAGCATGTTTATTCAATGGTCTATGTAACAGAACTTACCACATACTGATCATTTACAGAAAATGATATTTTCAGGCATCAAAACACAGACGAAGAGTTCCTTAATAACCAAGAACTAATCCCGTAAGATTTATTCGCCAAGTGAAGCCATTATTTTTTTCTGACTAATTCGTTTTAAGCTTTGTCTCAAGGTCAAACAGGGGATAAATAGTTGCAGTGTCAACCATACTATGCCCAGGCTCAAAATGAGGTCAAAATGCTGTTGTCTTCATTTTGTCATTCTTCCACTATATGTCAGTATAATAAACACTTCACAGTAATGAGAAGAGAAAAAAAAATTTTCAGGCAAGCTAGACCTTTACTTTCTAAACATCCAAGAGATTACAAAATTGCTTTAATCTGATTATTATAGACAGATCTAGTGTTTCCATTTGCCATTTAAAGATAAGCATGTCTCCCAAGGTTTCAGAGCCATAAATTAACAGGGTGTGTGTGTGTGTGTGTGTACACACACACGTATATATGAAAGCACACTCTATACTGTATTTTAAAAACAGAATGCAAGAGATCCACTGTTATAGAATAGAGGCAGTGGTGGCATTCAGGGGGTTCTCCCAGGTTCTATAGAACCGGTTGTTAAATGGCCAGGCCCCGCCCACTCACTTAGGCTGGCTTTGGGTTTTTTTTGGCTCAGGCAATGACATTATAGAACCGGTTGTTAATTTATTTGAATGCCACCACTGAATAGAGGCAGTGATGTCATTCAGGGGGAACGGACCAGAACAGGCATTCCGGATCCTAACAGGCTCCATGGCTGCTTCCGGGGTTTTTTTTGGTTTTTTTTCCAACATTTGAATTTGAACTCAAAAGTGAGTTCCTGTTCCTAAATCATCTGAATGACACCACTGAATAGAGGTACATAGAAAGTTTGCCTAAGATCAGAGAAAAAAACAAAATGGAGAACAGATAATAAATGTTAATATGTTAAGCCTTTATGAAGGCTTATTAATAAAGGTGTGTGCAGTTTAAACTTCAATTGTCACATAGTGATTTGATATTTTTACTACTCATGTGTTCATTAAAATCCCAGTTTCAAGAATGCTACAATTCTTATTTCTCCTTTTTTAATGTTATATTGCCAAGCCCATTGCTGTGTTTTAAAGAAAAACTGACTCACTTCTCACTAATAGAAAAGAAGCAAAAGGTAAAAGGCAAATTTTAAAATAAAATTTTGCGATAAAATATTTTACATGGTGTTTAAAAATTAAGGGAGGCAACAGCTGCAAAAAGTTTATTTGGGAAATTCAAGGTATATCCCAGGTATGCAAAAGGGAGAAATGGTGTTGATGACTCAAAAAATGAATGTATTTTGACTGTCTGGCAACCAAAAATATCCTTGAAGAATCACAAAACACATTGTAAAGAAAAAGACATACTTGTTCACAGAATGATGACATTATATTTCATACCTTATGATCCACTGGGCTTGTTGTTTTTAAATTGTACTGTTCTGTTTTAATTTTGTTTTATTGTATTGTTTTAATATTGTTTTTAAATTGCTTTTTAATGTTAAATTTTATATTTTATTGTATTTTTTATGTTGTAATGCCGCCTTGGGTGCCTTCAGGCAAAAAGGCGGGATAGAAATCCAATAAATAAATAAATAATAAGGACAGGGCTCTTTTTACTGTTTCTTTAACAAGGGACTTATTTAACAACAAAACCACATTTTTGGAATTAAGGCTTCAAACAACTCTGGGTTATTCAGCAGCCCAATAGGCCAATCTTAAATATAAGTTTGATTTCTCTTCCTGACACTAGCACTATTTGCACATAACTAATGAAAAGTTTCACAGGCCATTTTTTATTTTAAAACACACTCAGGGAACTGGACACAGACTTGCTTAAAAGAAAAGAATAAAAAATGCAGTTTATTTATAATGAATGGTAGGAAACTGGAGGCTTATTTTTCTTTCTTCCTCTTCAAAATATTTTGGATTTTTTGTAAGCATTGGGTGTTCTGACGTGGAACAATAAATCTCAAAAAACTAAACACACTTAATGCCCTGTGTCAAATTCAAGAAGGGCATGGAATGTTTTAACACAGTTCATGACACACCCACAGTCGAAGCACAGATTTCGTAATGCAGTACGTGCTGTTACTGTAGCAACATCAATGATTACTTCCAGGGCAAGGCATGAAAGGAAAATGAGTTCTCAAAATATGTCCCATCCTATCAGGGGAGATAGAATGTGTCAAGTGATACCCAGGCATCCTTAAAAACAATGACACATTTTTCCTATCAGTTCATCTCCCTCTGAGTAGTTCTAGCACAAACGCTATTATTAAAGGGGTTGTATATACACAACAGAAAGCTTTTAACTCATGTCCCTTGTTCAACGCCAAGTATAGCTAGTGAATGTGCTGTTCTATTATTAAACACACAAATTTCCTACAGTGACATAGCTACCATTGTGGAGCAAGAGTCAAGAAAGTACCATTGGTGAAAAAAACTGAAAGCAAGAACCCACATCTTTTCAGGATCCAATATACTGCAATGACTACAGCACAGGTATTATACATGCTACCTGTATCTAATTCCAGAGACCAATAAGTGTGAACTACAGGTAGATGATCCCTTATCCAGACATAAAAAACTCAGATATTTTTGTCAAAGACTTAAAAAAACTTTCCATAGTGTGAACACTAGACGATCTTGTACTCATTCCCATGTACAGGTCGTAAGTTTTATTCTCTGCTCTGTGGTGTGTGCCTATACAGACATTGTTGAAAAAGAGGCCAGCAGACACCCAAATGAGCAACAGTGAAAAGAGAAAGCATTTCTCATTTCTGCAATTAATCCAGACAAATCTGAAATCCAGACACCTTCCCATCCCAAGCAGTCCAGATAAGGGATAATCCACCTGTAGCTGCATTTTCTGAACTATCTTGAAAAGTCAACCTACACAAAGCATATTACAAGAGTCAACCCACAAGGTTATCAAGGGAGAGTCACTAAATCGGACTGTCCCCCAAATTGCAAACTTGATCTACCATGGACAAAGTGATTCCCCAAAGATCCAACAGATCACTAGCAGTGATCTCCTCTAGACTCAATACAGTCTTTAACAAGCCCATTTCCTTGTCCAAGCAGCCATTCGATTCAGCTTCAGGATTTAAAAAACCCAGACTAATTAGATTTGGATACTATCAGCATAGCTATTTAGTCAGCCCTAGCAGCTTCATGTAAATATTAAACAGTATATTTAAGTTGGCATTCTATAGGACAATTCACAAAGTTTGACACAGAAGTCATCAAATCCTCTGAGATTACTCCAATTAAACAAAACCAGAATCACCGCAACATTAGGTCACAAACTCTCAGATCTTCCAGATGGCCCAGAAGAATCTGGTGATCAGTGGTAACAAAAAGATTGCAGAGTTCAAAGAGAATAAGGAATCACTCCACCCCCCATCTCCTGAGGCAGATCTTCTACTGGAACCAATAAAGCAGATTGTGTGTCAAAAGGCCTCACACAACACAGCCCAACCCTCTTTCTATGAGATTAGGGCAGCTCCCTTTTTAAGCATACAGAACTACCACCAGCTAAAAGCATGCGTTTGCTCACATGTATGGTTTTAGCCAAACAGGCTGCACCACATTTGTGTAAATATAGTTCATTTTTTCCTTGATAAACAAATTAGATGCAACTCACTCATCCATGCAGCCAGTGTCCCAACTTAATTTTGTCGCCTATTTTTTCTATAACTTAGTGACATGGAGTGCCAAGTTTCCCAACTTACAACCCCAATTCTGGTAGTATTTGATACACATAAATACCCATGGTGTTTGGGAGGTTTGTAGTTTCTTTTAATTATCTACATATATAAATGGTAAATAGGGTAAACAAAAAATTATAAAGTTGCATGTTTGTGCTTTCTTAATTGATTTGTAAAACATCTATCCCATCTTCTCCCTTATGGAAAAATCAGGCAACTCAGTTTATTTCAAACTAATAAATTCAAAACAAAACTCAGAAAGCACCACAAACAAAACATTAAGAGATCCAAATTTTGTTTGTCAGAACAAAAGCTATTATCAAGTGGATGATTTATTTATTTTTTTGCAATTACGTGCTAATATTATATAAATAAGAGACATAGCCCAATTCTGCATAGTAGCTGTATATAGGCAAAGGGAATTTAGGTTTTGAAACTTTAACTTTAGGTTTTGAAATTCCTTGAATATGACAAACTTCACAAGAATTCAAATTTCATGGTTTCCCAAACCCACCCTAAAACAGCCCTTAATGGAGCATAGAAACTGTGCAACACTTTGGTCATTCAAAATTTGCTAAAGTTTAAACTACCATAAAGTTTTCAGGATTACCGTAATTAACAAGTTTTTGCAAGAGCAAGAGTGTTGATTTATTTAAAAAACATTTCCAGTTTTCTAATTCATTCACAGAATGTATACCTGCTTAGGCGAATCATTGAGAAATTCTGCCATGATGTCTGAACTGTTCAAACAATAGCAATGGCTATTCACAGATAACAACCAAAACAGAATCCAAAGCAAGAGTCCCCCACAGTTAGACTACAACTTTCATTTCAACTTTAAAATTATGTTTACCCCAAATCACCACACCCTCAGCTTATGTTGTTTTATTTTTTAAATCATACAGAACTGTACTTGAATAATTTTGAATGAAATTGAACAGGATCAAGGTAATGTGGTTCCTAATCCAGTTTTGGAGCTGAGACAGCTTTGTATTGGCAATTCTGATGGCTAAGCCATGCCAGAAACAAAACAAGGACAAAGCATCCCTGTTGATTCAGAACTTCTCAACAATTTTTGATATCATGAAACCATGATAGCAGTCTGGGGACACTGATCTGTCATGGTTCCAGTTCAGAGGGCAGGTTTCAGAAGGTGGTACTTAAAGACTACTGCTCAATATCACAGCCATTGGGATATAGTATCCCACAAGGTTCCATTCTGTCCCCTATGCTATTTAACATCTACATGGAACAATTGGGAGAAATCACCTGAACATCTGAACTTCTATTTCATCAGTGAATCAATGACTTTGTCCTTTCTTTTCCTTGCCATTTCAAGGAAGCTCTGGAAGTTCTAAAACAGTGCCTGAAATCAGTAAAGGACTGGATGTAAAGCTAATAACCTGAAGCTTTATTCAGTGTTCCTGGCCAGTAGGACTGCTCAAGAGGAGACAGAGGTTCTCCTTTTTGGGGGTGGAGTAGCATTCTTTTTTTTTTCCTTTATTAATCATTTCATGATTGAGAGGAGATGGTTTGCAACTTTTCTGTCCAAAGACATTCAAAAAAGATAAGACACTTCTTTCCAGACAAATAGCAAGCCATTGCTACGCAATCACAAAATTAAGGGCCCAATCCTATCCAACCTTCTAGCACTGATGCAGTGGCAATGCTGTCCCAAGGTCAGAGAACAAACATTTTTTACTTTGAGGTAGCCTTGTTTCCCCACTGTAGAATGCAGCACACACCCCATTGGTACAGTGACATCAGTGCAGGAAAGTGGGATAGGATTGAGCCCTAAGAATAAAACAATGTCACCTCAAGGAAGAAAAGATGCTATAATTGCTATTTTTTCCAACAAGGCCTTCCTTCGCTTTCATTTTCAAAACCCACCTAAAAATAGTAGAGGTACTGTATTATCTTGGTATGGTACATCAGAGGCTCAGTACAGTGACATTTAAGGTGATAAGATTATACATTAAACAAACTATCTAGAAATAGGAAAGCATTCGGTTTCCGACATCACATCCCAATCAAGGAACTGTTATTTTTGCAACTCCCCCCGAACAATGCTCTTAATCCCTGGAAAGCTGAAAAGGTATCAGTTATGATAGAGAAAAGAGAGATCTCAGTCTATCACAGAAGACCAATTATTTACCTGGAGGGAGCCCAGAACAACTATATAAATGATCTAGGAACAGGAAAGAAACATCCGAACTTTATCAAAAGTCCCACATTAAACAGGGAATTATAAACTATCACAAATAATATTCCAATTATTAATCTTCACAGGGTTGCCGCAATGGGGAATAAAAAAAAAAGATATCCTAATTCAGAAAGAGGGCTTGTAAACCCACAAATCCAAGTTCTATCCCAGTGACTGGCTCGCTATGGGAAACTGAAGAATGAGCTGCTTCTCTCTTGGAATACAACAGAGCAAGAACACAGATTTGTAAATTTAGAGTTCCCAAGATACCAAATAACTGAATCAACCAAGATACCAGGCACTTGATTTGCCTGCAGGATACTTGGCTACTTGATGGAAGTACTTTCCATTGCAGGGATATGATTTTATCATACCAGCAATGAGAACCCAGAGAATAAGACTCAGAGGTGGAAAAAGATGTCCATTTTGAAAATGACTCCCAGCAGATTTGAATAATCCAGATTCAAAGTTAGGATATTGTCACTTTCTAGTGTATTAATGCATTCATTCCTTCTTAGACTGGGGAAAGGGTCTAAACACTCAACACTAAACAATTCTGTTTTGAAATGTAATGCTCAAAGCATGGCATATGCAGCGTAACATCAGTTGTACCAACAACTGGAACATAGCATATTTTTCCATTCTTTAGTATGTGAACTAACTACTGTATAGGCAAGTGAAAAATACAAATTCTTTTAACTACAGTTGTCTCATGACAATTTTTTTAAAAAATTGGCAGTATGCAACAATATTTCAAATTTTAGAAGCAATGTGCACACACTTTTATGCTTCTAATTCGCAGAACTGGTCATATTTCTAAGAAACAAGTATGACAAGACAGACAGCTGTGGAGATCCTGTATGCTGATATTTATAATCCATTAAACACCGAGTCTTCCTGGTTTTATAATCATTCTTCCAGGAAGCAAACTCTCTAGCAATCTACCAAAGTTACAATACATAAAAATATTAAGGCAAAGCAATTACTAAATTAAAAATCAGCCAAAGTTATCTATTAAGACTTTACAAATCAAGAAATGCATGTAGATTAGAGCTTTAATTCAGATGAGCATAACAATCATTGTTTCTCTTTAAGAAGTAAGATAAAAAGAAATTTCAAGAGCAGAGTTTCTGCAATATTCCTCATAAACGAGAATGTAACTATGTAACGCATTCCTCATCAGCTTTACATATATGCAGAAATAGAATGGGTAAGTTGTTCAAAAGATAGGAACAAATAAACCTGTTCCAGTGATCCTTTGAACATTTCATTGTAATTGAAGGGAAAGGCCATAGTTCAATGGATGAATATCTTCTGTGCAGAAAGTTCCAGGTTCAATTCTAGTCATCCCCAAGTAGGGTAAAGAAAAAATCCTGTCTGAAACCTTGGAGAGCCACTGCCAGTCAGCGTTAGTGATACTGAACTAGGTAGACCAATGCTAGTCAGATCAGTCAGAAAAAGATCACTTCCTATACTCCAACTTTTCTTAGTAGTAACTAAACTGAAGGCAGGATGTTTACAAATTTTATGAGTAACATTACATGACTCATGAAGTTATCTGGAACGTATTATCTAGGCTGTACCACTTCAGAATGTAGCTTTGGGTTCACATGACTGAAGGCTCTTCCAAATACCACAAACATTTTCCTACCAGGGATGTCACCAAAGGAGTGCAAAGTTTGCTCTGAATTCAGTTTAATTGTCTGTACAACAGATGATTATAAACCACCTTCAGAGCCCTGCTGTGTCAAAAGGTGGCTTATACTGTACATTAAATTATAAAGCGTTTAAAATAAAATTATGCTTGCTCTATAAAGGAAATTTAAATTGTACTGTCTAATTTGGAACAAGTGATTCTAGATGATTAATAAGTATATCGTACATCAAAGTAAATACCATCAAACAATTTAATAAACTGCTGGATCTGGCCAAAGGCCCATCTGGTCATTACCGCTATCTCACAGTTGCCCACCAGTTGCCTCAGAGAGCACTCAAGATATCCTGTTGCCCCTTACCTCCCTTGCATCTGGCATTCAGTGATAGGCTACTTCTAAAACCCAAAGGTTGCATATAGCCATCACGACTTTTAATCTGTGATGGACATTTCCTCCATAAATCTATCTGATCTCCTTTATAAAGACATCTAGGCCAGGTGTTATCACTACATCCTGTGGCAAGGAGTTCTACAGATACAATTACACACTGGGTAAGAAATATTTCCTTTTGTCTCTTCTGACTCTCCACCACTCAAATGTAGTAGATGCCCCCCCCCAATTCTGGCTTTGTGTGAAAGGGAAAAAACCCCTCTCCACCCCATGCATAATTTATTTACCTTTCTCAAAAGACTCAAGGCAGTTTACATAGGCAGCCTGAACACGAATCCACTTTTTCAATGAGATTTTTCATTTTCTCATTATTCCAAGATAAATCTCATAATGTTAATGTCTCAATCTTGTCTCCCTTCAGGTGCTTTAGCGTCCCAAACACTGTAGCCTTTGCTCAAAAGGGATATGCCCCAAGCCCACTAGTCATTTTGGTCACTCTTTTCTGCATCTTTTTCCAGTTTAATAAGGCAAAGTAGCAATTTGCAAAGCAGCTATCTGTCCTTGCAGATTTCAGATCATTTTAAAACATTAAGTGTGCAATCCTAACCTGGAGTTAGGCTGGCACAGTTAGGTCAGCAAAATTTGGCTAGCACAAGGGCCACCATAAAGCACATTTAGACCACTCTTGGAGTCAGGGAGGATAGTGCACGACTGTGTGTTGGCCTCTGACTCTGAGAATGATCCAAACATACTTTAGAGTGGCTCTTGTGCCAGCCAAACTTTGCTGGCTTCTCTGTGCCAACCTAACTCCAGGTTAGGATTGTGCCCTAAAACTGGCATTTCTACTTGGCCCATAATAAACAGCTCCAATTAAATTGAGGATCGCTAATCAGTTTATAGGGTTCGCTCAGTACTATGAATAAAATCAACAGCTGAGAGGCAATGACAATATTAATGACATCTTCATTAATGCCCCCACTCTAGGCCCAATGTTTTTTGTACAAATAGAGTATCATTTTGTCCTCGCAGTGTTAGCAACTGTAATGCATGGCATGGATTTGCTGTGCAGCAGGCTCAAATGTATTGAACTAGCATATACAAAACAGTTAATAGAACAAGTTGTGGAGAGTGCAACAGTGTAAAATAAAATTATATTTTAGATGTTTTTTCCCCAGTACCAGGAAAATATTTATTTTCTCTGAAAATCCAGAATGAATCCCCCTGATGTACCTATCCTATCTGCAGTCAGAGATGTGCTGAATCAAGACCTTCAACCACCATTTTATTTATGTAAACAAACGTTGAGCTGTGATTATTCGAGTGTAGCAGTAAAGGAAAACCAAGTACAGTGTTGAAACCCCCACCCCATTCATATCACGACTCCCAATTCCCTTTGAGAAAGGGCACCACAGCCAGGCATGCCATGGACCAACAGGGACTGGGAGGCATCTGAGCTTGGCAAGATGGGAGGGCGCAGAAAGCATGAGGGGATAGAAGCGGCAGCCGGGAGGCTTACAACATTACATCTGGTCATTCTATAAGGCTTCACGGGTAACAACAGAGGATAGGAGGACTGCGCATCGCAGCCTATTGAGCACATGGCACTGGGGTAAAGAACTGGCACGGACTGGAGGCACACAAGTAGTTTCTGTGCAAGGCTGACCGCAGGCGTGATGATAGGTGAACTAACCCTGGCTGCACCGGGTGGCAAGTAGACCAGGTTGTGGCAACTGCAAGAGCAGCAACAGCCAAGGTGAACCCTTCCCCACTCCCACACAGTGAGTGCATTAATAAGTTGGTCCTCACAAGCACTCCTTGCCTGAGGAACAGGTAGGAGAGCAGGTATATTGCTGCTCCTGTCTCATCAGAATGCAAAGTGACCCATGAGGTTGGAAGGCCAAATATCAAGAATCTTTGTAACTCAAGTATAAAAGTCATGGCTCGTTTTCCAAGTCACTGCAATGTAAGTCGAACCAGAGTCAGTGACGTGCATCACTTACATCGACAGGAGTCGCCAAAACACACACATTTTCACAATTCAAGTCATTACAACTCGAGTGCCCCTCCCTGGAATGCACATTCATTGTTTATCAAGCATTTGTCAGTTTATTTTTTAAAAAAGTTATTCTCTATGATGTAATATTTGGCAATGTCAGTTTTACTATCATTATTTTGATAATAAATATTTCATAACAAAACTAAAATGAAGCTTCAAACCAGCATCAGATGTTGCATAAAAATTTAATCCACTCATAGTCCAGCCAGGAGATAAATGCTGAAGGAGAGGAATAGTGGCCAAACCCAGCCCCATTATCTGTCACTGTGTGTCAGGCTCTGAAAAAAACATCCCAGGGAGTGGCATTGAAAACGTCCAAGGTGGTTTTTCAACTCCTAATGATGCTATTCGAGAAATGGCATACATTATGCAAGCACTACAAGACAACAGGATTAAGTGAATGTGTTAAGACTGGCATGCTAGTATGTTCTATAACAAATCTATAGTATAATACGCAGTAAATCTCTGCATGATTCTAAATAGTGCACCATCTATGAATATCAGATAGACTGTCTCTGCTGTCACCCACCACTCTAATCTTCTCCGCTTCCTTCCTTTGTACCCTATCTTCTCTGCCTTTGGGATCAGAAATCAGAAGAGCCATAGCATCATGCTATGCTATGACATGCTTTGCTTTTACATAGCAAAAAGTAGCAGCCAGCTACCCAAAAACATAGTGAAGTAGTCAGCAGAGGCAGCAGACAGGAACACCACCTGTACCAGTCCACTACTTAGTCACCTAACTTACCTTTTTAGCAGGTGGGCCATGAAGTCTGCACAGAATGTGCCTTGTGCCATGAGTGTGTAGAGGAAACCTAGCCATAGTAAACAAGATACAGCATAGCCCATACTGTATCCCCCACTTCAATCATTAAGTATATCTTCTGTCAAAAACATCTAAGAATACCGCAAACTGCTAGATCATATTGAAGGCAAAAATAGCTGTGCTCAAAGGAATACCACAGTTGGACTCTGAATTCTTAAAAAAAGGGGGAACATTTGCTCAATGTTGACACAATACATTCACTCTGAAAGTGCAGAGATACAAATTCTTCAAATTATCGCAAATTTCAGCTCCAAAAAAATAGGGGGGGGGGGAAGAACCAAATAATGTATAAATACTCTTTCCCCTCCATGAATTTCTGGAAACATGCTAAATATTACTTATTATAACTTTGTTATTTTTAATTTTAAATAGTGCAAGAGGCACCTGGTGCAATTATACATTTGCAGAAAATAAGGGCAGTGACTATAAGGGAAAAAGGTTGGGTGAAATATGGGGGAATGCATCAGCAGCAGAGCTGAAAGTGATACTAGCCAGAGACATACCTTCCAGGGCCTTCCAGTCTTGCCCTGAGGGCTCCCAGAAAACCCCTGGAAGGTCAAAAATTGCCACTCCTGGTTTTTGGACAAAATGGCAATGTTTGGTCTTCTGGAGTTGTTCTGAGGGCTAGACAGGCAACCTCAACCACCCCCAAAGGCCTTCTGCTGCCTCCAGAAATCCAAAACAGCCACTTACGGTTTTCGGGCTATTTTTGGATTGCCAGAAGCAGCAGAAGGCCTGTCGGGGATTGGGGAGGTTATACTGTACACAGCTTCCACAGCCCTCAGAACACCCCAACCAGGAGTACAGTCTGGTTGGGTTTGGAGTGGGAGGAAGCCCGTTATTGGAGCCACACTGGAGTGACCGTTACACAAACTGTGGCACAAGCACCGACTGCGAGTAAGGATAATCATACTCCTCACTTAAATCAGATTCTTAATCCATTTCAAATCTTGATTAGTTTTGACTCCACTTGAGGACAGGATGGGTGAATCCCACACAGTCTCACAACCCATCCCAATCTCTTAACCAAAAATGAAAAACAAAAAAATGAGAATACCATTACTTCAGCATTGGCCGCAAGTACCCTTAGGAGAAATAACCCAAATATAAATGGGCAACTTCTTTAGGTAACACGCAAGTACAAAAAACAGATCTATGGAACAATCAGCCTTAATCTTTTCCAACAGGATGACTCAAACTCAGTCCTTTCCAGAGAAAAGAAGCACTATTACTAGAACCATTACATAATTTATTGCACTAAAAATAATTTCTGCTACTGAGGTTCCTCAAAAATACCCAGCCAAAACAGTCTTCCACACTGTAGTGATTAATATATCAGCCTATGGCCTAGGAGACCCTGGTTCAAATCCCTGCTCAGTCTTGAAGGTCACAGCAGGACCTTTCTCTAAGCATGATCTCCCAAGGTTGTGACCTTCACAAGGTTGTGGGGAGGCTAAAATGGGTAGGGGAGCACCATACATATCATGAGAACCTTGTAGGAAATGTACAAAACAGAGTCATCCACAGGAGGCTAAACTTTTCATCAGAAAAATCCAGGCTGCCATTCAAGGTCAGTGGGTTGCAAGAAAAGAGCAGTGGTCATTCTCAGCACTTGGCAAGTACAAGGGCAACAGTAAGGGAAACAGTACAATGGTATCATTCAAAAATTTGTCAAGGGTGTGTGAGTGAGTAAATACTGATCTACTCCAACATATGACACAACCTATGCTAAGTTAAGTGTTCCTAAGCACACTGCTGTCAATAGGTTTAGGCATGCATAAGTCTATAGGATCAGGCTGACAGGCTTTCATCTCAGCATACATGTCCTGGCAAACAAAGCCCTTGACAGGCCCAGTTAAGATGCCATAATCAAGACATTCTCCATTAAATTTTTCTGCTGTCAGCTTACTATCTTTGAAAAATGAAAAATTTTATTATCCAAACCCCACAGCCAACTTCACACAACCTAGTTCTCCCATGCCACAGCCCACTTTCTCTTTTATTTACATATAATGTCCAGATAACTAGGCACTCCATCATCCAACTCAAGCTGTTATTAACATTACTGTATTAAGTACATTTATACAACTTTTCTACATAAGTTCACGAAGTGGTTTACAAAGCTATGTCCTATTTCTCAATAATTCTTCCAGGCTCTTGGCTAGTAAGAATTCATGGTGCATGGTGATGTACTCTGGGCAGTCACTATATACACCATATGATCAGAATTTTGTGCTTTGAAGAACTTTACCTTAGGTTGTCAGGTTAAATGGGAAAGCGAAAAGAGACTAAACATGTAACATAGGAATGCTGATAGCCACTGTTGCATGACACCTTTTTATGTTCTCAAAACCATGGCTGTCACTGGACAAAAAAAGAAAAGAAAAAAAAAAAGCAATTGCCACATATCTTGTCCTTCTCTCATATCTTTCTCAATTCATTCACACCAACACGTCCACCATGAACATCATTTATCTCACTTTTCTGAAGTTGCCGGAATACTCACAGAAGTCAGTAGTAATGCGTTGGAAAAAAAAAACCATGGGGTTGATTTATACATATTTCTTCCATGGAAATACATTTATTTTTTAGATAACAAGTATGTAAGCAAGTATGACAATGCTGTGCACATGTAAATCACTATGCATATGCATTACATGGCAAGAAGCTCAGACCAATCACAGTTTCCTAACATAAAGCAATTTAATGCACTTAAAATTGGCATGTATTACATGGAAACAGCTTCCTATACCGAAATGACTTCTTTGCATAAGACAATGGCTCAAAGCCAAGGGCATATTAAGCCACGCCCAATTATACCAGAGCGTGATGGATCATTTATACAGAAGCTTCTCCTGCTTCCTTTTCTGCATTTGATTTCTACACTGGAAACTCACCTGCTCCACTTTAGTCCCATTAGTGAGCCATGCTGCTCAGCAGGGGACAAACTCAAGCTACAACATGTGGCTGTACTACTGGTGGCACATCTAATCTCTGACAAAACCTTGTGCAGATTCATCTATAGCTAAGGTGACCATGGCAACTAGTAACAAATCTTGTTGCGCCAGCTAATTGTATCCTTAAACTATTAGAAGCTCAGCATGAAAAGCAAAACATCATTGCTTTTCAATAAAAGAATGTCAGAATCCTCAACGTTGATTGTTTATTTCTTTGAAGTCCCTGCTGGAGTTGGCCACTATCAGATACAGGATTCATAGGCAGAACATTTCCTCAGATCTCTACTATTTCAACAGTAGCACCACTGGCTGAAAAATAAACACATAATACGGACAGAAAGTCCACTGGATTCAGACAAGCCTTATACAGGATACAGAAGTGGCAGAGAACGTGCAGTTATAATCATATTGTTTATGTTGATGAGACAATAAGGAAAACTAGAGATTGGAGGCAAGAGACTATGAAAAGCCCTCCACCTGAGCCTCACCTGTAGAAACACATTCACCTTCATCACAAAAAGGAAAGGAGATGAAGAATTTCCTTCCAACCTCTGTCCCAACTGCTGGAAAGTCTACTGACATAAAACTGAATCAGGATTTATCAATCCCTAAACTTACTGTATCAGCCCTGTAACCCCAAAATGCACCATGTTATTGATTTCCAGCCTTTATTAGCTACTTTCTCAGTTCTCAAGTACTCAAAGCACTGTGAAGCAGAAGAGCACCTCTGAGCATGTGCAGTGTTCTTCACTTCCCACTGAGAATCCACAGCTCGCCTCACAACGCTGATAGTACAGATAAGGACTCCACGCTTGACTAGGGGTTAGCCTTCCTGAGCTAGAACTCCTCTAACCTCTCGTTATTACAAATTAAGGACTGCCTGAATGAGATTTGGACGGGACAGGGCGAGATCGAGAGCGGCTCCTGACAGCAGACAGAAGCAGCCCAGCCCGCACTGAGAGGAGCAGGGTAAACACGCCGAGAGAGCAGCAGCCCACAAAAATAAACTGGGGCGGGGGGAGAGCGAAGAGGAGGCTCCACGCGCCACAAAACACGGGATGATTTACAGCCCTAGGATGGAGAAATGCGGCGGCTCTCCAGGCAGGAAATTTGCCATTGGTATGCAAGGGAAATCAAAGGAAAGGAAGGGAGCTCCTCCTCGTACCGGTAAAATGTAAGCCAGAGGATAAGTCCCTTGAGGCTGGGGGAGCAAAGGGGCTTCGCTCCACTTTAACGCCAAGCGGCGGTCCCAGCTGGCCCCAGTGGGAAGGCAGACGCCACGGACATGCCTCCCTCCCGCTTTCCTCAGGGCGAGGCCAAGAAAGGCACAAGCACACCAGCAAGCGTCGGTTCTAGCAACAGAAGTAATAATAGCAGCAAGGGCACCAACAGACCCCGCAGCTGCCTGGAGGAGGCGGGATCCGGCGGCTGTGTACGTGAACGCCACCTGGCACGCTTGTACTTTACTTACGCTCGCACGCGCCGGTTTACCTTTCCAATTCCGGCCCTGCACAGGACGCTTCGGTTTCCCGCCGCCGTCTCTGCAGCACCTGGAGACCGACATCCGTGCCGCCGCCAACCGGTTTGCAGCGCTGCTCAGGCTACCGGGTAGCCCAGCCTGTCGCTACCCCAGCTAGGGGGAAGGAAAGGAAAGGAGGGAGGCAGCCCCGCGCTTGGGGTGAGGATAGGCGCAAAGGCTGTAAGCGCGGCCAAGCCAGCTCGCTATCCCGAGCCCGGGGAGACAGAGAGGGCTCATGAACGCAGCTCGGGCAGTAGCGGGCGCAAGAGCATCCTGCTGAGGGCGCAAAGCCCCTGGAGACTGTTCCCCCCTCTTCAGCGCGCGCGGGGGCGGGGGCGTGTGCACTCCGGCCGCCCAGGACTCCAGCCGCTCCTGCCGCCCTCGCAAGCCGGTTGGCGAGACGCGCCGAGAGGGGCGGAGAAAGAGGCGGAGAGATTCCCCTTCAGTCATCGCTCGATCCTTCCGTCCCGAAAGGTCCCCAAGAGCCTCGTGTATGACTAGAGAAGGGGACGCGGAAGGGTCACGGCTGAGTTAGGCCACATCACGGTCTCGCAACAATTAGTTTTGCTTGCGGAAGAAGGCCTCTTTACGCATGACCCTGAAGGCGACAATGGCGTCCTCTCGCGTCGTGTGAATGGTGACTGTGCAAGACAGACAACCCCACGAGCATCATTTTTAAAATATATTTGCCAGACCGTGCAAGACCCGTTTTCAGCACGACGCCCAATCGTACTTAGTTGCGTGTGTGCAACAGCCAGCCGAAGCACACACATTCCTCCCGGTAAAGACTCACATCACATTTGTAACTAAGCATGCAAAGGTCACATGGGCTGGGGGCTTGCTTGGGCACTTTCCCTACGGAGCACACGTCTATCCACTCAAACGTTCTTGCGGTATACACTATCCCTACAAGATCACATGATTTCATAATCTAAACTATAGTAGTCTAACTCCATGCTTTCTGAAATAATTTGATACCAATTTGCTGTATAGCATTAGTCCTCAAAATGTAGACTACCCCTTTTCTTTTAGTGATGGGTTTTAAAAAATATTCTATGCTCAGAGAACAAATGCAGTCAGGTTACAATTAGTCCTACTAACCTAGAAGACCCTATTCCAAGAGACTAGTACACTGCTAACTGTTGTTCTGCTGCTCAGATATTTCACTGTAGTCTGTCCCCCAGTGCTGGAACAGAGTTCCTTACCTATTCTTTAATAGCATATGTATGGCATTGAAACAAGTATATGTCTGCCAAGTTCAGAACTCATCCAAGTACAGTTTCTACAGCGCTACATTAATGTCCATTTGTAATGCTGGCACAGTGCCCACTACTGGAGTAGTATATTTATCTCCACAAAAGTGTTTTGTTTTTAGTACTGTGCTATGGACTACACCTAGAGCAACTTAGTGTACATGTACGGTTTAGGCAGCCTCTCATTGTTACAGTTACAATAAGAGGATTTTCATTTATATCGCCAATGCAAGCAACCACTGCAAGTCCCAATTTGTTCAGTTTTGCTTGTGCCAAGGTAAGCATGTTTAGGTTTGCAGCCAAAAATTATGGTCAAATGCTACAAACATAAGTATGGTCACTGTCCAATCCTATGCATACACCACATTCCAGGGGTCTTGCTTTCAAGTAATGGCCCAAACCTATACTACCTGACCACCCGTGAAGGCAGCAGTAGCCAGACTGCTGCATCCCAGGGCAGCTACGCAGCAACAAATATCCCCTTTCCCTGCATTAAGGGCACAGGGCAGGAAATGAGTCTACCAGCGCAGAAGCGAGGGCGTCCAAGTAAGGCTGCATGGCCTTACTCAGAGGTCGGGAACTAGAAGTGGGAGTCTGGAACAATGTCCTACAACTGACCAGCTGCCCGGTTTGCTTGCACAGGAGACATGGAGCTCATTTAACAAAACTCTACTAGCTTAAATGGAAGTTAGATTTATTAATTTACTTTTGAGTAACCATGTATAGGATTAGATTAAGTTGCACAGTAGCACTTGCAATACAAGTTTAGTTACCTGACAATGCCTGTTTTGGCTGTGATGAACAGAAGCCTAGCATTAAAATGTAAATCTACTCTAGTATTTAGATTTATCATTACATAGCATCAGAGTTGGGATCAGTTATGGCCCTGCTCCCTTCACTGCTACCTCCCATCTGGTCTGACTCAACTCCACAGAAGGCTTACCGCAGCCTTCAGCATGCCTTTAAGCGCAACTTCCAGTTTCTGGCAAAAACTGGAAGTAATGCTTAAAGCCCTTCCAAAAAGCTGCAGTAAGCCTTCAGAGAGCCAGCAATCACCACATGTGGTCTGCCCGCTCCTTGGGAGTGCCCTGGAGAGTGGGTGGCAGCAGTACCCAGATCCATGTGGCCCCTTGGTAGGTCCACCCCAGTTGGGAGGGACCTACAAGACAGAGGCCCAGCCCTTACCAATGTAAGCTGTCCATAGATGGCTGTCCAGCCTCTACTTAAAGCAGTGGAGAGTCAACCCATACAGCAAAATTACATATAGAAATTTTGATCAGTCTCACTTTATAGTACATGTAACTGTGGATTTAATGCTACTATTGAGCACAGGTCTAGTCATACTCGTTAATACTGCAGAAATCCCAGTGGTGTACAATTTTAAGAACCGTATTAGCCATTTATTTGACTTCATAACTATTGACATAACTCATATAGCCCAAGGTTAACCCAGCCTGAAATAGACAGGCCAGCTGGCCTATGCCATTTTGAGCTCCAGTTAGGAGGTGGCTGTGGCATAACTCTAGGCGGACATATCACTGCCACCCCAAAAGTTCTTCTCAGACCTGCACTAGCAAATTTGCACTCTGGTGTAAGGCCAGGCTGCTTGGCTGGAGAGTGGGGGTGAAGGATATAGTCCACCTGCCAGAGGCCTGTTTTTTGATGCTGCTAGGGGCGTTAAATACAGTATGCATGTGTAGACATTTGCTAGACTCTCCCTAGAAATGGAGTTGACGGACTGTTCCCCCAAACCTTTACAGTCATTCCAGGGTACATAGAAGGCAGAACTGGAGAGCAAGATGTGCAGTTAAAACTTTCAGGCCAGACAAAAGGTTGAAATTGATATCATATGTGATCTACAGCACACCAATTACTAGAGAAAAATAAGAAAATGTGACGTTTTAATTTGGGGGTATGAAGATTACCTTATACCACAGATCAGCATTCCAGTTAATTTTCTTTTACAAACCAGGCAAAATTCTGAAGCTTTTAAAAAAATGTTTCAAAAAATTTTTACAAACCCCCCCCCCCACATCAGCTCACAACCCCACTGGTGGGTCCCGACTCAGGTTACCACTACTGTGCAGCAGTGTTTCCCCAATCTAGACAAATAGCAGACTTGTACCTGAAGAAAGAGACAGACTATAATCCACACTTTATTAGTAAAAAAGTTCAAATGAACTAGCATGTTAGTATCTTCAGTTAACATTTTAAGGTAACTGATAGTTAAGCCAGTTTAAAATCTTGTAAACTTTGTAATTAAAAGTTAGCTATTGCGTGTTGACTCTCTTCTCCCAAGGGGTGGTATCTTAGTCAGCCCATTCATCTCCATTGTCGGAATCAGATTCTTCATCTGCAAGAAATGTAGGATACCAGTAATGCTGCAATCTTGTTCACACTAACCTGCGCAATTCCAGTTTAGCACAAATAGGGGTTACTTGTAAGTAAGTAGTGTTCACATTACAATGAACCCTCAATTTATCCAAGTAAACATCTTTGTTATGACAATGTGTTCCTTCCTGCATAAAAATGGATTTGGCTTTCACAGATTTCCTGTATTAATGGACACCCCCATTCAGTGAAATCAAAGGTTCACTGTACAGAGGTGGAGCAGAACAGGGCTCAATCCTCTTAGTTATTTTTAGGCAATACTACAGTAGGGACATGACTTGGCTCAAATGTGAAGGGAATTAGAATGGAGTTCATTACGATCCCCCCTATCCTCATCTCTGCACGATTTGCATGTACATGTAAGGGTTGGACTGCAAATGAAACAAGTTTTGTTTTTTTAAACAGATATTGGTCACCTGCTTTGGCTTCTTTACTTAGCAACGTTGTCCACTCGATAGCAATTATCATATTGTGTACATACACGTATTTGAATAGTTAAGGTTGATACAATAGTTGCTAGAGCATGTAAGTGACTGGTTGTGCAGCTACATGTTATTTTCCCCAATTCTTTAAAGCTGCAATATTTAATGGTATGGTCATAAAAGCAGGAAAAGAATTTGTGTGAATTCCAAAGCAATACGAGTCAAGTAATCTACCTGAACCATGTATTGCCTCATGTCTCTTCTGAATAACATCCTTAAGTTCAGCAACTATTCCCCCAGCACTGGAAGGCTGTAGAGCTGTTGAACTCTGAGTCACCTGTTTTAAGAAACCAATATTTAAATAGTGATTAAATGTTGAGTTATAAAATATTTCTTGCTTGTAAAACTTTGTAAAAAGTGTTATAAAAACACTTAATCAAATACTTTAAGTAGCAATTACAGCTAGCTATTCTGTTGGGACAGCACAATATTTGTTCAAATTAGCAAATGTCTCATTTCAGACTTTAAGCTTCCCAACCTCAGGTTTCAGCAACTTATACATTTTCAGCTACCTACCCACCCTATCATGGTCAATAATCTGATTAATCAAATTGTTTAATCTTCCCCAACTGCCTTGTCTATCCAAGTTGAAGATATGCTATCAACTGCTATCATTGCATTCCTGTTTCTAAGTACATCTCCTCAAGGACCCAAGGACCTGACAAAAGAGCAGCCTTGTTGGATCAGTCCAATTTCCTAAATCTCATAGTAGCCTACCAGATGCCTCTGGGGGCACATAAGACAAGATAGCTTTGTTTCATCTCCCTTGCACCTGTCATTCAGATGGTCTATCACTAGAACTCGGGGTGGCATTCAGGAATCATGTAACCTACAATGGACTTTTCCTCCATACATCTATCCAACCCCCTTTAAAGGCATCTAGTGCCATCCTGATGTCCTGTGGCAAGACAAAGATTTTTCACATTTTTATATCACCCTTCAAGGAGCTCAGAGTGGCGTACATGGTTCCCTCCCTCCTTTTGTCTTCACCATAACCCTGTGAGATAGGCAAGGCTGTGAGATGGTGATTAGCCCAAGATCACCCAGGAAGCTTCATGACTGAGTGGAGATTTGAACCTGTGTCTTCCAGGTTTAAATGCAACACTAGTACCACTGCACCATCCTGGCTCTTAATTATGTGTCAGTTAAAGAATTTTCCTTTTATCTGTTCTCTTCCCAGTCAGTTCTAATGGACATCTTTTAGCTATGGTGTTGTACTAACAAGGAGACACATAAGCTCAAGCTCCCAAAACTTAGGAACCTATTCCCCTGGGTTCACCATCTGAATTCTGCCTAGGTCTAAAGAACAGAACTAATAGTTTGAAGCAGAATTGCCAGTTGACATTGCTATTAGGCAATACATTTCAAGTAGTATAGGAAGTCTACCATTTTTATTTTGCATCCTCAGAATCAGATTAATGCTCACAAATTTCTACTACATAAATATGCAGGCACATCACAAGGAAGAGATGTGGAAAGACATCTCGTAGCTAGGTCAGCCACTCATCTCAATTAGATGAGCTTCCTTGCCATGTGGCTGAACACAAACAGGGCAAGAGTGTGCTTCTGGAAGGACAGCCATGCAAAAGAAATGCAGGGCTTTGTGTTATGCACTGCAATCCTACACAACTTTATCCAACAGTTTCGGGCTTAATTCAGATCATGACAGACCAGCAGAAGGATCGACATACCAATTCACCATTTGTTCTGCCTCTTTGGAGACTCCAGTACCCTTTGAGTCTATCCCCACACCCCTACCATTTCTGAAGTAAAAAAGCATACAGCTGAAGACTAGCAAATCAGAGCAAAGCTTTACCTCAATTAGAGTTTCCACTACTCCCAGGTGTTTCATGTCATAAGATGCAGCAATTAAATCAGTTTTCTTCCTGGCTTCAAGAAAGCAGCTGGGGCAATTAGCCTTCACTGGGATTTAGGACTAACTTATTTTCGGAGTACGAGATTAGAATAAGCTTCCAGTTACCAAGGTCCTTTTAATTGTGTAACTGGAGCTTGTGCAACCAAGTTTTAAGTCTTATGCAGGCAGTGGCATTCAACCCAGCAGCAAGAGCTTCCTAGAGCACTTCTTGTTTTAGAATGCAAGCATACAGAAGGGCTAATTGGTACCCAAGGACAAGAAGTTCAAGCCATCTGTGGTCACTTCTATACATGGTTCTCATAAGCCTTTCCTACATGAACCCTACTTAACTCCCGATACAAGTGAACAAACCTTATAAGCAAATAGCTGGAGAAATTTAGGTATTTAGACTTGGCTGAACTACTCAGCCGCAAGCTAGAAGGGTCTCTAGATGGACATATTTATAGTACTAATTCACCCTTTAAAAGATAGGATGAGCTGCCCACTATATTGCACTGGTAGTATCTTCAAAGGCCTCTCAAGTGTCCTAGAACACAAAGTTGTACTAATCAGCACTTTGAATCACAGCCACTTTGCATGATCACCAAATGCAGATAAAGCACAAATGTGGTCAAGGTGGATTGCTGACTTATCGTACACCACTCCTGCCAAGTAAATTCCATGTAGTGCCAATGCAGTCCGCCCTCATTGTACTGGGCCAGTTATTGATATGCAAACATGGCCTGGTATCCTCAATGCCTGTGAGCGCAATTCTAATCTGGAGTTAGGCCAGCATAAGCTAAACCAGCCAAGTTTGGCCAGCACAAGGGCCACCATAAAGTGTGTTTGGACTACACTTGGAATCAGGGAGGATGGCTCACATCTATGTGTTGGCCTCTATCTCCAAGAGTGGTCCAAACATACTTTACGGCGTCCTTTGTGCTGGCCAAACTTTGCTGGTTTAGTTTATGCCAGCCTAACTCATTTTAGGATTGCGCCCTGTGTCATTTTAGGATTGCAGTCTTCATATGGCATTCATATGCCTACACAACCCTCCAACAGCTTTTTCCATTTAAAAGCAGTTTTCCAGCGCATGTACATTATGCTGACTTGAGCTCCGCTCCTAAGGAGGTCCCACACTAGTCCAGTAGATTGTGGCACTTGCCAGAGAGATTACTTCCAGGCAGCACCACACTAAGCCAGCGGAAGAGACACTGCTTGGACTCAGTGAGCACTTGCAAAGTACTCATGTCCTGCGTGGTCTCAGAGCCGGGGCCTACCTTGGGGCTATTTGAGAAAATTCTGCACCTGGACGGGCCCCACACAGGAGGGGGGGTAGTGAGCAGAGCACCCACAGCCAGCACCTCACTCTGTAGCCAATGCTCCAGCATGTAATTGTCCAAGCCAAGGCATTGCAAGGAGGATGGCACTGCTGAATGGCCCGCCTGCCTGCCCCGGGTCCAAGTGGCTCAAAATCAGCCCCCCAGAAGCAGTGGAGATATCGCATCACTGCCACCTACTTTCAGGTGCCATTTCCCCTCTTCCCCATTGTCCCTCTTCACCCCAGCACAGTGTCCTTCTCGTGGCTGTTGCTGTTCTCCATTCTTTTAGATTGTGAGCCCTTTTGGGACAGGGAGCCATTTAACTTTAATGTTATTATTTGCCTGTAAACCGCTTTGTGAACTTTGTGTTGAAAAGCGGTATATAAATACTAGTGATTGATTGATTTCTTTGCATGGAGTCACCATTGGCCTGGGCTCACTGCTACCACTCATTCTGGCAAGTAAATGGGTAGGACTCTGCAAAAAAATGTTTTGTGTGTGATCCTGCAGCTCCCAAGGCCAGCCCTGCTGAAGGTTCTCATGCAATACATGTTGAACATTTTTGTACATCATGTCAATTCTATGTTTAATTTTTTCCCACCTGAAATAGTAGGTATATTGCAAAGCCTAAATGGAACACATTGTCTGAAATTTCTATCAAGTTAGAGCCTAAAACAGTGGTTCTCAGAGTTTTTAGCACTGGGACCCACGGAAGTGATGTCACGGCTGGAAGTGCCGTCAGTGTGATGCCAGACCCTGCTGCTTTCCTGAGAATGCAGTAATAAGTTGAGTTATTTCTCAGCCATTTGCCAATAGCAAAGTGAATCAGAAAGTAAAATAGCCTATTTACAACCTTGACACCAGCAAAATAACATACAGCCCTCCGCCTGTCCAGGGTCCCATATTTTCATATGCCTTGAATTTTCATATGAAACTTGAAACTGGCTTGCAACCCACCTAGTGGGTCCTGACTCACAGTTTGAAAAACAATCATCTAGTGTAATTTACTCCATCACCCACTCACTAAATGGCCCTTCAGAGCCCTCTTTTCATTTATCCAGTACACTGTATTAAGTCAAAGACTTTCACACACTTTCACACCTTAAGTCACAGCCTGTCACACCAGGAAGATCTGCTGCAACACTAGATACTGGGTGTGGTGCAGAACAGTGCAACTCCTTTTACTTTTTGCACAAGCCTTGACAAGGGACTGCATTTTCTTCTGCACATGAGAGCTTATCCCTAAACCCAACCATAGTGTCTCCTCCAGTAGCATAAGACGACTGGGGACAGCAACATGCGGCCAGAGACAGGAAGCTTTATGGCATCTATTGCCAGGTCTTCCTCTTAGACAAACTGCATTTCCATGCGCCCCCCACCGTCCAGTTTGTCATTTCCAGCTTCCATAACATGAATCCAGACTGAACTGCATCACTCTTGAAATGCAAGCTCTTTTTGCTAGCCAAGCATTTAATAAGTGTTCATTCTATGGAAACAGTTTGTTTTTGACTCAAATATTTCAGTGAACCTTTATGCTTATGTAAACATTCACGTATGGATGGTATTTTAAGATATTTTCAGGATGGCTTTAACACAATAAGTTTAAACAACTGTTCTATATAGCAAAATAAAAATACAGTACTTGCCAGCTTTAGTTGCGTTCCCTTCCCAATTTGACACATTAGAACGTCTTGGCTTAAAGGACTTAACCGATCACTGTTTGCTTTTTTCAGCTGCACTTCCTTCATATTTAGGGTCAAGTTGTGCTGAGATGTCTTTTTGGAAGGAGACATAAGGGATACTGGAGGACCCAAGGGGCTCTCTCTGTGCAAGGGTCCATGCAATTTGGATATCGAGGCAGTCACTGCTAGTCCATCTTCAAATCCAACCTTTGTGCTCAGAGTGTGGCAATCCAGTTCATTTTTGCAGGTGCAATCAGGCACCAGTTCTGAAGATGTCACAGAACAAGGCACAGGATTATCATGGGATTTTGTCCATAAGCCTGTGGAAGGATAGCTCTTTAGTAAAAATTTAAGGAATAAACTATGCAAATGCAACTTGATCCATTTAATCATTTTTGTAATAGTTACCTTCCAAACTCCTAGCTTCCCAAAGTGTAAGACATGGAGTAGCCAAGAATGATTGTGACCACATTCATGTCCCTTGTTCACACCTAAAGCCACTGTTAACAGAACCAAATCATTGTATCTATACCATGTCCAATTCCTAAATTTGAGATCAGAGGTGTCTCAAACTATTAATCTTTGTTGCTCCCCAAATTTCCATACATGCAGTTTCTTACCAGGTGGTTTAGTGAAGATTAGATTAAATGGCCTGAATGAGCAGGTAGAGAGAATTGCTTATCAAATGTGCAAAGGATTTGCAGCTGGGGAGGGAGAAAGTAGCTCGCACCCTGGAAGACAGGATCCAGATTATCTTGACAGGCTTGAACATTGATCTTCCTCTTGTTGTTATGGGCTCAGTCAGGGCAAAATGTAAAGTCCTCCACACATAGGTAAAAAAAGCCAAAATCAGATGCATGAGTACCAGATGCAGGGAAAAGAGACATGGCTTAGCAGCACACTTGTTAAAAAAAATCTGTGCGCCTTTGTGGACCACATTCTGAACACAAGTCACCAGTGTGATGCAGTTGCCAGAAACTCAACACTAAGTGCATTACTGGGCTGCATTAGCAGAGAGGCATAGCAGTCCCAATAATGAGAATAGTGCTACTCTATTACGTAGTACTCAGATTTTGCTTGGAAATACTACGTGCCATTTTGGGAGCCACGTTTTAAGACAGACATTGATAGGCTGAACCCTCTTCAGCCTAAGACTATGATGGTGAGGGGCCTGGAAGTCAAGTCTTATGAGGGAAAAAAAAAATCAAAGGGGTGTGGAATATTTAGTCTGGCAAAGAGACCCAAGAGGAGATAAGGAAGCATCTCTCCTGTGTGGCCAATTCTGTGGCCCTTGAAAGCAGAACTAGACCCAACGAGTTGGAACTATCGGGAAGTAGATTTATGCCAGACTCAAGAAGTTTCCCAACTATAAGCTGTCCTGCACTAGAACAGCATGCCTCACACAGTTGTGGGCTCTCTACTGTTAGGCGTCAGCAAGCAGAGGTTAGAGGGATCCGTTGCCTGCACCAAGTAGGGGGTAGATTACCTCAGAGAATCCCTCCAACTCTAACATCCTATGAAGAGAGAAGGTCTGCATAGAACTACATTCTGTGGTCCGCATAAATCCCAAAGCCAAATCTTCTCTGCCAGCATCCATACTTCAAAACAGATGTGGGGCACATGTACAGAAACAGATGTATTGCTTATATTTCCATCCTTTATTTACAAATAATTATCCCTCCTTGCCGGTCTCGTAAGGGACATGCTCAAAGTGTCTCACAACCCAACATTGGCAACAAGCATTAAGCAGCATACAACACTGGAAAACTCCCTCCCCTCAAGGCAGCGTTAACTAGGAGGAACATAACTCTCAGCCCAGCATTCCAGAAGATACCATGATCTACCAGCAGAACTAATGGGGACAGATGTGACACCCATTTAATTCTTGGCTAAGGTCATCAACTAGGATGACCAATACAAGGCCATTTCCATCCCAAGCCCTGGCTAAAAACCCGACTGAAGTCTGTTTATGAATAATCTGCTTCATCCAAGAATCCATATAATTGAGTTGCCATTACCCATGCAAGTTTTTTGTCCCAAGAATGGGAGGTTAAAGACTGCCTGTTCATTATGCAATAATTACAAAAGGGCAGATTATTGCCCTCATAAAGCAGAATGACATGATACCCTCCAAGAGAAGCATTTTATCCTTGCTGCCCACTCATCACCCATCTGCCACATGACAGTCCCTCAGGTATTTATAGTTGTGTTGCTGCCTCTTAACTACCTTTGCCGAACAGGCTCTATTACTCCAACTTGTCCTCACAGAATATGACATCCAGCCCTTTACTATCTTAGTTGCCTTTCTATGGACCTGCTCCAGTTCACCCCTCTTAAATTGCAGTACCCAGAACTGGACGCAGCATTCCAGGTACTGCTTTATTCTGCCATTCAGCACATGGCAACTTCTGTCCCTCTTGGCAGGGAGTCTCCAGCTACCACTACATACTTCTCAAGACAGCAGCAATGATCTTTTGTTGTGCTGGGGCATGAGCATCTTCTACTATTGGTCCCGGTAACAGAGAAGATGGCCTTTCCTCCAGCGATCCCAAATCTAATACACAGGAACGTTCTGGATGCAGTTGCTCAAAGGACTACCAAAGGGGGGGGCTGCATTATATGCCCAAAAGGCCAAGTCATATTCTTCCATAGGCTTGCCTCTTGGGTGAAGCCATCTTCCTCAGTGGACGCCTGCAAGTCCTCTAATCAGTTTATTTTCCAGTTTTCCACACTAACATTCTTCAAATCTCAATCTTCCAACACAAGATTGACTGGAAGTATGTTGCTTCCAGAAACATTGGGTACATTACAAACTACTCAATTAAATGGTACATCAGCCTTTAAATTATCAGCACTTGCCGATGGTACAAGAGAAGGAAGAAACTGTCAGTCACCGGTAACCATATACAAACTAGCACTACCCCATGGGTGCTTGCTTGTAACCCAATGTGTAGGTGGGAATGTACTCTTGCAACAAGGCAACCTGTTCCTAACCAACAGATCTTTATTAAATGCAATCAAATTTATACAGAAGTGTTGATTCTCAGCTGTCAGAGATTAATACCTTTTGTTTTTGCCTCCTTCAATACAGCTTCTCTTTGTTTAATGGTTTCAAAGATCTTTTTTGAAGTTCTCTTATCTTTCAGATGATCCTGTGTTACACCAGCTTGAGCAAAGATAATCTTTAGTTCAGGATCCAAGTTGGTCTATAAGATAAGCCACAATTACCTTTTTATCAGAACAATTCATGTCTATCTCCCATGAAGTCCTACTTCCCCAAATGAAGATACCCAGAAGTCTACTGTCACTTAGTTTCAAAGGCAACAGGATTTCACATCATAAAAATGCAGCCTCTTGCGCATTAATTCAAACCAATTTAACAATTCATTCATCCTTCAAAGAATCCTGATGATTGTAATTTGAGGTGCAGAGAACTGTCAAGATCTAAGCTCCTGTATATAAACTACAATCCCTTGATGAAACCATAAAAGACAAGTAGGGACTCTGAAGCATCTGAAAACAAGATGCAAAAAGCAATAAGACCACAACACAATCAGTTTGGACTGCAGCCTTCAGGCAATGATAGGACAGACAAGTAATGCAACTTAGTAGCAAGAGTTTACTGCAAGTACTTACAGCAAATCCAGTTTGGGGATTCCATCCAACATGACACAGATGTCTAGAAGACATTAACACATCTTAGCACAGAAGATCACTGACATTTTCAAAGTGCCAAGCAAACATTCAAGTTACAACAGGTATGAATTGCCATTACTTGTTTGGCAGTTTCTACACAAAAGTTAAGCCTTTTTGCTCATTTACAAAAAGGCTTAACAGGAACCATAACAGTATTGTAGGATGAACAAGTCTGAGCAATGGCTACAGCTAATTCTTGTTGCTCTAGAATGTTGACTTACAACCTCCAATTCAGAAGTTATATTCTGAATTCTCACTGAAGTTCATGAAATGCATAAGCAATGCAAGGACTATACAAGGGATTATTTGCACAATCCAATATACAAGTGTGGAAGCCACATGTAAAGGAAAACAGGATTTCTCTTCCTTTAGTAGAACTCCTTAACATTTAGTCACTGCAGAGACTACCAACTCAGCTCAGCTAAGACCCTTTTTCTTGGCTGGCTCCAATGAGCCAGCAGTAACAAATTACCTTTCACAGCACTTTCGTCTGTTGTTATCCTCACTTTTTCACAGCAGGGAGGCACGGCTTATTATCTTCTACCACTATCTGCAGATCAAACTGCTCTTCAAGACACAGGAGACAGAGGAATGGCAGCAACTTTACTATGCCACAGTACATTTAGTTAATGTATACCCTGCCTTTTTTCCCTGGTAAAGGCACTCACAGTGGCTTACAAAATACATCCATTTTGTAACTGCTTAGTTGGTTTAGAACCAAAGTGCAAAACCCAACTCCGAAGTTAGTGTTAACAGCTGCACCAAAAAACCAGCCATGCAGAGAACAATTTATATTAGAGAAAAAGAGTTATGTGGACCAGCATACCAAATCTAGCATAGTTGCCTGCTGATTTGACCAGAGCACAGTTAAAAATTTTAGAAAGCCTGGGAACTTGTCTACCGCTTATCTTTACCAGTTAGGTGGTAGTTCTTTTACTTCCATTTTACATTCTTTAAACCAGACTTGACATGCACCCAAGATGGAAATTCAAGTTCAGGCCCTACCTTCATGGGAACATGCATCACCTCCCTATCATTGCCTTCTCCTCCATTTTTTCTAAAGTAGCCTAGCAGAGACACTCCAAGGAACAACCCCACCCCGCACAGTCAGCTTAGCAGTAGTGATGAAAGATGGAGGCAAAGCAACCCCCCTCCCAATCCACCCACCTTCCTCCTCCTTCCTTCCTCCTCCACTCTGCATTTTGAAACAGAGCAGCCAAGCAAGGCCAGCACAAGGAAGCTGGGAAAACCACCACCTACTCCCTCAATAAAGGAAAGACAACATTTCCCGACAGGATGTAATGGCTCTTCCAGTTTCCTTGTTGACCGCCCTGCTTGGTTGCTCCATTTCAAGACAGAGCAGCAGAGTGAAGAGGAAGAGATATGAAGGCAGAAGACAAACAAGGGGAGGTGGCTGCTAGGCTCAGGTTGTCGCCTAGGCTTATCCATCAGCGGAAATGGCTGGTCCATTTGGCTAGGACGGGCCTGCTTGAAGTAGCTTTAGCACATCAAGGCAAAAGTTAGAGAGAAGAACCATGAAGTAAATTGTACATTCACTTGAAAGTAACTCAAAGTTGCAACACATTGAAAGTTGACAATAAGCCTGTCAAGTCACTTGTTTTTTGCCATTAGCGGCATGAACCATTTTTTGCTGCTCTAATAAAAGTTAATGCTCCAAAAATACGTTAGCAGTTTTTGACTGGTCAGATGCCCAACCCTAGATGAGGCAGCAGCCAGCAACCACCAAAAATAGTCAACAATAAAGTTGCCGTCACGGACATGGCACTCCTTTCTCCTGCATATCAAGCTATACCTCTTAATACAACAAACTGAAGCATCCGCCAAATCTTGCATAAATACAGATCATTCCACTATTCATGGGCTGCTTCAGCAGCAAGCAAGGACTTGCATGTGTGAAAAACCCATCCTACATCAGCACATGGCTCTTTCATCACAGCCTAAATACAGCACCTTTCAACTGAGATACATTCAGCAGAGTCATCCAATACTGAGATATCAACAATGCAAACCTATGCATACCTCCACAAATCTCTCATTGAGTTTAATGAGATTTACTCCCAGGAAATTATTCTAGGATTGCAGCTTTTGTTATCCATATGCTTGTGGGTACTCAGTCCAAACCCCAGGCTACTTGGTTCTCACTTACTTGAAGTTGCTGGGAGGACCAATGTAATCTTTGCTGAGTTTATTTCTTCTGGATTTTCCTTTCCACTTTGTTCTCTCACACAACGTTTGAGAAATACAATATGTGTGTGGCAAGGTTCTATAATTTGGAGATTGGATCCTTGGAGGAATTTCAGGTAATGGACAAGACATCTCAGACACAGGAACTGGAAACCGAGTTAGAAACAGGTAACCTAAATAGATTGGGTTAGTTTCAGCGCATGCGCACAACCCAGCCTTAACTTGGTTTTACTTATATCCCAGCTCTCCAGCCTAAGCCAAGCACTCAAGCAAGCTTACATAATGAATGGTCATTATTTAAAACCATATATGAGGAAAAAAAGAAAATAGTCGTGAGATGTTTCAGCATTTGTAAACAATTCCATGTATCTAACCTCTCTTGATGTGTACATAGCATTTTATAAGCAATATTTCCTTCTGCTGTAAGCTGCATTCAACAACATTTAGAGAAAATACTTCCTCAATAAAGAAAATCAATCAAGACAATAAAGACAACATTTCCCAGCAAGATGGCTCTTCCATCTCCTTGTTGTCTGCCCTGCTTGGCTGGGTAGGGAGTGTTGGACCCCAAGTAATAATTTTACAAAATATTAATACTGTATTACTTAGGGAGATTTTCAACCATTTGGTTACAGTCCAAGCCTTAACATATGTAGATATAGCTTAAAGCAGTGGTTCCCAAACCTTTTAGCTTCTAAACCCACATCTTAGAATGACAATCTGTCAGGACCCACAGAAAGGGATACCATTAACCTGCAAGTGCTGTCTTTGCCAGAAGTAAAATCATGAAGCAGAAAAAATTATAACACTCCCCACACAAAATTCAATTTGATTTTTTAAAACTTAACACCAAGTCTTAAAATGAAAAAGATCTCTCTTCAAAGCAGTTATTGATCTGTTAAAAAAAAAATACAATGCCCCAAACATCCTAAAGGCTACAATCCTGTCCACACTGATCCAGGAGCAAGCCCCATTCATTATTATTGTTAAAAGCATTTACATAGTAGCCTGTTCACAGTAGAGACCTGTAACATTTCCCCAAATGCAATCACATACCATAGCAGCATGAAGCATAGCAACAAATAAAATACACATTGAAACACATGGGGACCCACTTGAAATTAGTGGGCTAACCCACAGTTTGAGAAGCTCTGGCTTGTAGTATTTCAAACATTAATTCTTACAGCTAGGAAAAAAAACCCAATCAGAATATATGGAACTTACCAACAACAATACCATTTTTAAATGTAGCCATATTATTAAAATACACCCTTCCACTATACTGTTTCCTACTACCAAATTTTTATGACTGCTTTTAACAAATTTCAGTAATAAAGCAGCCCATGAAGGGGTTTAAATAAGGAAGATTTGAAAATAAGTGCAGCTGTGACTCTTTTGCTGCCCATCAATAAAGGAAAACTCTTTCTTAAACGTTAGTGGACCACTACAGTTCCATAGCTTAATTATAACTGAGTTATTTCAGGACTGAGGCCCAAAGAGCTAATTTAAGCATAGCTCTGATCCTACAGACGATAGATGACAATTGGATTGTATTAAAGGGACTGTAACAGAAAGCTTTAAGCTCATTTCTAGTTTATCAAGGGTTGCTTGAAAACTGAGTGCCAGAAAGGCCTCCTGCCTTCAAGTTGGGGGTCTCAGGGGTTCTTAGCTATCCTATACAATCATGACAACAAAGTCATAGGAACCTGGGGGAAGATCAGTGGCATGCTGTGTGGGGGCATGAAGGTAAGGCAGCAATGCCCCACTGGGGTTGTTCAGAAGAGCCACAGCCAAGCCTGTCAGTGTGCAAACACTCACAACCCATGCACTCTAGAGTCTGTGGGTTGTGTTTGCACAATCACAAGCGGTGGCAGCACTTTTTGAAGAACCCTGGCAGGGTGTTGCTGCCCCACCCACACACCGCTGGTGAAGATGAACTTGAGGTAGCTGAGATTGAGGAAGAGGACCTCAGCTGACTGGGCCATAAGCACAAGACAGGGCCAAATAATACATTTTCCTCAACAGACCTGTATTCTGTCTGCCACGTTTTGCAAATAAACACTGTAAGGTCTGAAATGAAGATTAATGTTGGTAAACACAAAGAGACAAGTGGGATTTCCTGTAAAGGTGCAGGCATCTGTCTTCCCTTCAAATATTATGGTGTTCAAATATTATGTATCTGGGGAGGCAGAATTGGCCTACCATGGTTCTTCGAAAAGTGCCTCCACTGCTGCTGCAGTGGCTGTGATCCTACAAACACTTACAACCTATAGGCTTCAGCTGCTCAAAGCCAGTAGGTTGTGAGTGTTTGCGTGATCACAGCCACAACAGCAGCAATGGAGGCACTTTTCAAAGAACTATGGTAGGCCAATTCTGCCTCACCTACTTGCTACAAGCTGGGTGCAGCATCTCTCATTCAATAAGATTTGCTCAACTCCAACATTTCAAGAGAAGCAATTTTCAAAAGTTAAGATGCATGTCCAGACTGCATGTGCCATGCAGGATAAAGGGGCAGAGAATCTATTTCCCTGGCTGAAACATACAAGAACAATTCAGGATTGGCTCTGATGGTCTGCCAGGCAAACACTTATAAATATTCCACACTTATAAACAATTATTCCACAAATAATTGGTCTTGATGCTTGTGAAACAGCCAACTCCAGGAAAAGTGGCTCAGGATCCAATCCTATGCACACTTACCTGAGAGTAAGTCCCATCAAACTCAAGGTTTACTTCTGAGTAGACAGGCATAGGCTTGAACTGTCATCACCTTCTTTGTGAATGAAAAAAGTCATGGTGACCTATCTTGCCAGGCTGTTCTGAGAATGAGAAATATTATTGTACAGCATTTGCACAGTTAAAATATACCATTATTATTAATACAATTTAGTTTAATGCAATGAAGCTGTGCATTGTCTTGATCGACTTCTTTTTCTGGCCATCTTCCTGTTTTTGATTTTATATACTGTTTTTCTGAGTAGGAAATACTTTTCCTTTTTTATAAGTATTTTAAAGTATTTTTATAATACTTATATAGACTTTTTATTGTTCTTTGCCTGTGGCTTTTGGTTTGTCTTATACTGTACTGAATTCTATTTCGACTTACTGCTTTGTAGCTTTTGCTAAATTTTGCTTCTTCCATCCCTTGATTTTCTTTCTACTCAAAAATTCTACAGAAGTCTCATGGGATAAAGGGAAGACTACAAACAAAAGTCCCTAAATACTAGTGTTGGGAATGCTAAGAATCTTCAGACAGGCTTCCAATAGAAGTGCCTTGATCTGAGTCCCCATTTTTTTGAACAGAGTGATGGAGGTACACAGTGACCTCTGGTGGTGGCCAATAAATGCATGGCACAGGGAAAATCACTATCAATCAATATACATGCTTTCCTCATAGCAGCAGCATGTGGTGTGGGGGATAGTAGATGGTGAGACAGTGATACCCCATCAGGGTTTTTGAAAAGTGCAGCTGCTGAACCTGTGTGTATGCAAACATTCACAAGATCCTGGGGATCCTAGGGATCCTCTCCCTGGCCCTTAAAGTGGCAGAAGCCAGTCCTTCCAGGGTGGTGGGTGATGATCCACCACAGTGGAAACCACTGCTCTACATAAAAAGTGGCACATGGCATGCTGCAACCCTATCCTATACAATGGAGTTGGGAGCATCTTTTTTATTTTTTGGCTGAAAGCCCCTTGTCCAAGGACTGTGAAATCAACTTCAAAGACTTCTTGGCTTGGGGAGCAATCACCCTAGATCCCTACTGAGTTGACACTGATGAGCTGAGATTGTGAAAGACCATCTAGAGCTTGAAGTCAAAATGGGAACGCTTATAAAAATGAACCGACAGTAGTGGGCTGTCTTCCCCAAAGTAGGGAACCCACACAAAAAGGGGGAGAGTATCAGGAGGGTCAGGCCCCACTGCAGGATCTGAGTTGTGGTGGCCTATTTTAATTCTAACCCACTTGCTAGGGTTACGGACATAAATGGGGACAGAGTGCCTATACCTTTAACCATTGTATAGCCAAAGGAATTTTGGCAGCTGCAGCTTTTGAAACCCTTCCATCATGAGCTGCACCTGACCAAATTCCGTACCCATACAATGGTTAAAGGTATAAGCACTCTGTCCCCATTTGTATCTAGTAACCCTATGACTTGCCTCGTGTCCTTATTGGAAATACGTGGGCAGCTTGAGATTGCTCTGAAAAATTGGCCCATTAGGAAGGAGGGGCCAGTTTGGTGGTTTGGAAAGTGGGGAAGAGAGATAAAAGGCATTTTTTGGAAACCATTTCAGGATGGATTTATTGTGATAATAATACTTAATATTCATGCAACACCTTCTGAGTTTACAGAGTGCTTTACCTATACAGTGCTTTATCCCTTATCTGGACATCCAAAATCCACACTATTCCAAAATCCAGGCATTTTTGTCCAAAACCTTTTTTTTACTTTCTGTAGTGCTAACCCTAGAAGGTCTTGTGCTCAATCCCATATACAGGCTGTAAGTTCGATTTTCTGCTCTGTCGTGTGTGCCATTTGCAAAACATCCATATGGGTAACAGGAATAATAGCAAGAAAGGGCATTTCTCATTATATTTATGCGATTATTCCAAAATCCAAACACCTTCCCATCACAAGCAGTCCAGATAAAGGATACTCCATCCACATAAAGTAGTAAGACATAAGCTTTTAAAATAAAATCACCTGAAATAAAAAATACTTAATTCAAATTCAAACATGAATCTACCATGATTGATAATTTTCTTGCTATTACATGTATCAAAGCCTTGGACTACTCTGCAAGTGGTCTAGCCAATTCCAGCAAGCAGCACCAATTCTAGCCAATTCTATTCTAGCCAATTCCAGCAAGCAGCGCCAACAGCAGGTTGCTGGAGTCACTGGGGCAGAATCTTCCACTGGACAGCCCATTATGTATCCCAGCTGGCCCCATGTGCATAGGGTGCAGCTGTCCCATTGGTACTGAAAGGCATTGAACCCACCCACCTTGGTCCAATGTACCAGTTACTTCTGAATTATGAACCCCAATCAGGGACCTACTGAACCACACAGCAGCGGTGCTGGCAGTGGTGGTGCCTCTCAGTGTTTCGGCAGTTTTATCATCAGGAAGACGCTTGATGGCAGTGGCGGCTTCCTGATCTGGAAGCCATCAAAACAGTAAGAGACGCCCAACACTGCCAAGTGTTTTGGTGGTTTCCTGATCAGAGCTCAGAAGTCACTTGGGCCTTGGGCCAAGTCAGGCTGGCTCAGAAGGGCTGAAGAAGGCCGAGCCCAAACCTACCCAACTCAGCCTGAGGTGCCAGCTCAGCTTTTGAGCTGCAGCATCTGCCTCTACTCTGATTGGAAAGCCACACAAACACTAAGAAGGGGCCACCACCATCTTGGCTGGGCCTCATGTGGCACCCCCTCATGTGACACTCAGGCCTGGTACCAGGGGCGTAATGCCCCTTGCTTGCTATGCCACTATCCCAGCCCTCTAATAATGTTGGTTGCCCTCTTCTGCACCTTTTCCAGCATTTTGCGCTTATATGACAAGCACAAATTCAGCACAGAATTCACAGTGTATGTGAATGCAGTGAAAAGCTTTCCTGCTTTTCCTACTTGGGTCAACAACCCAGAAACAGAAACCGCATCTTTATACTGTACATAAAGGCTATTCTAAGTCTGCCTGTTAAAAAAGGTGCTCTAATGAAACCTTGTTCTAAAAACACACATACCTCAAAGGATGTATAGCAAATTTCCTCTTCTGAACAGACTTCCTTCCTACCCCTCCCATTGGCTGCCTTTTTTTCCACCACTGAACACTTGAATTATTCATTTGTACTCCTGAACTTAAGTTCAGGCACCCATTCAAGCTCATCTACTATTTCAAACTTCAGACAAAGTACAATGGAAAATTAATGTATGTTTTGTGAGCAGGGCTCTTATTCATCTTTAGAAAGATCCACAGCACCTTTGAGAATCTGAATGTATTACCATGCCATTATCAAATAGCTCTCAGAAAAAGTTAAATGACTAGAGGTAAAGGAGGACATATATCCTGTTAATAGTTGTAGCAAAGGCACTATGGAGTTGTATTGCACTTTAAAGACTAAAGTATTTATGGTAGCATAAATTTTTTTTCATCTGTATGAATTGGGTTCCAGTTCACAAAAGCTGATGCTACCAAAAGAAGAATGACTGCACAAACCTAAGAACACAATCTGCTGGTGCAGTGGCCCCTGCACCAGCGGAAGGTGTTGCCAACTTGCCATAAGGAATGGTGTGACCTCTAGGCACTTCCTAACCTGTGCATGCCATGCAGTGCATGCCATGCAGCCTGGCTGTGCCAGCAAAGATTAGGGCTGGGCTGGCTGCCTGCCTGCCTTTAAGGTGCCTCTCTAGTCCATCTTATTTTTGCTATCATACAGCAGGCCTCTGGAAGTTGTTTAAGGTAGAAGAAATCATTTTGGCAGATGCAGCTTGTCCTTTAAGGTGAGAAAAATCTGCCTTCACCAAGATTACATTTGCTCTGTAACTGCTAAAGGCAAATAGCCCCATTCTCCTTCATAGCTGTTCATCGGAGAAATAGAAAACATGGTGCTAAATTCTGCTGCAGGGTTGCTAATATTATTTATTGAAAGCTTGCTCCTCTGCTTTTAATCACAGACATTTGAATGTGATAATGCTCCAGCTTTGCCTGCTGGTTCTGTAGACAAAGCTACACTTAATGGAACAGAAGCATGCTAAATTAAAAATTTTCTGGTTAGTTATGGTAATTTTTCTGGTTATATCCTCTCAGCATTTTAGGAATAAGGGTGGAATCATAAAAACAATGCATTAAGGCAATCCTAAGAAGGAGGTTTGTTGGGCCAGACTCTTCTATGAACCAAAAGGCAGCTAAGAGGAAATTGGCAGAGTTTTCCAGGGCTATAGGTAAGTCTTTTTTAACTAGGTAACAACATCAGGCTCAATAGGCTTATTAAAGCAGTGACTTGTAAACTCAGTGCACACATTATATGTACTTTTTACAGGCTGTTGCAAGGGAATCAGTGGATTGGCACAGCAATTACCATCGAAAATTGAAGGAAACGAAAACAGACCAACAATCAGAGCAACAGTTCCTCCCAAGTCCTCTGACAATGGAAAAAACAGATGACTGGGAAAGTGACTTTTAGGCCTCTCTGTATAGCTGAAGAAAGTGGGACCTAACTGCATTTTACAAATCTGAAAACCAAAATCCAGAAATAATACAGTAATATCCCAGTCTGGGCCAGGGACTAAGGTTTAAAGAACCTGACGTGAGAAAGACCACTGGCAGGGCAATTTAGAGTGGGGAAAAAATTGCAGTATGGACAAACAGGCAGGTTGAGAAACCTAAGATACCCTCCATCTCCTACTTCTTTTCCACTCCAGTTTCCCCACTCCAATGTCTTCTGGAGTAACTTTTCATTTCATCAAATAGCATCCATGCACAGTTACATAACGTACTTTCATATGACATGCAGTTAGTTGGCCCTTCTGCATTAGGGATGGAAGGCAGATGATGCTCCATAAATGTGGTGACTGACCATTCACTTATATGGAAGAAAGTAAAGGGGGGGGGGCTAAACTGGACCCTGTTCATGATGACTCCAGGCACAGAGAACTGCAGTCAGTTTCTTTCACCCACTTGCATAACTGCATCTTCAGTTCTGGTGGCTATTCTTCAGTGGTGGCTCTCCAGGGTCTCAGATCAAGGTGCTTCTTACCTGGAGATGCCAGGATTGAACCTGAGACCCTTTTTGTGCCAAGCATGTGTTTTATCACTGAAGTGTGCCATCCCATTTATTGAGCATGCTAGCATGTAGCAAAATATTGGAAATCAGATTTTATATATTGTACAAAGTCAAATAGGAGTTTGCAACAGATAATTCACATTACATGTATTTACAATCTTAGAGAAATTGCACAGGGCATCCTGTCAAAGCCCGTAACTTGAAGCTTACATGTGCTTATTGGAGTATAGGTCCAAGAGTAAACACACAAAATGATTAGGTTTGCACTTCTGATTCCTCTCATGGATCCTTACAGTTTAGTCTGTCTGCTCTAAGACTAAGAATCAAGTTTTAATTTTCACTCTGAATTTCATTTATAAGATTTGTGTTCTACAGCCCAGGAAAAGCTTACAACATTGTTTCTTCTACACCTTTATGTCAAGTTCCCACAAACAGTAGCTGAGGTGGTAAAGCTGTTTCTGGGTTGGATGTCTTCAGATGACAGTTTATGGCTCTTCCTCTCTACTACATAATTTATTGCGTTCAAAATATGAGAAGTTAACAGGCAGCCCAATCCTAACCTAACCAGCAGGCTTGCACTGTGTCCCAACACAGGCTGGGAGGCAGCTGGAGCTCACCACAGGGCAAGGGGAAAATATCCCCTTGCCCCAGGATAAGCTCCAGCCAGCCCTATGGGGCTGCTTACATCTGCACCAGCAAAATTGCTGGTACAAGTTCGAGCAGCCCAGGTCAGGTCCAGCCAGCCCAGGTACAGAGGTTTGGATCCAGCCTAACAGCGAGTTATAGACTCCATCCCCCTCCCTGAACAAGCCCACCCACAAGGCCGCCAACCTTCCAGCCCTTCCTGCTTTTCCCCCACCCTCCCAAGCCCCCAAGCGGGCCAAACTCGGCTAGCGCAGGAGCAGTTTACTGGGGCTCCCCATCACCATCTGTGGCTGACGCTACTGCCTGCATCAGCTCAGCGCCTCCACCCATGACACAGACATGCTTTACGGCACATTTGCAACAGCGCTGGGAAGACGCAAGCGACATGTGTCAGCCCAGGATGCACTCTGAATTGTGCCCTCAGGCTGTGATTCTACTTACACTTAGTTGAGAATAAGTCTCATTGAACCCAGTGAGGCTTATTTCTGAGCAAAGCATAGGCTGGTGCCAGTGAGGAGGCAGCATCTTTCCCAAGGAAAATAGCTCACCCCCTGCTGCCACCCTATTACTGGACTCCAACAATAATTTGAAGGCGCTTTTCACAAAATCAGAGTGTTTATCAATCAAGTCATATCCATAAAATGTCAACATACAGAAAGAGCAGTTCCCCACAGATTAGTTTTTATAGGCATTTCCTAGTAACACTGGGGTTCCATTACGGACCTCCATCCCCACCCTGTGGATACCTGAAACTGTGGATACTGGGGATGCCTTTTTAAAGATAGGGGAACATCAGTGGTTTTGCTGCAACAAGGTTTAAAAAAAGAGATTTGTTTAATGTTCCCCTATCTTTTTAACAGGCGTCCAAGAATCCATGGTATCTGTGGATAACTGAAACCATAGATACCGAATCAGTGGATACCAGGGCATGCCTGTATTTATGTTTAAATGGGAGTAGTCATGTGAAATAAGTACAGGCGTACTGTTCCCAAAAGATATGGGAACATTAAACAAATCTTTTTGGGGGGGGGCAAAACCATTGAGGGGGAACAGAACACCAGCGGATAACGAGGCATGCCTGTACTGTATACTATTATTTCTCTTTCAGAAATAACATGGGGCAAAGCCTCAGAAATGTACTCTGTCCCTTCTATGCCCCCACCCTCAGTATTTTTTTTCCTGATATCGCCACTGATCACTTACAATTAAATTGTAGATCTGGAAATATTGTTCAGGTGCTTACTGAAAGTTAAAAACTTACAAAACTAATAAGTGATTAGATGTATACATTTTGAAACACAAATATTGTTGTGAAGCAAGTTGTTCTTTTAAAGATCTCTTCCTGGAGGGTGGGTGGGTTAGAGAGATAGAGAGATGAAAATGCGTAAGAGGAAGAAAGCATTGCCATGGTTTCCTTAACATAACATTTATACCAACTGCGAGCCTCTCCCAGTGATGGTGCAGTTGGCACTTCCTGCTCCTTTTGGCAATGAATAGGTGTGGCTTGCAGGGTGTACATTTTATTGTGACGTAAGAAGGGAGAAAAATGCAACACTGTACTCCCAACTCTTCCCTAGCATGTGGTAACAAGATATGGAACTGTGGCTCTCTGCCCACAAGCATTGTTTCTCCAAAGTAGGGGAAAGGGTTACACTACTGACACAGAGAACAACCGTTCCAGATGGACAGGAGGGTGAGCAGCCAACTTTGTTTTTCACACACACAAAATGTACACTACATTTCCAGACCACCTTACAGTATTTGAGGAAAAACTTCCATGGCCTTCAAGCAATCATTGGCATCTCTCCTTCTGCATTTCATAAAACAGTGCTATGGAATGGTATTAATGGCAACATACTGCTTGCTACAAAAAAAAAAAAAAAAGAAAAAAAAAGAAGGAAACCGTAATTTAAAAGGTGAATATGGTTTTTTTTTAAAAAGAGCCTGATCCTACCTTTGCCTCTTTATTCACATGGAAATACCACAGAGTCCAGTGGCGCTTACACTACTTAAATGTGAGGTTACTTTCAATGCATATTGAAAAACAGAAGCCAGTTACTGTTCTGAACTTGCATCAGGTTTCACCTTAATTAGCTTGCAGTGACTTCAAATACAGAATGCTGTGCACTGGTGCGTCTGTCTTTTACAAGGCAGTATAGTCAACAATGATAAAAAATTAAAAATGTCTGTTGCACAGTTTACAGGAGCTCAGTGGTAAAGCACAAGATTTGCGTGCATAAGACCTTAGGTTCACTCTTCACATAAAGGAGTTGAGGAGCAGGGCTAAGAAATGCCTCTGCCTGAGACTTGGAAAGCAACTATCAGCAAAAGTACACTGTCCTGGACTACATATGACTTGGCTCCTCCTATGCACCATCCTACATTTCCCATTATAATCAGCTTCTCTGTCTGACCAGAAGTAGTTCTTTAGCAACATTTGTTTGCAGATGGTTCATAGACATGGATCTCTTTGGGGAGAAGGAAGGGTAAAATACTGTAAATAAATGAATGGTTCCATGAAAGGACACAGACTGTACACAGTATTCATACACAATGTTTGGAAATGCTTCCATGCTGAATTTGTGCTTGTCATATGAGCACAAAGTGCTGGAAACTTCTATCTTATTTATATTAAGTTGCAGCTTCTTCTCCCTCATCCAGCTGCTGGGCAATGGTCTAGATGAGTTTCCACTGCCTCTGTAGAACTACTGAAAATTAGATAGAGCACAGAGTGAGGGGTCTGGAGACCCTCTCCCTTGAGGACAGGTTGAAGGAGGTGTGGATGTTTGGAGAAAAGATGGTTAAGAGGTGACATAACAATCTGTATGTATCTGAGGAGGTAGACGGGGTGGATTTGTTCTTGGTTGCTCTGGAGGTAGGATCGGGATATATGGGTTTAAATTAAAACCAAGTACATTTCCATTAAACGTTGGGAAGAACTTTCTGATGGCACTCACTTTTTGACAGTGGGACAGTCTGCATTAGAAGGTAATAGGCGGCTCTCCAACATTGCATGTCTTTAAACAGAGGTTGGATAGCCATCTATTGGGCATGTTGTACTTGAGGACAGCTTGCATTGGCAGGGGGTTGGACTCCATGATCCTGCAGGTTCCTTCTAACTCTTATGATTCTATGAAAATCACAATTCTATTGGAATTCTATTCCAAAATGATAGGAAGGTCTAAATAAGCTCATTTGCCAGTGATAACTTTGGCTTAATTCAAGTGTCAGTGAGTCTCACAGATGACCACTAAAAAGCAAGATTTGAGAGCTGAGCTGAGCTGGATTTGGAGGCAAATGATCCAGGCAACTGCTTAGGACACCAGGCATTTCTGTTACTACAACAACAACAAAACTTATATAAGAGAGGTAGCTAAGGGCAAAATCCTAACCTGCAGTTATGTGGGCACAGTTAGGCTAGCAAAGTTTGGCAGGCACCAGGGACACCGTAAAGTATGTTTGGACCACTCTTGGAGTCAGGGAGGATGGCGCACATCTGTGTGCTGGCCTATCTGATGCTGATAGGCCAATGCCAGCCAAACTTTGCTGGCCTAACTCCAGGTTAGGACTGTGCCCTAAATGTAGTTTTATTTCATATGGGAAAGGGGCTGTAGCTCAGTGGAAGAGCATATGCTTTTGCATGCAGACGCTCTCCATTTCAATTTCTAGAATATCCAGAGAAACAATCCTGTCTGAAAACCTGGGAGTGAGGCTGACAGCCTGCCAGTGTGGAGAATACAGAGCTAAATGGACCAGTGATCTGAATTGGTGCAAGAGAAAGTTCTGTCACATCTTGAGTTCTGTTGTATCTAAAATAAGCTGCTGGGCTTTATAACAAAGGCAAGTAATCAGAGGGCCGGCATGTCAGTTCAAGTACAGGCAACTCTCCCAATACAAACCCCAGTGCCTTCTTGTTGCAGACACTGTTTCTTGTATTTCAGTTCTGCACCAAAGTGCTCAGTTTGAATGAGAAAGCCTCTACTGAAACATTCTCATGGTCACTCAGGCAAAAATTGTTTCCATCCAGTTACAAAGCTTAGCTTTTGCATAAGTGAAGTCATAAGAAAAAAAAATGAGCATGCAAAGAGTTACTTCTCCCAAGTGATTAACTACAGCTAACAGACAAAAAATTGGGGAAAGGGGATATAACTTGCAGAGCTGACAGTCGTTCTTCAAGGCATATTTGAATCCTGGGAATTGGAGAATCTCAAAAATGAGTATTACTGAGGATTCATATAGTGCTTTCTTAAACTATCTTGCCATAAACCCAACAACCACCCTGTCAGGAAATTGTCAACCTGAGCGGGTAATTGCTGTCCTATACACACATATCGTGTGTGGTGGCGCTGCGGATTAAACCATTGCTGCTGGGCTTTCTGACCGGAAGGTTGGGAGTTCGAGACCACGCGACGGAGTGAGCTCCCGTTGCTTGTCCCAGCTCCTGCCAACCTAGCAGTTCAAAAGCACATAAAAAATGCAAGTAGATAAATAGGGACCACTTCGGTGGGAAGGGAATGGCGTTCCGTGCACCTTGGTGTATAGTCATGCTGGCCACATGACCACGGAAGCTTGTTCTGGGACAAACACCGGCTCTGCAGGCTTAGAGACGGAGATGAGCACCGCCCCCTACAGTAGGTCACGACTAGACCATTTGGTTGTGGGGAAACCTTTACCTTTACACACGTATCAGGGAGTAAATCCACTGAACTCAGCATGATTTATTTTTGAGAAGACATGCCTAAGACTGTAGAAGCCACTTAGTGCATTAATGGCAGAGGTGAGTTGAAGTAGGGAAAATCCCAATTCACAGTTCAGCTTTAGGTTCCAGTCCTATACACTCATACTTGGGAGTTAGGCCCATGGAAGATAATGGAATTTACTTCTGATAGACATGTGAAGGAGTGGTCTGTTAGCCAATGTGCTACTCTAGTCTCTGGGCTAATTTATAAAAAACAAATATTGCTGCTGAAATATGCTAAGAAATTACCTCCAGATTAAAGGAGGAGGGGAGACATAAGGCTGGAGCAGCTGCTTTACATTCAGCAGGTCCAAAGCTCAAACTGGTACCTCCATATGGGGCTGGGAAGGCCCCCTGCCTAAAGCCCAATTACAGTAGCATTCTTACAGGAGGATGTGGATGTAACCAGTGGTGTCATTCAAATGATTTAGGAACAGGAACTCATTTTTGAGTTCAAATTCAAATGTTGAAAACACACACACACACAAAAAACCCCAGAAGCAGCCACGGAGCCCGTTAGGATCCAGAACGCCCGTTCTGGTCCGTTCCCCATGAATGACATCACTGGATGTAACACTAAATTTTGCATAGCCTGAGCTAGGATTACCAGATACAAACTGGTACAGAGTGCCTATACCTTTTACTACTATATAGAAGAGGGAATTTTGGCAGGTGCAGCTTATGATGGAAGGGTTTCAAAATCTGCACTTGCCCACATTCTATGTCGTGGTTAAAGGTGTAGGCATTCTGTATCAGTTTGTACCCGGTAACCCTAGCCTGAGCTCCTTATAATGCAGCTCCTCCCCTTCGCCTCCAGAGCCATTCATAGCTTGGAGGCTTTGCTCTCCTAGCCGTGAAGGGCCCTGAAGGCAAGGGGCCAAGTTTCCACAGGAACTCAAGCTCCTGCAACACTTAGTGTTTTGTCCCCTCTGCTAGAAACGTCACTGCTCGAGCCAATCTCTGCCAATGTTTAACTCAAAGAAGCCCTGATATGATTCAATGTAAGGCAACTTCCTCTGCTTGGAAAGACTGCGAGATTCCGGAGCGTGATAGCAATACCATGCTCTCTGAGTCTGTACGTGCTCAGAAACTTTTTCTTAGTACTTTACACACCCTACAGATGAACCTCAGCATTTCCTGCGTGGACCCACCACGGTGCTCCACTGAGAACTGGACCCTTTCCCGCCGCCTCAGCCGCAACGCCTCGCAGACAGAGCCAGCCCTGGAAACGAAACAGGGGCCAAGTCGAGACTGCGCACGAGGTCGTCCTGCTCCTCTCCAGCGTGCAGACGGGCCCCAGAAGGAAGCGGCGTGCGGGGCGGGGCTTTGTCTGTTTGGTTTACGGGCTACAGGAGCCGCCCTTGTTCACGGCGCAGAGCCGCCTTGGCGGGGTTGTGCTTCGGCTCCCGTTGCTGTCCTGTTGAGGGAAGACGATGGCGCTCGTCCAAAGCAGCCCCCCGGCTCTCTGCGTCTTGCTGTGGCTGCTGCTGCTGCCGCTCGGCGGTGAGTGGAAGGGGGCAGACCGGGACCCCTTCTCGACCCCTGGGGAACCTGCCGGATTCGCTAGGGCGGGTGGGAGGCTCTGCTTGGCTGCCCCTGGAGCGATTCTGCCGCGGAGCCACAAGTCGTGGGGAAACTCAAACCGGCTGGCCTGGCTGCAGATGTCGGGGATAAAGGCGCCCTGGGGGAGAGGGCGAAGGGCTGCTACTGCTGGGAGTGGCTGCGTGGCCTCCCGAGGAGCAGCAACCACCGTGGCTGGGGAGAAGGTGGCGAGAGAATGAGTCAGCCTCGCGCGGGGGGAGGGTCTGGCGACTTCTGAGTGGCGCTGTTGCGACCCGCGGGAGACGCTGAAGGATGCCTTAAAACTGGTGCTCGGGAGTAGTCAGCTGGGACTGGCCACGAAGGGACTGTGCTATTTCCCCTCTGCAGAGACCTGCCCTGCGAAGTGGGGGTTCTCTGGGATTTATGCCTTTATTCCGGCTTTACTTGCGGTTCGCGCCCTTAGGCCTGGAAAATCGCCTTCCACTCTCATGAGTTGTCCTCAACGGCTACTGCCTTTGGCTATCAAAAATCTGGCTTGAGGGGTAGGCATGCATGCGGTGTAACTACTGTACACTGAAAGTTTGACGAACTGCTCCTGCAACGACTGTGGCTGCTAAAAACTACTCCCAGCACATTTGCAGCACGATACTTTGTACGATTGCAGGGAAGTCAGTTCCTTAGCGTTCAAGAGTGTTTAGGAATACAGACTTTCTGTCTTCATCCCAAATGTGACATCAGCCATGTTTGAATCTTTCGGATCGTTCTTTGTTTTGCTCATCTGGTTACCTAGCAGTACCTTAACTTTTGCTTTCACCACTGGGAAAAATCTCCTCTAAGGGTGAAGGCAATTCAGGTGGCTTTCAAAATTATGCACCGGTGGTGAAAGTAGGCAAAAGTTAGTCTCTCAGCACAGTAGAACCAAAGATCACCCAAGTAAAGTGACTAGGAGGGGATTTAGGATGGACAAAAGTACTTCAGACAATGCACAATGACTCTTTTTCACAAGTAGTGATGATGACACCTAATTTAAGTGGCTTTACAAGGGGATTGGACACTTTTGTGGAGGACAAGCTGCTAATCATGATGGCCATGTGCTACTTCCAGATTCAATGGCAATATGTTTCTGCATACCAATGCGTGGGGTGTCTTTCTGTCTGTTGGCTTCAGAGTGGCAACTGGTGGGCCAGTGTGAGAAACAGGACACTGGACTAAGTGGGTCTTTCTCATCCAGTGAGACTCTGCTTATGTCTGACATAAACTATCATCTTATGCCTTGCATAAACTATCATCATGCATGGTTTACATTACTCATAACACTGCTTCCTAAATAATTTTGGAACTTGCAAAAATTCTAGTAAAGGGGCGGGGCTGTCCAGGAAACAGTTTGGCAAGCATTACAGATATAGGAAGATGACAGTGAATGTGCAGAATAGAAGGGATTGCAAAGCTAACAAAAAGAAGGAAGAAGCATCAGGACTGACCTAAAAACCAAGTTTCACTTTACCAGCTGTGTAAGCCTCTGTACTGTGTCTATAATGGTGATTGGACAACAAAGCTTGCCCCCCCCAGCAAGTTGTTTAACCCTTGATGCATCTGTCCAGTCAGTTTCGCAAACCACCAAAAATTGGGTTGGGACCCACTGATGGGTCATGGACACACAGTTGGAGAACCATTGGAATAGACTAATAGGAAGTTGAGATGCAGTACGTTTCATGTCCTAGAAATGTAAGTATTTATTCTAATAGCCTTTTCTAGAAGAGGAGGCACTTTTTTGTTACTATAAGTATTTAATACTGTAAGCAGTATAGGTAGCTGTAGGCTCTTTGAACCAGAATGTTGGCAACAGTTGAGCAGGGCCATCTGCTAATGCTAATTAAAGGGAAGCAAGTCATAAGGAAACAAGTGTTCATTCTAACAAACCAGGGTGAGATCTCTGAAAAGGAAAATAAGCCATTCAACATAGAGAGATACTTAAGTGTTTTTGTATTTAGGCCATAACAAAAGAACCCAATTGATTTTGCATTTGAAACTAAATGCTAGTTTCTTTTCATGAGGCATTTGTTATGGCAACTTCCCATCACACTAGAAAATATAAGAAATGTAAATGTGGTGAAAACCTGTGAACAGCAGGTGTGTATCCCTAACATACTAATGCTGTGTTTTCAACATTAACTCCAAGCGAATTCCCTACTGTTGAAATAATTAAATACCATTTATTTTATGTTGCCCTTTATTGCATATTCCAAGAAAAGACTATCAAGGGTTAGTTTGTTTTACCAAAATGAATACTTGTTTTATATGTGTTCAAATCCCTGTATCTTGTTGCCACTCCCTTGCATTTGGCATCCTGAGGTAGCCTACTTCTTGCACATGTACTTGCATATACATCACAGGTTACAAACTGTTTAGTTAGGACTTTTCTTCTAGAAATCTGTCCAGTTTCCTTTTAAAGGCATCTGGGGCAGACACCATCACCACAACCTGTGGCAAGTAGTTCCACAGACTGACAACACACTGGGTAAAGAAATTCACTCGCACTTTCTTGGTCAAAATTCATATTGCTAAAACAGTTACCTGTTTAAAAGCCAAGTTGACTAAAAACAGTACCTTTGTACTGTACAGTAAGTAGCTTACTCACTTGGAAACAAAGTATGAACAAAGTGTGATTGCCAGTGCTTAAGAACAGAACTATAATAAAGTAGAAAGTATATGAGTATTGGATTTTCAGTTAATAAGGAGTGGCTGGAGTTTCCAAGTGAGTAAGTAAGCTGGGAAGCAGTGAGTGTTTGGGTCTTTAAAACTGAAGGTGGACTTGGCAGTTAACAAGATAATGAGAGACAGGAGTATCTTTGACTGGGGTAGATAACTGTCAGAGGTGGTATAGAGATACAAAGAAGTAATTTGGCTTCTGAAGAAGCTTGTGGGCAAAATGTGAAGGTACTGTTTTTCTAGTCGTGACTGACTGTAAGAGCAGTGCTCATCTCCGTTTCTAAGCCAAAGAACTGGTGTTTGTCTGAGGACAAGCTTCCGTGGTCATGTGGCTGCCATGACTATACGCCATAGCGCACGGAATGCTGTTGCCTTCCCACTGAAGTGGGTACCTATTTATCTACCCGCATTTTTAGGTGCTTTCGAACTGCTAGGTTGGCAGGAGCTGGGACAAGCAACGGGAGCTCACTCCGTCGTGTGGTCTCGAATTGCCAACCTTCTGGTCAACAAGCTCAGCTCAGCAGTTTAACCCGCAGTGCCACCATGTCCCTTAAGTTATCTTTAAACAGTGTTTATTCACTGTACATCTCTTGTAAATTATTGGAGATCTAGGACACCCAGGTTTAAACCTCAAGGTTAAAAGCCTTAGAAGAGGCTTTCTGTTGAAAGGGAATGCATGTTTTAATGAAAATTAGCTACTGCCTCGGTCATCTCTGGTTTATGCTACACATGGCAGTGTCAGACTAAGGACATAGAGATAGGACCATATAACTTCCCTCCACTGTGTGCCTGACTCCCCATTTGGTACGCAGATTTAAGCTTCTGTGTCTGCTCATGAGCCTCAGTTTTTTCACCAAAATGCATGATAAGAACATAAGAAAAGCCTTGCTGGATCAGGCCAAGGGCCCATCTTCCTGTTTCTCATGGTGGCCCACCTGATGCCTCAGGGAGCACACAAGACAACCAGATCCTTGTAAGGGCAAACAGTAAATTCTCTTTCTAAGAATCTTGGATTTACTACGAAGTCTCCAAATTACATAGTGAATGTCTAATTTATTTGCAATAACCTCATGTAATTCTGAGCTGTGGCAAACACACACCTTGATGAAAAGCAATTAATTCAGGAAGTGAGAAGCCATGTGAGCTGCATTGTGGTGCACTACAGTATCAGGAAATGTTATGCAGGCTTCAAAGGCAGAAGCTATAGAAAAGGGGAAGGGAGAAAGTGGGGGTAGATACAGGACAGATTTAGCATCTCTCTGATTCCCCTGTTAGGAGAGAAGCATTATGGATTAGTCTTAGAAGTTACAAAAAAGCCCTTGAATATCACAAGGAATTAGGGGACTACTGACACTGTGCTCCAGCTTGTTTCAAATTAATCTTCTACCTTTCCTCCTGTATAGTACAGTTTATAGCATGCCATTGGCCAATATTATAGTAGCTCTCTTCCTTCTAAACACTATTGCTTCATGGCTTGTGGCTGGTGTCTAATTTTCTTTATACTAGTCCCCGTTCCCCCACTGTCTGGAAAGCAGTTCTTGTCTAAAGAAACAACAAACTGCTATGGAAGCCCCCTTCTCCTTTTGCCTTCCATCTTTCCCAGCATGAGGGTCTTTTCAAAAGAGTCCTCTCTTCTCATGAGGTGGCCAAAGTATTGGAGCTTCAGCTTCAGGATTTGTCCTTCCAGGGAGCAATCAGGCTGGACTTCCTGGAGGATGGACCGATTGGATCTCCTTGCGGTCCAGAGTCTTCTCCAACACCATAATTCAAAAGCATCTATTCTTCAGCGCTCCGCCTTCCTTATAGTCCAGCTCTCACAGCTATACATTGCTACTGGCAAAACCATAGCTTTGACTATGCGAACCTAGGTTGGCAGGGTGATGTCTCGGCTTTTTATTAAGTTGTCTAGGTTCGCCATAGCTTTCCTCCCAAGAAGTAAATGTCTTTTAATTTCATGGCTGCAGTCACCATCTGCAGTGATCTTGGAGCCCAGGAAAATAAACTCCAACACTGCTTCCATTTCTTCCCCTTCTGTTTGCCAGGAAGTGATGGGAGTGGTTGCCATGATCTTAGTGTTTATAATGTTGAGCTTCAAGCCAATTTTGGCACTTTCCTCTTTCACCCTCATCAGAAGGTTCTTTAGGACTTCCTCACTTTCTGCCATTAGAGTGGTGTCGTCTGCATATCTGAGGTTGTTGATATTTCTCCCAGCAATCTTGATTCCAGCTGGTGAATCATCCAGCCCATAGAGTTTAGAGATATAAAAACAAGCATGTATTACAGGTGCAGTCTGCAGAAATGCAGACCACTTAATACATTATAATGAAACTGTATATAGTGTGTATCCACTGCATTGCTGGTAAGGGATACAATATTAAGATTTGTTTTATTTATTCAAAACAATTATATCCTCCTTTCCTGTAATTTCTCTTGAGTATGAGGCCATCTGTTTGCCTGCTCGACCCTTGGCTGGCATGGGTAATTAGATCTGCCTGGGGAGGACTGGCTGAGTGAACAGGGAGAGTGGTGAATTTATATCTGAGGGAGGGGTTGCTGTTGCTAACCTTGAAGCAGGTAGTGGTTTGCCCCTTCCTGAAGAAACCTTTCATGGATCCCACCAATCTGAATAACTGTTGGCCCATCTCAAATATTCTGTTTTTTTTGCAAGATGACTAAGAGAATGGTGACATCTTAGCTTAAGAGGGTCCTTGAGGAAGCCAATTATTTGGATCCATTCCAGTCTGGCTTTGGGCAGTGGTTTGGGACAGAGACAGCCTTCATTGCCTTGGTGGACGACCTGCGTTGGGGAATGGACAGAGGGAGTGTGTAACTGTTAGTACTGCTAGATTTCTTGGTGGCCTTCACAACCATCGACCATGGTGGTGTTCTGGGTCTGGTGGCTGAATTGGGGATTGGAGGCACTATTTTATGGTGTTTCAGTTCCTTCCTGGCTGATAGATCCCAGAAAGTGGGGGGGGGAGGCTTGTTTGGCATCCTGGCCTCTTAGATGAGGGGTGCCACACAGTTTCATTCTTATCCCCCATGTTGTTTAACAGCTACGTGAAGTTTCTGGCAGGTCATCCAATGATTTGGGGTAGGGTGCTATCAGTATGATAATGACACCCAGCTCTTTCTCCTTTCCTCCTGGTTACAAGGGAGCAATTGAAGCCCTGGATTGTTGTCTGGGGGCAGTATGTAATTGGTGGGCGAACAAGTTGAAACTAATCCTGATCAGAAGTTCTCCTGAAGTCCATGACTCAGGTTTTGGACTATTCTGCTCTGAATGGGGTTGCGCTCCATCTGAAGGAGCAGGTCTGCAGCTTGGTAGTGCTCCTGAATCCATAGCTGTTCCTGGATTCCCAGATGGCGACTGTGGCTAGGGAAGCCTTTACTCAGCTTTGGCTGATTTGGCAGCTGCGACCATACCTGGGTCATCTGGGTGACCCATGCCCTAGTGACATCTAGATTAGATTACTGCAACATGCTCTACATGGGGCTGTCTTTTGAAGACGGTCTTGAAGCTGCAACTAGGGCAGAACACAGCCATACATCTGGTTTATGGGGACCATCAGTTTGATTCAGCTGCTTCAGAGGCTACACTGGCTGCAGGCTTGTTTCTGGGATTAGTTCAAAGTGCTAGTTTGGACTATTCAAGCCCTTTATGGTTTGGGATTAGGGTATTTGAGGGACTGCCTACTTCCATATAATCCTACCCATCCCCTTAGGTCATTAGAAGGGGGCCTTTCTGACTGCCACCACCAACAGAGGAGAGAGGGATGGCGGCTAGAGGGCCTTCTTGGTAGTGGCTCCTCATTTCTGGGATTCCTTCCATCAGGAATTAAGAACAGCTTCTTCTCTGGAGACCTTTCGGCAGAAGGAAGGCCTTTGACATAATGGTTTTTTTTTAATGTGTAGGTTTAATATGATTGATAGTTGTGTGATCTTAGGGTTTGTTCACTTGAGCAGCTCAGTCCTAAACTGCCCAGGTGCCGGAGGTGTGGAAGCCAAATGGCTGCATCCTACGGGCACTGGTTAGGTGCTGGAGGCATCTTGGGAAAAGGAGATGTTTATCCCCTTCCCCCAGATAAGGGTGCAGGGTTGCCTATGGGTTTTTTTCAAGTCTGCGCTGGATACTTTGCTGGCGCAGACTTGAGAGCTCCCCTGTTGGGGCCACACGTGCTAACACAGAGGGTAGGATCCTGTGGTGAAGGCCAATGCCAGTCCCATCCCCGCTTTGCCACTCCCTCTGCCACTCTCCCCTCCCACTCTGAAGGAGCGCACTGCTGGTGGTGGTTTTACTTACTGGCTCTATAAAGCTCTGTAAAACTTACTATACTGGTTTTACTTACTTACTTACTTACTTTACTTTCTGGCTCTGCATGGCCTCCTTCCAGTGCTGAGCTGGCGCCTGTGTTAAAACCTTACCGCCAACTATGGAAGTGCCTTATGGCACTTTTACAACACCAGCATCAGTAGTACAGGTGCACCACTGGCATTGGCCACCTTAGAATTGGGCCCTTAGTATGTTAGTTGTTTTTATGTTGAATGTTTTTAGTATTGTTTTAATTAGTATTGGTTTTTTATTCTGTAAGCTGCCTTGAGTGCCCTTAATTAAGTGTGGGAGAAAGGTGGGATATAACTTCTTCAAATAAATTTTAAGTCTGCGCACACAGGTGAGATAAAGGTGAACACTCCTAAAATCTGATAAAGCCTGTTGAGAATGTAAAAACCATGGATACCAAATCACATATGGCTTGCTGCCAACATGGATGCTGTGGTAATATTGGTTCTTTAATTCAAGTTCCAAGAGCCTGTAATAATAATGGGCTGTCGATTTGGGCCAGGGTGAGAAGTCCAGGAAAGAAGGAGGCTCTTGTTCTGCACCTTGAAGATCAATTTTAAATCCTGTGTAGCTAGTACAGAGGTCCAGTTCCTGGAAAGCAGAAGGACTACTGTTCTTCAGGAAAGCGTTAGAAACTACTCTGATCAGGGCCCTATTGAAACATCTAACTATGTGGGTGGACTTATACAAGGAAGGAAGGAAGAACAATGTCTTGGATATTCAAGTCTCATGCTGTGAGGCTGAAGGGCTTAGCAGGTTCAAGCAGGTGCCTTCAGTTGATCCTTGAAACTAAGTGGCAGTGGAAGATTTCATCAGAATGTTGCTAACCAACAGTATTTATATACTGCTTTTCAACACAAAGTGGTTTACAGGCAAATAGTAATAATAAAGTTAAATGGTTCCCTGTCCCTAAGGGCTCACAATCTAAAACAATGCAGACCAGCAACAGCCACTAGAAAAGACACTGTGCAGGGGTGAAGAGGGAGAATTACTCTCCCCCTGCTAAATATAAGAGGAACACCGCTTGAAAAACTGCCTCTTGCTTAGTTAGCAGGGATAAATCTACTATAGTATTGTTGGTTTATTTTTCAGGGTTTCATTTTGTCTGTCAACCTGGTATAAAAACTGGAGGGGAAAAATGAAGGTGGGGGCTTCTTTTCAATTAAGTTTGGTTGGCACAAGCAGAATTGAGCCAGCACACTTCAGGGGCCCTTGACAAGTCCCAGAGTTTATGCTCATCAGTCCCTAGTTAGTTGTGGGGGTGGGTGGGAAACAGTTCCCAAGAATGAGTTTGCAGTCCTAAGTACAGTTCTTTAGGAGCAAGTTTCACTGAAGTTAGTGAAGCTTACTTACAATGTTGTAAAGTGTAATAGATGGGCCCACTCTAAGGGCCCAATCCTATCCAACATTCCTGCGCTGCATCCATTGGTAAGGGGTGATCAAGAAGGCCTCCTCAAGGCAAGGGACTGTTTGTTCCCTTATCTCAGAGCTGCAATGTGGCTGCATCAGTGCTGGAAAGTTAGGTAGGATTGGGCTCTAAAGCTCTTCAGACCAAGTTATTTGGATTCAGATGAACCATCTTAGTCTGATCCGTGAAATATTTTGGGGCACTTGGCTTCAGTTTTGACAGCATAGATAATAGCTGATACTAAAAAGTTAACGTCATGAAATGTTTTTGTTTATACCCTCTCAATTATCAGTAGAACAAGAATTTAGAAGTCATTTCATACTTGTCTTTCTTCCTTTATCCAGTGGACTAATAGTAGCTGAATGTGATTTTTGCTCAGGGGAAAGACCCTGTATAGGGAAAGAGCTATGTTGCACACTCCCACCCCAAACAACACTGCTTTAATCAAAATTCAAGCGCCTGCCCCCTCCCATGCAGAGGTTGGGGCTGACATTCAGCTCAGATCTCTCACATCATGTTTGTTTTGGATCTGACTACAGCTTTCAAGGGAAATAGGTTTCTGACGCACACATTAGCAGGTGTTAGGAGCAAAGAAAGAGCAGTCAACAGCACCTTTTTTAGGGAAAATTGTACATATTTAAAATAAAAAGGAGGTGGCATTTGGTGTCGATGAAAACTGGATTCAGTAGATTCTAACACAGCTAGATGCAAAAATAACTGCAGCAGTCATTTTCACTTTTAAGTTTTTATTCAACAAATAGAGATATACGGAAATTGCTTATAAAAGGCAGTTAAAGAATCAGTGCGTATAATGTATACAATTAATATTGGCCCCCAACACAGTAAGTATGATATAGAATAGTATTTGGGTTGTTGAAAACTCATACCAAATGTAGTCATTTTAATTCATTATGCATTATACACATCTGTGCAGGATCCCACAGTACAAATATCTCAGTGCTGTGAGATGAAAAGCGTTGAAATTGCTATTAAGATTTAACAGGAGTAACGGCACAAAATTAGGTGGAACAGTGCATCCAACAGGAAACTTATGTTTGGAAAATCAGGCAGTATCTGTGTTACCATTCAGAACTGTATGCCAAGTACAATTTTTTCAAGAGCTGTAAAATCAGCATGCTTACTATTACAATATCAACAGCTGCTGTTGTCAAGATATGTATTGTTGGCAGTCTTTAGTGCAGTTAAGTGAAATTGTGGGACCACTTTTGAAAACCATTTTCTCTTAATGCCAAATGGAACATGAATTGGATTCTTTCATTGAATAAGAAGAATCAAGACTATAGGGAACAATCTCTTGCTGAAGATCTTAAACTATTAAATGATTTTGATTGTTAGTTGTCCATTGAGATAGACAACTGTTTTGCAGCCTGTTTTGCACTGGATTTCTCTTGACCAGCAGTATTGCATCTGGTTGAACATGATTAGAAATGGGATCCTGGAGTAGTTGAACCTTTGACCCAATCTGACAAAGCTGCTCTTATGTGATGCATGATGACTCTGTGTGAGGCCAAAGTAAAAAGACTGCTAAAACACTTTAGGAAAGACCAACTTGTAAAATCCAAGAAACCTGGCAACCCTGTATGTCCTTGTCCCATGATTTCAGTGGGGCACTTACAAACATTGTTATTATATCCTAATTGCTCTTTTGAAGGGTTTTTTTTTTCACTCAACATACCACCCCTGAATGATGTATTGTAAAGATGCCATTACATAGCATTGAAAAGTGTGTATGTTTGCATATGCACAACATAGGTGCAAAACGTTTTGATAATGTAAAAAGGTCCAAAGATGGGAAATTACTCTGATTTTTAGTCTTGTGCTGAATGGTCGGACTTTATAGTGGAATTTATCTAGTGCAGTGTTATTCAAACTGTGGGTTGGGACCCACTTGGTGGGTTGTGGCCTGATGTCAGGTGGGTCGTGGAAAGCTGGGAGTAGCCATCTTGGAAACTACAGGCCTTAATCTTGTTATATTCCTTTTGTGAGTGTTAAGTTTGGATTTTCAAATGAGGGCTTTTGTCTAAATTTTGTTTTTAGTTCACCGCTTTACATAATACTTTGTCCTAATCTTGCTGTTTGTCAGGGTTGTTTCATGGTTGTACAATTGCTGCAGTCCAAGAATGCCAATTTGCATTTCAGGAGCGTCATTTTATTATGTTACACTGACAGCACTTCCTGCTTGATGATGTCACTTCCTTGCCACAACATCACTTCAGGTTAATGACATCACTTTTGATGGGTCACGACACGTGTGCCATTTTAAACAGTGGGTCCTGGTCTAAAAAGTTTGAATATCACTGATCTAGTACAATGACTTATTTTTGTTTTGCTTTGCAGGTTTTTGTGAAAACTGTAACTTATATACGGATTCTGATGGATATGTACATTCAGAAAGACGTTGTGAGAAGTTCTGCTGTGGAACCTGCACAATCCGATATTGTTGCTCAAACGTTGCGCTTAAATTTGATGAGGACAGCCAATTTATGTGTGATTTGTCTGAAAGGTAAAAAATATTACAGCCATGCATGGACCCTCACAGATGCGAAAACCGTGGATATGGGGAATCCCTCCAGGCCACCCATGTTCCCATTAACATGTTTTAAAGCCTTAGTAGGGCAAACACCTTTTTGCTTATACAGATTGCCATAATTCTACAGGCTTATAGCATTTTGCAGGCTGCCTCATGGCAGCCAGAATGCTAAGAAAAACTCACATGAGGTTAACAGGAAGCGATTCTTTGCTTTTGTAAGCCTTGGGCATTTGCTTCAGCATGGAAAAGGCGGGCTATAAATTCTTCTAATAATAATATTGAACTCGTTCAAGTTTTTTAAAACATTCCAGCTGTCAGGAGGCAGCCTGCAAAGCCCTGAAAGAGCTTGCCTCGCTGACCACTGGTAGTTGCCCCAGCAGGCATCATATGGGGCCGTCTGAAGGGCATTTGTTCTGGCTTGTTGCTGGGCCATCAGCTGACTCTGCACAAGGTCTCTTGGTGCTATTTCTGGCTGTCAGAGCAGGCAGCACTTTCAGATGTGCCTTTCAGGAGCAGCCATCAATATGAGAGCAGTCTTTCAGGTGTGAGGGCAGTGGCAGGATAGTTTAGGTGCACTCGACATGCAGTTGCAGTCCTGTTTTGTGGGGTAGGGGCAAATGCCCCAGGTGGCATGCTGCTTGAGCAGGAGGAGGGCAGCAATGAGAGGGCGGGCCTCTGAGAGGCGAGCATTGTTGGCCTGCTGTCCCTCCCTTGCCCCCGTACAGCTCCGAAATGGAGCCTGGCATGGCAGGGGGAGTCAGTGGGTGGTGAAGGGGTGGGGAGCTGACGTGGGGGTCTCTGAGTGTTGACTCAGCCCTGGTGCAGAGCATGGGCTCGGTGCACCACTGTTACCATGGGCTTAGGAGGAGGCTCTTGGGCACCTATTTGATTAATGACAGTTCCTGATGGGCTTTAGGGAACATTGTTACCAGTAAATCTCCCTCTTTCTTTACCTTTATTCCTGGTTATATTAATATAATGGACTCTGAAATCAAGCAACAATTCACAGGCCTACAACAGTAGATGCCAGAAGCAAAGTATATCCTCAGAAACACAGGTCACACTTTCCAAAGGCTTTGGTCAAGCCTGAAGAAACTTGAGTGTTTATTTCCCTGCCCCTTTTCATTATCACATATCCTGGAAGGAAAACGATTATCTCACTATCTCTAAATGAATGAAATTCTGTCAGATATCTTTGCATTGTGTTTATTTGCTCTCCTGAATGCAATTCCAGGAACTCTTGTATTTTGGACCAAAACATTGGATTAACTTATGCAAACCTCATTTTAAATTGCTAGACGTCTGCTGGCACCCAGTTAGTAATGTACTTTCGCTGTGTTTACATCCTGCATTAGGAGGCATTCCCTCCATTCATACCCAAGTTATCCATTCACACATTAAAGCGAACACACACAAAGTTACACATTTATCTCCTGCACGTAGAAGCAACCCCCAAATCCTTAAATACTAAAGGAGTTGGACCTGCAAACAGCCACACCTTGAGTGTCCATCACTGCTGCTCTCAGAGGTAACTCCTTGAGTGTCCATCACTCTGCACACAGACCTGCTGACCCACGGACACTACAACTAGATAGGTAACTATAAACTATACCTTGCGCTGTGACTCTTACTTCTCTAACCCCCCACCTTTGCTCTTCCCTCCTTTAATGCTAGCAACTTGGGGTAAAAGAGCAGGAATTTGTACAGATCCTTTACTTCCCTACCAACTCTTTTTCCTGATTTCTATCAGATGCACCAAATACACTCACCCCACACTGCATTCACCACAATAGACATATTCTGATCAAGGTAGACACATATCTGATCAAGGTACTAGCTTCATTCCTTTCAGTATCTATTTGTATCTTTCTCTTAATAAAGACATCTTATTGGAAGTATTTCTCTGTCTCTTCTGGAGGAAACTGATTCCTGCATTATGCTTTCTTGTTATCCAGCCTACGATCCTATGTTCCAATTGAGCTGTTTGCTGTAAAATATATTAATTCCTCTAAACTCAGCTCTTTTGGTAACAACATATCCCCATCATTACTGACCATTTCTGTACTTCCTATCTTTTATAGTATGTTATGACCTTGATGCATATGGTGAATTATTTATTGTGAGCTGTAACAAATAAAACTCAATATTGGACTGCCTTGTAAAGAATATGGTATCTTCATTGGCACACAATACAGCCACTAAGCTGTTGGCTGGAACTGATGGAACAGATAACATTACTCTAATTTTATTTGATTTACTTTATATAGGTTGCTTTTTGGGGAGGGGTCCATTAACAATTGTGTTCACCTAAATAGCGTTATTTAGAACCCTAAATAACTTAAGACTTGGGTATCTTAAGTACCACCATGGCCTGTATCTTATGCACACTATTCAACACTCTGAGTTCTGCTGTTAAATAAGGGTCAGGTGTCAGATAGGAAAAGAGCTTTTTCATCATTGTCACCAACTTGGGGAAATGTTCTCCCTAGAGAGGACTCTGAGACCCGTCTTCTGGCTCCATGCTAAAACCTGGCTGTTTCAGAAGGCCTTTAAACTAAACTGATGATATTCTTACTTTGTCTTCTGTTCTTGGATCATATGCGTGTTTGCTGCTAATTTCTGTTGCTGGTCTTGTTTATGATTTGTTATTACTTTTTGTTTATATTATGATAGTAGCCTGAGTTTGTGTCTCTAGACGAAGGGATAAACATAGAAAATATTGGAATTCTGAGTGCTTGTGGACACTTTAGCAACAGATGGAATGATTGAAAATAATTTTGTCAACATGGAAAAGATGGCTAAATAGAACTTCTGCCATTTAGAAATGGAATTGAATTATGGTGGGTGCGTTTGCATAAAAAGTTGCACCTTAAGCACAGTATTCTCCTTAATTTGTCACAGAATACCTGCGTTTTCTACTCATTCTCAGCATTGTGTACAGAAGGCTGTGGGTGACTACGACCCACAATAGCCTTTGCACAAAAGAGCTGAGTGGTAGGGGGGCTAGGGAAGTCTGGCACAGCAACACTGTTTTTAGCTTGCACAAGTATTAGTGTTAAATCACTATGTAAGAGAATGAACTCCCATGTGTTAGTGCTAGCCTAATTGTGCTGTTATATCAGCTAATAAGAATTGGCCATGTGCAAATATTGTTAGATTTCCTGAACTAGTAAGTTTAGCTCTAGTTTAGTAAGGCTCAAACTAGATGAGTGCACAAAGGTTTAATGCTTTTTTTTTTCTTTTTTAGCCAGTAGGGGAGGAGCATAAGAAATTGCTTAGAACCGTGGTGGAGGGTAGTAGGGGCTATATAGCACCTGGGTTCTGATGTGCCTCTTGACCCAATCACGCACATCCCTATGCACTATTTGTAGTTTTAAAACACCAACACGTTGCCTTTTAAAAAAAAAACCTATTTCACATGGCCTCCATCCCACATACATTAATTAAAAAAGGAACATTGAAGGGTCAAGCACAATTTGTGTGATCATCTACTTGGACCCTTAGAAGCACCAATATTGTCTTACTCATTATGTAAGAATGCAAAAACAAGGAGGATATCCTGGTAAGCAAAACAAGGAGGATAACAAGGATATCTGACTTACAAATATCCCAAGTTATGAACAGCTGTGTGTGACCTTTTCTGCAGGTGCAGTCTATCTGGCCTTGTGCTATCATGCAGGTATGAAACTGAGCTGGGAGGAGCTCATTAGAGCTTTTGTGTAGGCATGGTTCACTTGGTTTGTGCATTCACACCTGTGTGATTGTGCTGTTCTGATTTGAATTGGTTTCAACATATGAACAAACTTGCAGAACGGCACCTTTGTGTAAATCAGTGACTATCTGGACTGTTAAGCCAGCTTCTAAAGTGACAATATACAGGGGAATAAAAAATGGATGTTTTTAAATAAAGGATGGTTGCAGGGTATGAAATAATGCCTTAACAATCTGAAAAAAAAAGTTTTATGTATTTTTTCGCACCACAGGATAGATCTGCCAGACATGGGAGGTGCACTGAAGTTCAAAAGTAACTTTGACAACTGGGATGATCATCCTACCCCCAAGTGAGTAAATATATTTAGGTACATATATCTTTGGTAATGCGATGTTTACATACATGCACTCCCTTGTATACTTAACACATTGCATGTGAAAACACTGTTTATGACATGTGGAAAATTTTGCTTGGAGTTGTAAGCTTTGTATCGTTAGAATTGTAGGGCTAGGCACCAGTCCACAAACCATGGTCACCAGCTTCTCTCACTTTTGAATGCATGATCTTGAATGGAAAGAGGATGAACACTCAAACTTAAGTAGTTTACACTCTTGAAATTCAGTGAGTTCTAATTTGTAAAATCAATCCATTAGCATTTTCTGTCAAACCACTACAATGTTCCAGCTATTTTGCAGAGGAGACTAGTAGGTAGATAAAACCTTTATTGGCATTCATGTCATATTAATATATATATGCAGCCGTATGACTGGCTCATAAATACAAAATACATCCAAGTCAATACAGTCAACAATCTAAAATGACAATTATCTAATAAAACAGAAGGCCCATAACTAGCCTAATACAGGTTTAATGAGAGTGACTATTTCATCCTAAGACTATAGTCCTGTTTGCACATTCTTGAGAGTAAGCCCCATAGAGCATGGTGGGACTGTTATCTGAATTAAACAGGATACGATTGCATGGTAATATTGATGATTGAGTCAAACCTCTTCTTAAAAACCTTGCTTTGTTAAGGTATTTTATGCGTGCAGAAATACGACTGAATTCAAAAACAAAAAATTACATTCTGTAAATTAATTTGGATTAACAACAGTTATAACAGTCTCCAGTGATCTAATGATGCTGGTGTTCTTTATTCTGATTTAGCTGTCCATGTTAGGTTTCTTTCAGAACAGATTGGCTTTTTGTGTGTCTGAAAATTCAGCAAAATTATGAACATCTCAAATGTCCATCTAGTGTCTCATTTTGTTTCAGCAGCTAGCCAGCTTCTGCTGGGAAGCTTATAAGCAGAGCATAAAAGTGATTGATTCCCATGTTTGTCCGCAACAAGGCTCATACTGCATCAGAACATAAAGGCTCAATTTAGCGGTCAAGGCTTGTCCTTCTGCAGATTTGTTTTTAAATTACTGCTCACAGCTATTGTCAATAGTAGTTGATTCGCCATAGATAAAATAGGGATAACAATGATCTACCTCTCTGCATTATCAAGGGCAAACAAAATACAAGCATGCCCTAGTATTTGCTGGGATTTCGTTCTGGAACCCCCACCCTAGTGGATACCCAAAACCATGGATACTGGGGACACCTTTTTAAAGACAGGGGAACATCAGTGGTTTTGTTGCAACAAGGGTAAAAAAGGAGATTGGTGTAATGTTCTCCTATCTTTTTAATAGGCGTCCCAGTACCCATGGTATTGGTGGATAATGGAAACCATGGATACTGAATCAGTTTGCATATTACATAAGACAGTGCTTCTCAAACTTTTTAGCACTGGAACCCACCTTTTAGAATGACAATCTGTCAGGACCCACCTGAAGTGTTGTCATGGGCAGAGTGACATGATCAAGCAGGAACTTTAAAAAAAAACCCAAGATAAAATTCAAATTAAGTAAATTTGAACTTTACAGTGAGTATAAGTTTAAACTTTATTTAAAATAAAGATCCCTCCTAATTCTCCCAAGCAGTTGCTGATCTATTTTAAAAAAAAATTCCCTAAGGACTCCAAAGGCTACAATCCTATCCACACTTACTAGGGATTAAGCTCCATTGACTACCATTGTTAATAGCATCTGCATACTATACATAGTAGTCAGTTAAAAGTACAGATTTGTAACATTTCCCCAAAAGCATTCACTTTCAGTCATAAAATCTAATATAGTAAAAATAAAATACACATTTAAAGGAATGGGAGGCCACCTGAAATTGGCTTGTGACCCACCTAATGGGTCCTGACCCACAGTTTGAGAAACGTTGACATAATATGCAATATAAGGGATAAAGGATTATAGTAAATGTAGTTGTATTAAAAATGAAACACTCTCCCCAACAAAGCCTGCAAGGTAACAAAGCATAATTAATATGGAATTTATCACAAGTTGTTCTGTCAAGATCTGAAGGATTACACAACAGTTCTTCAGAAGGACATGTACAATTATGGTCGCTGTGAAATCATCATGTATCTTACATTAGCAAATTGTATGTATATTTGCACTTTGAATTGAGGAAGTGGTGGATGACTAAAGTACCGAGTAGCTAGTAACTTGTGTTAATTTATGCAGGGTAGAACTTCACAGCATAAGAACATAAGAAGAGCCCTGCTAGATCAGGCCAAGGGCTTATCTAGTCCAGCTTCCTGTATCTCACAGTGACCCACCAGATGCCTCAGGGGGTACACAACAAGAGGTCTGCATCCTGTTGCAACTCCCTTGCACCTGGCATTTTGAGGTAGTCTGCTCTAAAATAAGGAGGGGGCACTATCCATCATGGCCTGTAGCCCACAATGGACTTTTCCTCCAGAAATCTGTCTAGTCGCCTTTTAAAGGCACCCAGGCCAGAGGCCATCATCACCTCCTGTGGCAAGGAGTTCCACAGATTAATTACACAGAGTACAAACTTGGCCATCTCACTGCTTATGCCTGTCCCCAGGTCATTTATGAACAAGTTGAAAACCTGGCCCCTGCACACATCCTTAGGGCACATTGCTTTTCATCTCTATCTATTATGAAAATTGCCCATTGACCCCCACTCTGTTTCCTGGACCTCAACCAATTCTTAATCCATGAGAGGTCTTCACAGTATTCCCTGACTGTGAAGTTTTCCCAGCAGCCTTTGGTGAGGGACCATGTCAAACACTTCTGAAAATCTGGATGTACAGGTTCATCCACATGCCTGTTGAACTTTTCAGATAATTCTAAAAGGTTTGTGAGGCAAGCCTTACCCTTGCAGAAGCCATGCTGATTTTTCCTTCAGCAAGGAGAAATGGTTCTTCTATGTGTTTTATATTTAATGAGGCTTTCTACCATCTTAGAACCACCTGGATTCCTCGGGGTCTTATGTACGGGTTCTTTTCGTTGATTTCAGCTCAACTTTTAACACAATCGTTCCATCTAATTTGTATTCCAAACTGATTCATCTAAATGTACCTGCTCCCGTCTGTCAATGGATATACAGTTTTCTGACAGATAGGAAACAGCAGGTGAGGCTGGGGAAAATTACATCTAATATTTGTACAGTTAGCATGGGAGCCCCTCAAGGGTGTGTGCTTTCTCCGCTGCTTTTCTCCCTATATACAAATGACTGCATCTCAATGGACCCCTCTGTCAAGATCTTAAAGTTTGCAGATGATACGACGATCATTGGTCTTATTAAAGATGGTGACGAGTCTGCATACAGACGGGAAGTTGAGCATCTTGTTGCGTGGTGCAGCAGTAACAGCTTAGTGCTCAACTCACAAAAAACTGTGGAGATGATAGTAGACTTTCGGAAGCACCCCCCTTCTTTACTCCCACTTTTCATCCAAAGCAGTATGGTTTCTGTGGTGGAGTCGTTTAAGTTTTTGGGTTCTGTACTCTCTCGGGATCTGAAATGGTCAACTAATATCAGCGGTATCATTAAAAACGCTCATCAGCGATTGTATTTCCTGCGTCAACTTCAGAAATTTAACCTGCCTCGTGAATTGCTTGTCCAATTTTACAGAGGCATTATTGAATCTGTCCTCTGCAATTCCATAACTGTTTGGTTTGGTTCGGCAACCAAACTGGATAAGCAAAGGCTCCAAAGGACTGTTAGAACTGCTGAAAAAATAATTAGAACTGATCTGCCCTCAATAGAAGACTTGTACACTGCTCGGGTTAAAAAGCGAGCAGAAAAGATTGCTGCAGATCCTTTGCACCCTGGCTATAACTTGTTTAACCTTCTCCCTTCTGGTCGTCGATTTAAGACTCTGTACACCAAAACATCGAGGCACAAAAATAGTTTTTTTCCTTGTGCCATTAAACTGCTGAACTTGCAAATATGATGAGGCGACTTTGGAGTTTGAGGCGATGCTTTATTCTGAATTATGTCCTTATTTGTTCTGTGTATTTATTGTTTATTATGTATGTGTAGTATTGTATGTATGTAGCTGGTGGCCGTATCAAATTCCAGGTATAGTTTATATACTTGGCCAATAAATTATCTTATCTTATCTTATCTTACCTGGCATTAGGCTGACAGCATATCTGAGTTGTTTCCAATATTTGGAAATGGCATGTGGCTCAGTCCTCATGGCTAGCTTTTGGCAATGGGCTAGATCTTGAAGCAGGAACATTTTCAAACAAATGATTTTCTAGCTCCTAGCTATTGCATGTTTGAAGATAGTACATTGGTTCCTGCTAAGGAAGGAAACCCCACCAGTGTATATACATTTTCAGTGTTCCTGTGTTACGTGATTTCATGTTTAAATGTTTGACCCTATGTTTGACTCTATGACCCTGGCCCACCCCAGGCATGCAGTTATTCCTTGGGAAATTACTGTACATATGTGAGTTCATTTCAGCCTACATGGCATTTGCAGCCACATGTTCACTCCAATCCAGGGTTTTTTCCACAGGCCATTCTGATCAGATCTCCAGATGTTCAGTCATCCTTTGGCAGACTTCCTCTGTCTAAATGTAACTCAGCAGCACTTCCACACAAAAGGGGTGGTTGCCCTTCTGAGGGTCCTAAACTTTCTGTTCCTTCAAGTGATGTTGCGAGTTAGGACATCATGGTAGGATTCACATGTGTTTCATGTGCTATCACATACCTGACAGTCAAGCTTCAGTGCTCAGCATGCTCTCAGCCATTCAAACCAGCAAGATTGCCTGGATATGTGTGTCGGTTTGCATCCCCCTTCCAGCTTCATAGAGTGTGTACTGAGAGCATAGATGAGTGATGAGCATCCATTCAAGCTTTACCTCTCTAAAGTACTCAGTTTTCAATGACTTAAGAAGAAAAAATCAAGTCTCCTGACACAAAGTGGCCAGAATAGATCATGCAGAACAACAAGTGCTAAAATTTTGTTGATATTGGAATGTCATCTCCGTCACTTGAACCTGGTGATGAGCAGGGGAGCTGTTGAACTTGCTAAAGTTCATTCATTGAGTGGCACTATTTTCTTCTGAGAAACGGTCACTGATGGTGGAAACTGATGATAGAACTCTTTTGTGACATCTGCTAAGAACATTGGTGCTAGATTTTTGGAGAAAGTGTGGCCCACAAATACTGTAACTTCGCATAGCTTCAGATACTAGTGAAAATGTTTATGGACTTATCTGATTGTTGAAAGATTGGAGGAATATAAATTGTAGTGGCAATACAAAGAAAACTGAACATCTGATTTTCGTTTCTATGGAGTAGGTTTGTTCTTGGTTTTTGGTATGTCTGCGTTTGTTTACAAGTTGGACTTGGACTTTGAACTTCCTGGCATTCTAGCGGCTCTGTATAAGCCTTGCCTGTGTGGTTCTCTTTTCCTTCTTTTGCTTGCCTGCATGCTTCTCCCTCCCATGTCATTGCCAATGCTATGACAAACTGTGGTCATTGCATGACTAAAATATAAGACAGTCTGGTCCTAGCCAAGCAAACAAATTCCCTTTATTTATATCTTGCTTATCCTTCCAATCCTAAGGATTTTCTGCAGGTAACAAAACAAACTGTGTTAGATGATCACTGTGGAAGGTTTCTGAATCTTTTCTGCATAACCTATTGATAGCCATCTCAAGAGTATTAATGTGGTATCATGCTAAATTATATGGCCTACGTGAATTGTTCTATTTGCATTCATTCTAAGAAAGAACGCAGAAGGGACACAGGGCCCAATCCTGTCCCAAGTTTCTGGTGCCAATGTAGCTGCAATGCAGCCCCAAGGTAAGCAAACAAACGTTCCCTTACCTTGAAGAGGCTTCCCTGACTCTCCCTGCACCACAGAATGCAACACACACACACCATTGGGACTGCTACATCAAAGCTGGAAAACTGGATTGGATTTTACCTTAAAGCTGTCAGGAACTTTGGGATAGCTAGCCTTTCTCTTGACCTTTCTGGTTTGCTTTTCTGGGGTGGCCTTTCTGTTTTGCCTTGTGATTAAATGCCTCGTGTGTGCCCCTATTTTTGCTTTTGAAGGCACTTCTATTCACTCAGAAGCTTCAGTGTGGCTCAGCATCCTAAATTTGCCAGGAAATTCTCCTTAGTTTGAAATGCCATTCCCAAATGTTTTTGTCTGTCTTTGTATCTGAACGTTGCCAGCGACAATAGCTCTTGACCTACCCCACTACTGAGATTGGTGTGTACAAATTGCACCAACGAGGCAGCAAAACAAGTATCTAGATAAAGAGATGAGTTGGAGTGGCCTGATGGCTTCCTTTCATCCCATTGGGTAACCTTATGATCAGGGTTCCTGCTAAGGTGTGTCTTTTTGTACAGCATGGAGCCCAGCAACTCAGAAGTTTGGCAGTAGCGCATGACATCGTCAAGTGTCTGAGACAGCATTACAATGCTGTGCAACAACAAAAGGAATCCACACACCAGTGCGAACTCTCTCACAGGGAATGTAGCCTATGACATCATCAAAGCTAGGCTTCTTAAAAGTAAACACCAGGATGCCTCAGAGTGCAATCCTAACTTGGAGTTAAGTCCGCATAGTTAGGCCAGCAAAGTTTGGCTGGCACAAGGAACACTGTAAAGTATGTTTGGACCATTCTCGGAGTTAGAAAGGCCAGCACACAGACGTGCGCCACACAGTCTAATTCCAAGAGTGGTCCAAACTTGCTTTACGGTGGCCCTTGTGCTGGCCTAACTGTGCCGGCTTAACTCCAGGTTAGGATTGCACCCTCGGTGTGTTTGTCAGGTCTGCCACTGGAACCAGCTGCTGGCTCCTGAAAAGCACACCTATTTACTCTCTAGTAAGGGCAGAAGGCTAGTATTCCTAGCCAACTGAGATAGTTAGAAATTGGGGCTGTATTTGCAACTGAACGTTTGGAGCTAATTAATATTATTTTGTTTGCTCTATTAATTCCAAGCTGACCTGCAAACTGCAGGGGGTGGGGGTTCTGTGTAGGTACTCTGCTGAGTGATAGAAGTAATCGCATCCAGTTTGGTCCAATATCTTTTATTTCTATCTAGCCAAGCGGTGCATGTTTCCCTTTTTTATTAGCCTGCTGCTTTCACTTTATCCATTTTAATTCCCCTTTCTTTTGGGTTTATAATAAACTGTATTTTGACTCCTTCCCTCCCTGGTTCATGTTCTTGAGCAATTCAGTCTGCTGTCATGTCTGATCACTTGTGAGTGCTACTGTATTTTGTTCTATCCTGGGAGAAGTGTTTTTTTCCCCCCAGGCTTATCCCCTCTGCCTGGTTTCCTTAGCTTGAGCTATTGGCAGTGGATAGGTCTACCAATTCTTCCCCCTCCTCCAATTCAGCTGTTACTGAGTAAACCTGGGAAGTGGAGAGTAGGAAATGGTGTGCTGAGTGCTGACAACAGGGCTCTACTCCCTTTACTTAGTCAACCTTTACCTTCCCCAATAATAAGAGTGTTGAGTCTTAGATTTCTCTGTAGTACAGAGTGAAAAGCAGTACTGTGTGCCTTTAAGAGGGATTTTTGTGCATTCAAGCGAGGTGTGTTCAAAGAAGCCTGCTAGGTTTCTTTCCTGATGTCATGCAGACAGAACAGCACATAGATTTCAAAGCATATCCGGAAATGCAGTCAGTTTCGTTTTCACAGACGACGAAACCTAAGGGTTTAAAAAGGTGGTGGCAGGATTTAAGAAAAGAAAATTGGATTTTAGAGGAGAGAATTGGACTGAAGCCTTGGAAACAAACATGGGGTAATCTTTAACAGTTCTGTTTGCTGGCAATATTTTCTTTACATGTTAATAATTCTGAACCTTGGATTTTCTGCATTGCTTTAGACTTGTAATTGTGTTTACAAGGTTTGGAGAACAGATTTCCAACAGTTATTTTTACTTAAAATTTTGCCAAATTAAAAAATATACTTGCGTGGGAAATTCAGTAATTTTTTTAACAATTAGTTAAAAACAATCACCAGCAAAAGAAAAGGCAGTAAAATATGTGCATCATCTTGTCTTGTATTCATTGGACCAGTAATATATACATATGAACTAATTGTACTGAATTACTATTTAGTAATTTTTGTTATATAAAATTTCATTTGAAATGGATTTCATTGAATCTTTTCTTACTAAATATTTACTGAAAAACACTAGTCTTTGAGCTGAATTTTTTTAACATCCTTTCAATTTGTAAATTTTATTGAAGCAACTTTTAGCTTTATTGAGCAGAAATTTAACTTTTTGAATTTAATGTTAGCTTTACTGAAACTGGCATATACAGCATATAAAAGTAAGGAATGCATGTAGAAGTAGGGTAACATTTCATGCTGTTTTGCCCGTGGTTGCATGAGCAGAAGATATTGTGCAACAACAGACCAGTGTTGTACTGTTTGCACACATGCAAAGCTAAAACAGGATTCTGTGTAGATTTCTGTGTGTAACAGCTTTGTGTTCATCATTTCTATCCTTGCAGGCAGCAAGCTCACTTACAATTACAGCCCACTAAACTAAATGTTTTGGCTTTCAAAACAATTTACAGGCATGCCCCAGTATCTGCTGGGGTTCTGATCTGGACCCCACTGTGGATACCTGAAACCGTAGATACTGGGGGTGCCTTTTTAAAGTCAGGAGAGCATCAGTGGTTTTGTTGCAACAAGGTAAACAAAAGAGATTTGTTTAATTAAGAGATAGAGATGTTTCCATATCTTTTTAATAGGCGTCCCGGTATCCACTGAAACTGTGAATACTGTAACACCTGTATTTGGAAAAAGGAATATAAATGGTGACAAATACTTACATCCAAACACCTTCTTGTTTTATCACTACATTTGTCCACCAAAATTAAAATGGAAAGCTATAAAAGATGGGTGATTCTCGGGAGGGGGGGGGAAGAGGCACCTCTTTAAGTGGTAGTTTTTCTAGGACCAAATGCAACATGTATCTAATGCATGTGCTTGGCTCCTGTTTGCTTTCTTTTTTTAGTGTGTGGAGAGGGGCATTCAAAATGCTGTGAAACTGCAGTAAGGAGGGCTTTAGCACCCTGCTTCTACTGCAGCTAGATCTTCTTCATATTTCTCTCCCCCACCCTCCATTTCCTAAACAGTAAATTATCCACATACTATTTTAAGTATCCCAGCAATATTTGAAGTACTGTTTAGTCAATATTTGATTTTCTTCACCAGATAACCTTTGAAATGGCTGTTTGCGGGCCTTGGATAACGGTGTATAACTGTTTTGAAATAAAAATTTCACAAATAAATTCTAGACATTTCATAGCATCGGAGGGCAGACTAGTTTTGTTTATAACCTAGTGAAAACCCCGTGAGGCCTTCTACTAGTTGACCCTGTAACATAGTGTGCACATTCATGTTCATATTTCGCAGTCAACTGTGTGAGGCCTGCCAAGGATGCCATCACTACAGGATGTGGTGATGGCACCTGGCATAGATGCCGTTAAAAGAGGATTGGACCAATTTATGGAGGATAAGTCCATCACAGGTTACAAGTCACAATGACTGTATGCAACATCTGGGGTTTAAGAGAAAGACTATCTCCAAATGTCAGATGCAAGATTAATAGCAACAGGATGTGGGTATCTTGTGGTTCTTGTGAGCCATCTGGTGTGCTTGTGAGATGCAGGAAGCTGTAATAGGTGGGCCTTGGCCTGATCCAACAGGGCTCTTCTCAAGTTCTTATTACCATACAGGCATGCAGGCAGGAAGATGCAGATTGTAAGAATTTGTGATGGTTTGGAAACAGTCAGATTCAGACTTTATTCAAGGGATGGCTTTTTACATGCCACCATAGATGGGCCTTGTGAGGAGGCACTGTGGCCATCAGCTCTGCACATGGCCACCTCCATGATATGCTCACCTCCAGTATCTAGTGGATGTATGCTCACCTCTACTAGCTATTATACAAGTAAGTGGCTGCCATTGGCCTTATTCCTCTACCACCATTTCACAGTGCCCTGCAGTAAATCTAGAGCTGATGTTTGGCACTGATCTTTGCCCTCTGATTTTATTTATTTACTTGGGAGTAACATACTATTGCCTTCTGAGGACAATGGTCTCCATTTGATTATCCTTTTGGAAGGATGGACCAGTTAGGATTGTTTACTCCTAGAGAATCATGGAGACAACAGAATATAAAGGTTCTGTGAATATTTATGTAAAATATGTTACCCTGCGTTTTCTGTTCCCAAAAGAATTAGGAGGGTGTCTAACATCATACAAGCACTAAAACAACTAAAGTAAAAAATACGTATCCACTGATCTTTTTAGCTGTCCCATTTTAAAGCTGTTTTTCAACTTTGGAATAATGGATCAACTTTGCTAATTAATACAGTAGTTTCTGTATATCTTTCCCTGCTTTTGTGGTAATAAAATGTGTGTGCATATACAGTTTATGTTCCAAAGTGGTGCAGGAGTTGGTGTGTGACCTGCTGAGGAGTCTCTGGGACACGGTTCACAACAAAAGCCTGGCTATACTACAAGTAAAATTGTAATCCAGCGGTTTACAGAACTCTCTGGGAGTTTGGGAACCCGTGTAAGTGCTTCTGGGGGAGGCAGTGTAGCCAATGACGTGATCACCACGATCACACCACCACTGCTGGGAACAAGAGGGTTCTCCCCCCCCCCCGCTAACTTGATGGTTGGGGGGAGCTTGCAGATCCCTCTGCAAGACTTCCAACACGTCCACATTGCTGTAAATAATGAAAACAGCACTTGCAGTTTTTCATTATTTACAGCAGTTTGGAGATGTGGGGAATCCTACAGAGAGGTCTGGAGGTTCTCCCTGACCCTCAGGAGCAGGTAAGTAAAAAAAGCTCCTTTTGACCTCTGCAGTGGCACCATCGTTGGCAATCAGATTGCTGCCTTCTCCATCATCCCGCCCATTAAGGAGGCAGAGATGGGGCTTCCCTGGCTGGGGCATTGCAATGGCCCAGTTTGGGAACCTTTATTGTAATCCAGTGAATGTTTCCAGTAAGGACAAACTTTATCTGAAGGATTTGCTAGAGACCAAGAGGGAGGAATTGTAGGACCAAACAGGTCCCATTAAACCTAGTTTGGCCTTATGTGTGTTACAGGAATCTTAAATAGCAGTTCTACATGGGAGGCCCTATTTAATTACTTCATGCTGTACTGCAGTTTGGTGAAAATTATGTGCTGTGATTAGCAAAAGCCAGAAGCCAAAGAGGCATCAGTATCTCTGAGGCTGCAGTCCTAGCCACTCTTATATAGGAGTAAGCGCCATTGACTATAATAGGGCTTGCCTCTGAGTAGACATGCATCAGATTGGGCTCTGATAAACAGATATGCTTTTTTTGAGCAAATAAAAATGGTGCAGAAACACCTTCATAAACGTTGCTATACCATGAAAAATGGGCATTGGTGCATTTCTTACCATCTTTTCAATTGTGCCAAGTACTGTTCCTTCTAAACTGTGTGGCCACACAGCCAAAATAAAAACGCTGCGCATCTTCTGACTTGGTGCTCAGCAATGATATTATTGCCAAGCACTCCAGAGCTGCCCCGCATAGCCACTGTGCAGCTCCAGGCACTCTCTGTAAATATTACAAGGAATGTTGGTGTCAAGCAGCTTAAACTTGTTGTGCTTTTAAAAGAAATCCTTGTCTGGTTTTTCTGCCTGCTGAAGGACATAAGAGGCTCCTGACTCTCTAAACTGGCTCTGTTGAGCATGACTGACAGCATTTTCTTAGTCTAGCCTCCTGAAATCTGAAAAGAGTCATTGCCCATTAGGAGATGCCTTGTATTTAACCTTGGCAACCATGTGTGCTCCTGTTGAGCCATGAGTATTTTTGAAAATGGTATATATAAGACTGATAAACTGGCAGTAGTCTAGCACACTGGTTCCCAAACTCCTCCCAGGGAGTTGAGAGCCACCTAAGTGCCTGCAGGGGTAGGGCTATGGCAGCGATGTGATTGAGGATTGTTCCGCTGCCAGGAACAAAGTGGGGTTTTTTTGACTTACTTGGTGGCGGCGGTGGCAGCAGCAGCCTTGGAAGTTTGTGGGGAGCCCTGTGGAAGCTTCAGCAGGGCTTCCCAAAACTCTGATTAAGTGAAATAAGTTGTTGGAAACCACTTCCAGTCAGAAAATGGAAGTGGTTTCCAATTGACTATTTCTCTTAATTGGAGGCTTCAAAAGCCCTGCAGAAGCTTCCATGGGGCTCCCCATGCACCCTAGAGGTGGCTACTGCTACCAGGTAAGGCAGAAGACCTCTCCTTTGGCTCTGATAGCAGCATGATCCTCTGGATCACGTTGCTGCCATCCAATCAGGGCACACCCTTTAAGAGGCAATGCCCTGCTTCCTGTTCCCCTGGTGGGTTGTGACCCACAGTTTGGGAACTGCTGGTATAGCACCGGCTGAAAAAGAATGTGAACAAAAAACTGATAGAGCATCCCAGTTACAGCTATGCTTAAGATTTCCAACAATAAGCACACAATCACTTTCAACTTTCCCTCACTCCACTACACACCATATTTCATTGTGGGATGGGTTTAATTTTTGGAAAGTCATGGGAGAGTATGTTTAATCATTTTGTAGCCTTTGGCTGTTCATCTGGGTCCTGTGTCTAAATTCTTAACAAAACTAAGTCCTTGCTTATTACATACGTGTATTTGACCCGTGTATAAGTCGATTCATGTTTTCAGGGTCAATTTTTAGATTTATACATGAGTATATAGGGTAGTTCAAGCTGTTTGTGAGTGGTCCCCTGCCTCCCTTTAAAATGTTGGTATATATTCCAGGAATTAATGAGCCATTATTGAAGTTGTGATATGGCTTCTTGGAGTATCTGGGATGGACCAGTTTGCATTTTGTGATAATTTTTTTGTTTTGCTCAAAGTTCAAAGAACTAAACCTCACCGTAAAGTGGAAATATAATCACTTCAGCTGAACTTAAATATTTAGCTTGTCTCTAGGCAGTGTTATTCATACTGTGGATTGGGATCCACTTGGTGGGTTGCGACCTGATGTCAGGTGGGTCGTGGAAAGCTGGGAGCAGCTATCTTGGAAACTGCAGGCCTTACTCTATATATTCCTTTTGTGCATGTTAATAGTTTGAATTTTCAAGTGAGGTTTTTTTTTTAAATTTTTGTTTTTACTTCAGTGCTTTAACATAATATTTTGTCCTGATCTTGCTTTCTGTCAGGGATGCTTCATGGTTGTACAATTGTTGCAGTCCAAGAATGCCAATTTTCATTTCAGAAGTGTCATTTTATTATGTTACAATGACAGTACTTCCAGCTTGATAATGTCACTTTCTGCCACAACATAACTTCCAAGTTAATGGCATCACTTTCGATGGTTCCTGACACAGGTTACATAACATAAATATGAAGAGAAATGTGTAGCTAATAGTCATTGACTAATCGCCATTATAATAATCATTGGTTTATCACCTTTTTTGGCTTTCCCCTGTCCTAAGGAATGTTTAGCCAGCCATCTGCTTCCATCTGGTTTTAAGGCTGTCCCTGCCTCAGATTGTGGGGCTTCCGCTCATACTGGGAGGAAGATTTCCCTCCAAGGTGGCATCTTTCTGTTTGAATCCCTCTAGCTTGGTGTGATATCAGTGACAAACCCCTACAACAAGGCGAGATCATGGTGCTCCTTTTTATTTATTTCTGGATACAAATGTGCATCCATGTGTGTTTCTGGCCTACTGTGTGCAGTTGTTATTATTATTTTTTCTGCACAGTGATTTCTCTCTGGATCATACACTTAAACATTAAGGTCTTATAGATTAAAACAAAAATCTCATTCAAAGAACATTCCTCTGAGGGGAAAATTTGCTCACTGATGGTTAGTTTTCATACTTCTCCAGTGGGAGCTCCATAGCAGGGTCAGTCCTTGGCATAAGGGAAGCTCCTCCCCCTCAGGCAGGCAGGCCTGGTTGGAATGTCTCCTGAGAAGAGGGGTTCCCTTGATTCCCCAGACTGACATTGCCTCCAAGGCAGAAAAGTTGGGTCTCTTTGGTCGGCAGCAACTGACTATCGTCGCGAGATTGATGCTACGCAATACGCGAGATTGTGATGAAGTGGAGCTGTTCAGCTTTGGAGGAAGGCTTCAAGCAGTAGCTTTGGGTTGGAGCATCTTGCTCCCTAGAATCGTGCGACATTGACTTTCAGTCTGGCAAGCCTGAGAATGTCTGCTCCTTCACGGACCTGGTTGCGACAACCATCTTACGAAACACATCTCATACTTTGTGCTTAAATCTTTAACATAAAAAATTAGATTGGAAGTATGCCCAGAAATATTAGCCAGTAAAATGTACTGTATATAGTGTTTAAGTTGAGAAATGTATGTTTTAAGATTGTTCTTAAAAACCTTGTCTTATACACAGTTGTATACAGTGAATCTGGTCATGAACTTACTCTTAGACTAACCCTGAGAGAGAGCAAGTATGTATGCCGTTATAAACACACATGCCTGAGTTGGTCAGAGCATATTTGCTGCAACACCAGCCTTGATTGACAGAAGGAGGGAGGGAGGGAAGCCTATATGGAATGGAATTTTTTTTGTTTGATTCAGCAATATCAGTCTGGTTAGGTGAGAGGGAGGGAGGAAACAACCTAATTTGGATGCAGCAGCAGCATGTTTGGTTGCAGCAACACCAGCCTGGTAGGTAGAAGCATGGAGTTATAATACACAGGAGAAGGCATGATGTCATTTTCTTGAAGCCGTGGGTATACTAATATGGCTGACTCAGATCATTGCCACCAAGGAGGAGGATTGCCGCGAATTCACGAATAAAAATCTCCCTGCACGTGTGTAAAAGTTAATCTCAACGTCTTTAATCATGCCTGCGTGTTCTGCATACGGGTGTGCGAATCGCTGTACAAAAAATGGGATTTAATTTCCACGGGAAGATTCATGTATTCACATTACATCGGTTCAATAAAACTACAGTGCACTGAAACAGTGAGTGCATTATTTTTGAAGCTGTGTAATTTCTTGTTGTTCCTAGCAGTCTTATTCACCATTTTCTGACACCCACTGTTAATGGTCTAGAAGGAAAAAAATATATTTCCCCCCTCCTTTTTCCTCCCTTCCCGTTTACACTTTTTTTCCCGCCTTCCATTTTCTACTATAATATTTTCGAAATTCTGAACATTAACAGAATTGTTTTATGGGGGGGGTGAGTGTAGAAGTTTAAAAAAATACTCTAAATAGTCTGGAAGTAAAAAAGAACTACTCTAATATTGACAACTACTTGTGTTATGAAGAGATTTAAATGTAATTTTCCTATATATTTATCTAATTTTTGCCCACTCTCCCCTTTTTTTTCTTTCCTTCCCGTTCACACTTTATTTTTGCTTGTGTAGATTTAAATAGTCTGTCAAAATAGTGCAATCTGAGTTTAAATAGACAGCATTTCGTCAGGTATGTTCAGTAATATAATTATGAGGAATTTAACCTTGTAATTGCATATTAAATCATAATAAGGTTACCAATAATGTTTCTACACGATCACATGTTTTTATTTAAGGAATAAACTATTCAGTCCTAAACAGTACGAGCAAAGCAATCTGAAATGCTTGGAACGCGGATTGTTTTGAGTATACGAACATGGCTGCTAAGCCCGCCCCCTGGCTTCACTTAGCCAGCATTACTTCTTAAGGCAGGGCTTCTCTTGTGTATTATAACTCCATGGGTAGAAGGGAGAGAGGATAAGCAAAGCCTGTATGGAATGGAACTTTCCATTCCATTGAAGTAGCATCAAATAGTCGCATTGGAATTGCGTTCATGGAGGCAATAGCTTCCTCCAAACCCAACTTACTCACAAGCCAAAGGGAATGTCTGGATTTTTGGCTACAAACTTGCCCTTGACTTACCTACAAGACTGACATACATGAATATATGCGGTAGTATTTTAATGTGTCTTGCCAACATTCAATTTTAATTGAAAATTAATTCCAGTTTTGTTGTACCGTTATATTGCACTTTTTATATGTGTATGGTTTTAAATATTTAAAAGAAGTATTGTGGCATACAACGCTGAATTCTCAAATGTGCTTTTCTCTTCCAGTTTTGGAACTTTCTTAGCAGTTGGAATCACAATGTTTGTGCTCTTCGTAGTGACCATCATTCTCTGCTTCACGTGCTCTTGCTGCTGTTTATATAAAGCGTGCCGAAGGCAACCACGGCGTAAGTATCTTCTCTAGGTTCTGTTTTGTACAGTAGGCCCTCACTTTATAATGGGGATCTATTCTGGAGACTTCATTGTATTTGAAAGTACTATAATGTGAAACCAATAATGCATTGCTTTTTATAATTGGTTCCAAGACCTCTGAAGTCTCCTCCACAAAACTATTTCTCTCTCTGAAATTGTTTTTTGTAATAGAAATATGATTCACATAGAATACTAAATAAATACTAAACGTTTTTTATATAATACTAAAATTAATTTTTAATTTTAAAAGCTAATTAAAAAATAAGAGAATAAATGTTGATGTAGCTGCATTTTTTTTTTTAACCACAATGCAGTTTAGAAACATTAACATTTGCCTTAGGCTGGAAAAGCTGTTTGCATTTGCTGTACTTTGTGTATTAAAACACCTAAGAGCTGAGCGCTACCATGCTTCAAAGCCTTGGCCTCACTCTGTCCCTCAAACACACAACCATTGCATGTTAAATGCTTCTGGCAGTTGAGAACTGCTTTAAATGATCTGTATTTACTGTACATTCTCCTCTTAAAGACTACTAGAAGAGCTACAGCAATTCAAAGCCTTTCATTTGCATTGCCTTCACTTTGCTCCTTTCCTCAAACACCCATAGCCACAGTGTTAAAACATAATCATAAATGTATCTTATCTAAGATGCTTTGAAAATTTAAACAATTTGGTCTTTAGCCAATGTTGTGCAAAATATAACTTCCTAAAAGAAAGTAATTGGAAAGGTTCTATTGTAACAATAAAAGCTTAATGATAAAACAATATTTATAGTTAATGTTTTGTCTTTATATCCCCCTTTCCAGAGCTCATGTGTGAGATGTAGAATATACATTTGTGAATGCACACTTTGGAAAAAGCTGTAAGCTTAGGGTTTGCCTCTTACTCATGAAAGACTATTGTATAAAAAAGCTTTTGGTTGCTTTTCTCTTAAAGACAAAAAAAATTACTGTGTTGCTTGAAGCCCATAATTTTCTGTACTTAAAACAGAAAAATGGTCACAATGCAAGGTTAGAAAGATAATTAGTTATTTTGAAAAGCTTTACCTGCTGTGGGTGTATTGGGAAAGGTGAATCTTTTGGTAGATAGATTCAAGAGGTAAAAAGAGCAGGGAAGAATTACTGGCGTTGGTGACCAAGATTGAGCCACCTTTTTGCTGGTATCAGTGGCATTTTGGACAATGGTGTAAGGCAGAAGTATAGCAAATGTATGCAGTTATACATCCTTTAGCAGGGCCAAGATCTTTGGTGTGCGTGAAGGGTAAGCCTTTCATTTGCCCCCCCCCCACCCGGGACCATGTAAATTGCTAGTTGTACAAAAAAGAAAAAAAGAAATCACCTTGAGAATAACTGGGGGGGGGGGGAAAGGAACTGCGAATTATTTAGAAGTGTTTGCTTTCCTCACTATTGTCTCATGTGTTACAGCTATTGTGACCACCACCACAGCCACAACAGTAGTGCAGGTGCCATATCCCCAGCAGCCTGGGGTACCTCCAGGCTACCCAGTAGGAGCATATCAAGGATATAATCCTGTGCCAGTGCAGCCACAGCATGGAATGCCAGCAGCGCCCTACCCAACACAATATCCTCCACCTTACCCCACGCAGCCTGCAGGACCACCAGCCTATCATGAAACAATGGCAGGTAAGGACAGAATCTCTGTTTTGAAGAGACAATTGAAAACCATTCATTTTCTTTCTCTAAATTGTTTGAAAACAACATGGAATACATATAGTTAATTGTAGCAAATAATTTTAAAAAAATTCTCCTAAAAAAATGCAAATTTTTAAGAGAATTGGCATGGCCCCTAATTAATAACTTGAGTGATGTGATTATCACCTTCAAATCACCAGCTTGGCTTTATGGAAACCACTTCCTCTCAATCTCATCTCTCTAGCTACAGTGTGAAGATACTATGATTAATTGTGGGTGGGGGTTTCATCCTTTCAGTAAAGCCCTTGGCTGTGTGGGTAACTTTGCTGTTCAGACCTTTGTATCCCTTTGAAAGCTCAGTCTGTGCTCCAGTTGAGTCCAGGGAGTTTTCTGAGGCCTGCAGAGGTTGTGCACAACTGCAGAAAACCCTCTGTGTATAACCTGCCCCTCCATGGAGACTACTAGCTTGCAGGGAAAGAGATTTTTTTTTGGGGGGGGGGACTCCTAGAGCCTCAGGGCGCCAAAGGGGTTTCTTCCAAAATGGTCAATCTGCATTAAGTAGGGGAGCACCTATGGCTCGGAGTCCGTGGCAGGGAGATTAAAGCACACTGCCTTTTCCCAACAGGGGTAAGTAACCTTTTTGACATGGATGGGGCTGGAGGCCATTTCTATGCTCCTGTTCCTTTCCCTTAGCCTTCCTTCTTGCCTGAGCAATCACTGGCCAAGTGTGGTGCTTTCATGGTCCCTGGTGTCTGTGGCTGTCCCTCACCCCCACATCCTGCAGCGCCCTATGTTGATGGGTCCGATGCTGCTCGTTTCCCTATACCCTGGTATAGGATATCTGTAAGACAACTAGCATCACATCTTGGGTGTACTCAACCAATCAGTTATGATTAAGACTAGGGAGCCATCACTAATGCCGCCCCCTCCCAGGACCCAATCCACCCACCCTGCCACTGTGTCTGGTAGGGGAGGGAGGCATGGGGCACTCCTGTTTCCAGGGCAGGGCCAGGGTATTTCTCTCCACTGTGCTTGGCAGCATTAAAAGCAGCAGGCACAAGCCATGCTGGCTTATTCTAAGTGCAGGTGCTGGGGCTCTGAGCTTTGGTGTGAATTTGGCTGATGCCAAAAGTGATAGGGCTCAGCCTTCCAAGTTTCACGCTGGTGTGGCCTCCTCTGGGCTTGCCAGGAAACTTCCCCACCTCTTCCCACTTGGGCATAGAACTGTTGCCACCTGAGCAGGTTGTTCATTCTCAGGCTGCAGTGAGGAAGACTATGGATGTATGCTTTAATTCACACTTAGTAACACCACATATAAATCTTGTGAAGGAAAAAGAGCTATCTCTCTTCAGTAAATAGTCCAGTCTGTTTTTCAGTGCTTCCTCTTTTCATTTCCATAAGCCAGTGGTTTTCAAACTGAGGCGTCACAACTTGCTCTCTCCCAGCCTGAAGAGCCCTGCTGCTTTCCTCTTAAGGGGCATGGCATGGCAGCAACATTATAGCTATAATCACTTCACTTCTGGGCACATGATGGGGCTGGGGGCAGTATACCACTGCCTGCCCCGGCATCCAGGTTGAGGAGCCCTGTGAACCTCTCTGCAGGGCTGCTCATGCATTAAATGTTTAAAAAATTATTATGACCCACTTCCCGGTTGTGATCTAAACCAGAAGTGGGTTGCGATGGAGTTTTTTGAACATTTAACACACGGGAAGCCTTGCAGAGAGGTCTTCAGGGCTCTCCAAGCCTTCCGGACACTGGGGCAGGCAGTGGTAAGTCCCTCTATGTGCCCAGAAAAGCTATCATGTCACTGCCATTCCTCAGCCCCAGCAAGCACTTACAGCAGTTCCCGAACTCCCAGTTTGCGAACTGCTGCCATAAGCGTTTTCTTACAAGAAACATAGGGAATTTTTCCCCCTTATGACAGCCTTGTAGATCTCCTACATGAAATCTACTGTGATTCAGTCATCTTTTTAATAAAATCAAACAATTCCTTGAACTCCTAATCATTTGAGCTTTAAAGTTGTCATCATTTAACAAACATCAAAACACCATGACCAGTTATGTTCTAATCTCATCCAAAAACTGGCAAGTCAGCGTAATAGAAGCATGATATCTAACATCTATTTCATGTGCTTTCATTTTGGGTAAAAAAGAGATGGATATAAGAAAATAATTCAGTTGAAAGCAGTTGTGATGAACTGAAGAAAGAAATACGTACTCTCTCTATTATATATAAAAATTCTCATATGACTCTCTCTCCCGGTTGAAGTCTTTAGAGGAGACTCTGTTTCACATGCCATTGGACTGACATGTGTTTATGGGACAGGGCCATGTCTGTTATGGCCCCCTGGCTGTGAAATACGTTATGTGCCTATCTTCCAAATGTTTAAGACACTAAAAATACACCTATTCCAACCAAACAGGGTTGGGGAAATAAAAAGGTTATTTGGGATAGTTTAAGTTTGCGGCTTGACGGTTGCTTGTGTTTGACTTGTGTTTTTGACTTTGCTTTGTGTTTGACTATTTTATGAATTCTACTTTACATTTTAGTAAATAAAATATAACATTTTAGTTTTGTACATGACAGGCAGGATAAAAATAGAACGACTAAATAGAAGTACTTAAAACATTATCTTGTTTTGCAGGTGCTGGAGCTCCTGTAACTCAGCCGCCTTATAACCCAGCGTATATGGATCCTCCAAAGTCTGCTTATTAAATGGACGTACTGTTATTTCTTCAAAACAGATTTGTCTTGTGGCACACTAAAAAAAAAAATACTTCTGTTACACGGGAACAAAATTTCAGGAACAGTCTTTAAAATGCTCTTGAATATCACAAAAGGATCCTTTACTTAGATTTTGCTTTCCTATACCTCACACAGTTTAAATATGTAGTTAAAAACTATATACGTCTAGTGAAAGGGAATGACCCTGATAAGCCAAGTAGCACCATGCATTTACTGCCATTTTTCTAGTCATGACTTTTTAGAAAATGGAAGGTATACCTTGCAAAAACTATGTACACTTGGATATTCTTTTACCATTTTTTAATGTTAGGTCTAATGAAAAATACTTCCAACGCAGAAGTAGTCTTCTGTAGAAGGATATTTAGCCTTTGGCAAGGAATAGTTATTTGTCTTGTGTGCATGGTTATTTTCTTTACTATAACTTTCTTCAAATTTTCAGCTATGTGTGTTCACCCAACAATTGTCATATTCCATTTTAATGTTTTTATTTCTTCTGAAAGAATATCAAAAGTAGAGCATCCAAGGTGATAACATATGAGAACCACATGAGGAATATTAATAGTATTAATTGCATCTTGTGACGAAATTTTACAGCAAGCAGACTTTGGTGCCTTTTGAGAATAATCAGGTTTTTCATCCAAAAAGGTAATCTCTTCATCCCTTCTTGTGTGGGTCCAGATTTTGGGATGTTTGTAAAAGAGTGTTATTTGTTCCAGGGAATAGCAGCTGCACTTGTTATTTTTGGTATTCCCAAACTATCTAGAGTGAAGTAAACGTTCAGAGTCACCTTCAGACTAAATGTTCTATTTTAAATATTATGCAAGAGAAACATCTCCAAGAAATCTTTTTATAAACTAAAATGTCCATGTGTCTCACAACCGTCTGTATTTGTATTCAGAACTGTAACTGATTAGTTGGACACTTGGCAATAACTGGCTTGCATTTGTAAGTGAAAGAGCATTCTTGTTGGTAACATTTGTCGACGAAAGTATTCCATCATTGCTGGTGTTCTTTGAGCATTGCAGACTGTACATGCCAGTGTTTTAAAATTGCACATTTTGTATTAATTGGAACTTTATAAGCAACCTAAAATTGAAACTATACTTGCTTTTTAAAAAATTGCATCTGCCTTGGGAAAATAGAATTAGACGCCTAATGGAAGTCCGTCTAACATCCTTCATGCTTGTATATGTGATGATTGTATTTCACAAACATTTTCAGTCATCATGTACTTAAAAGATGCAATTTAGGGCATATTACTTGAAGCCTTTTATCCCCTTTGCCATACATCTCTAATATTAATATGTACACATGCCTGACGTTTATTTAGGATGCACAAAATGAGGCAGGGACAGTATTATTATTCTGTTTGTTACTTTTTTAAATAATGGGAACATAGTGGATAGGAACTAAAAAGCAGATTGAGCTATAGTAGATACCAAACAATATATGGCGTAAATAGTATTGTCATTTTTGCTTCGTCAATTTAAAGATGCAGGCACTCAGAACTTTAGTGTGGTACATTACAAGAACATCACAAACTATTACCAAACTTGTCGGGTTTAAAGGGAGGTAACCTGTCAGTCCATTCGTATTTTTGGAATGGCATTTCTTTATTGTAGATTTTCTATATGCCATTAAAATAATAGGCCTTGCATTTCACCATGTGAGCAGCTTGCACTTGGACTGTAACCTTTGTGCCTTTCATGGTCTTTGTGTATTCTTCATTGCATTTATCTTCTCAAGCTACTGATAAAATAAAAAAATTTATAGGCATAACCCGGTCCCTTACCTGTTCAAGTTATAGTAAAATAACAGCATTTCTGAATGTAGTAATCTGGGATATAATTCCCTCACCATTAATTTTCATTTATAATGGGAAGACCTCTAATATATGTGATTTTTGTGTGTGTGACAAAGAAATATTTAGATTTTCATGTGTTAAAGGGATATATTTTTAAGCTTTACTTTCTTCCTCCTTGATATATAAGCAGTAACCACCTTGACCCTACCCTCTCAGGAAACCTGGCAGTAATAGTAGGTTGTATATCAGCCAGGCTAGCCTAGCATAATGGCAGCATAGCTGAAGTCCCACCCTCTCATCACTATGCTACAGTGATGAGACATACCAGTTGTGGTGAACTGTGAATATGTGGTTCATGTAGTGTTGAATATGCATGGTTTATTAAAACTTTTCTGCTTTTTCCGTATCATTCCCATTATCAGTTAGATAGATTTTTGTGGCATTGTCATGCATATTATGAGTAATTCTTGCTCCATTGTGATCCATCCAGTCCTAGTTCACATAGACCTGTGGTTTAGGAGGAAATTGAATGAATATATAACTAAAAGCCGACTACGTTTATGGAAATATTTGCTTGTGTACTGCTTGTATTTCTCTATTGGTAATCCTGCAGTTATTCAATATGAGTTTTTTTGAAATCATGTGCATTTAAATACATGAGGAGAGGATTATGGTCAGTCAGATTTTGCGTAGCAAATGTGTCAATTTGATTAGACTTTTTCCTCGTTGGAGCAAAGAGAACTGAATTTAAGCTTTGTTATAGGTATTCCATTTTTACTTGTGAATTTTGAAAGTGCCTTTTTGCAGAATTTTCTAAATGTGCTGTATTCAGTGTACTATATCAATGAGCCATTCAATTGTTCCACTTTTTTATAATCCTGCTTTGAATGTTTCTCATAGTAAATAAAACATATTCAAAAGGCTTAGCATGATGCATTAGTTATTTGTAATAAAACAATGCACTGTTAACGGCATGTTCCTAATTGTGCTCAAATTAAAAGTACAGTTTGTAACTAGAAAAAGAGTGGCCCTGATCCAAAGAAAATTAATTGCACTGAAATCCCCAAAATCAAAAAGATTTAAATTAGATTTCATTGGGAATTAAATTCAACTTTTCTGAATTAGAGCCCTTGAGATGTGACTGACTCTGCAGAATGATGTATTCTAATACGAATTAGATATAGAACATTGAAGTGTTCTCCATACTTTCTTTCTCTTTTAGATTGATAGACCAATTGCAATGAAAAAATTATATACTTATTTTATACCACATACTATTTAACAGGCTGTCCCGCCTTTTGAGTTGGGGTAGCACTAAGGCTGACCAAGGGCCCATTAGTTAGACTGACCCAGTACTCTCAGTACCAGTCGTAGTGCCCTGTATGCTATTGGATCATGTATTATTTGCATGTAGGCCCCTAGTAGGCTGAGGGAAACATCTCTCTGTTTTGCTACCAGGTGCCTGAACTGTACATGTTGGAGATTTAAACTGGGAGCTCATTCGTGCCAGTTCTATAACCCTTCCTCCCCCCCCCCCACTAAATTTATAGAGAGTGCCCTAGAAGCTAGTATGTGGTCTCCAGTTGATCACAAATAAAAGCCTCAGCAATAGAGACAATAAAAGCAGTATGCAAATTGCACCTCATGGTACCAAAGTGCACTTGTTTCTTGGTGAACTAAAGGTTTAGATGCCAGTTTAGCTGAATGGCACAAATGCTTAGGGCGGGGAACTAGATGTGCCTGTGCCAGGAAGTCCTAGCAAACGACTACTCAGGCAGAGTTGAACTTCTAGGACACAGTTGGACACAGCAAATGCAACAGCCCTACACATCTTCATCTGTTCCCTGGAAATGTGGAGTAAAAGCAAGTGGTCATCTTACCATGAGTCCTGTAAATGAAGAGAAGTAAAGATGAAGAAACTGAGCATAGCAATGACAGGTTGCCCACTTTAAAGTACTAAACGTTATGGGGAAAGAGGAGAAGGTGCAGGCTTGCTGGAAAAGCAAAAGCCACACTTATCTATTGATGTTTAATGCAGGACTCACTTTAGAATCTAGTACGAGAAGAGGTTTTGCAATTTTCTTTAACTCTATTTTCTGACTGAAAAAGCCCTGACTTCAGAAACCATGAGTTAGCAATTCCTGTTGGAATATTCCTAACATAAAATAATGGCTATTGAGTAGCAGCATGTTTTAAAATTAATTTAGAAACATAGGAACAACCCTGCCAAGGCCCATCTACAGCTTCCTGTATATCATAGTGGCCCATCAGATGCTGCAGGGAGCACACAAGACAACAAGATATTGCCGTACTGTTGCCACTCCCTTGCACCTGGCATTCTGAGGTAGCCTATTTAGTACCACCACCCCAGTGAAGACACCAGACTACAACTTGGGTTTAGCTTTATTAAACATGTAACCATTTTTTAAAAACGTGAAACCTACTGAACACACTGTCCCTCCCTTGCCAGTCGGGTAGGCAAAAAGAAAAAAAATTGTCCCAAAGCACTATTATATTTATTCAGACCACAAAAGGATAGCCCAATTCTAATCTGTTCTGGTGCAGCCAGGCTCCATGTATCCAGCTCAGGTTAGGTGGTGGCAAGAGATCTCTGAGTAAGGGGATATTTTCCCTTTACCCTGCATCAAGCCCCAGCCTGCCCTATGGGGCTTTACTTCTTGGATATGTGCCAGTTATATAGCTGCCACAAATCTGGGAAACTCAGTGTACTACAGAAGAGGCCTCTATAAATCCTGCCCCCTTCCTGAACCTATTCTGCCTTCCCCATCCAGAAATGCCCCCTCCCCATCTCCCAGCCACGTTCCCCATGCCCCTCTGCCTCCTAGTGCAACCTTACCTGCACAGTCCAGCCACATGGCTGGATGCAGTGTCAGTGGGTTGGCGCAGGCCTCCCTGCCAACACCGCCTTCTCTCTGGATGCCACAAACATGCTTTACAGCGCGTTCACAACACCTTTGGCTGGCGCAGCAGCCACTGTGCTGGCTGAGAGCTCAGTTACGATTACGTTCTGTGGTTCCTTCCATGGAACCTGACATCCAGAATACTCCTTTTTTATGTAGCATCAGTGTACATGGTATTTTACATAGAATGAAAACACTGGTCCCTGCCTCAAGGGGCTTACATTCCAAGTATTTCACAAAAAAATGGATTTTAAGAAATCTTATACAAGTAGCTGTTGCAAAACACTATGCAGAAGCTCCTAATTTGTCCAAGATACCAAGAGATGCTGAATTTTGGACAAATGGTCTTTCCTGATCCCTTGCTCTAATAGAACCTGAGTAGATTCCAAGTAATCTTCTGTTATTTAGTACTGCTATAAGATTTAATGTCGTCAGTCTTGCTCTATGCTGTTTTGCTACAGTTTGAATGCAGTTCTAGAGTTGGATACAGCACGACTTCGCTGTATAAAAGAGATATTCTTATGACCTTGACTGGTGGGGTATTATAGTTTATTTTTTCTCTATTTTTCTAGCCAGTAGTAATTCTTAAAGTTTTTGTTTTCTCTAAAGCTCAACAGTGAATTTTGGAGGCCAGCTGACAATATTTTATCCAACAAACTCTCTTCTTTAGATGTCTTCATTTCTCTATTACCTGCTGTGTACAGTTCTGTAACCGTCTTCTCCGGTTTCCTAAATTTCCTCATCTCCCCACCCATGTAATTATTACTAGCATTACTCCAGTTTCTCCTCGACTAGCGTAGGCCTTTCTCTAGTAGCCTTCTCATACAAGTGGAAACATGCCTGTGGGGTATTCTGAACCATATACCTCTTAAAATGCGTATCATTTTATATTCCACTTTCCTGTATTGTACCTAGCGTAGCTTATAATGATAAAGCAAAAGTCACAACACTTAATACTTGAACAATTGTCTAAGATTTGCCATGACTTAAAAGGCAAATGTTTAAAAGGAAGCCCTGTTGATAAAAGAATGAAAGTTGATGGTACAATGTCATAGTCACAATTCAGAGTATGCACTTGGATTATACAGGTGTTTTGTATACAATCCATGTGATGACTATTAACCCAATAAACAGGAGCAACAAATTTTGAATTTCATCAGAAAGTTCAAAAATACTGTTGTAGCCTGGGCTGCATTCATTGCCCTCTGGCTCACTGATACCATCTGGAAAAGGCCTGCTTGGACAGTCTCTTGTTGCCCTTTGCTTTGGCTCCACCTGTAAGAAACTGGAATGTGCTAGTTGAATGTTCCCAGATGTACTGAAACACGAAGCATCCCTCTCATTTTCCTTGTACATGGCTTTAATGGAATTAAACTGTCTTGCATTTGAATCCATCCAAAGCATGAGGTCTTGGGCACGTTGCTGAAAGATGCTGATTAGTGTGATGACATCCCCTTCTGCACTGTGACAGTTCTGAGGATATGCTTTGTAGAACCTAAAATATAAGTCACGAAGACCATACCTTTTGTTGCTGCCATGTGGGCTAGGTTGGTATAGGAACTGCCGAAGCCGGTTGTTTTCTCTGTCCAGTGCTTTCATGGCTTTAATAGTATCTGCACAATAGATTTCATCAAGGGCTGAGATACCCAAGGCAGACAGTTCAGCTTTCAGTAGTGGAAAATCGTAGCTACAGCCATTGTGGGCCACCAAACAGATCGGCGGATCCTGACGCCTGAAAAAAGCTGTGATCATGTGCAGAATGTGCAAGTTAAACGGTTGTCTTCTGTTACTAGCAAACATTTCATTATTCAGTCCTGTAATGGAACTTGCTGTTGGGGTGAATGGCTTGTCCGGGTTAATACAGACACAGAGTTTATCTGCTAAGCGGGGAAAGGAAGGAATTGGTTTGGTAAAAGAATGTGTGTATTGAGGATTCTCAAAGGCACGTCTGCTCACAGAAACCAGGCACATTTCTGCGATTTTAGGCCGAGAGGGGGGCAACCCTGTTGCTTCTAGGTCCATAAAAACAAATGTCGAAATTTCTTTGGGGGGCAGCTCAAATGCCTCATACATTGTGAGATCTAGGAGAAACAATAGAGGAAGTTAGAGATAAAAACAAGTCTGAGAAGGCATTAGATTTTATTTGCATTCTAACCAAATAAAAGCTTCAAATGACAAGTTGTTAGGGAGTGGGAAATGAGAGGTATCCTGACCCACCACCCACCAAACCCCTTCAATTAGACCTCTGATCTGCTCGCCCAAGGCAGCCCACTTTTTGTCCAGTGCCACCATTGTTCATCATCATAGCAGTGGAGCAGCGAGCAGCAGTAGCACAGCGATCCTGTTTTAATCACTCACAAGTAGTCAGAGCAGGATTGCCCAGAAAGAAGGCCAGGTGAACAAAAAGGAGGCTGTAAAGCCCCACCTTCTTCCTCTTACTCTCAGGTTCATCACTGCCTCTTCCCACTTGTTCCACCTAGTCCTATTGAAACAAACAAGCTGAGCAGAGCACTTTGAGAGCACTCAGGGCTCAGAGGAGCTGGGCAAGCAAGGAGGAGGAAACAGCAACAGTGGTGGTGGAGTGTACATGTACTAATGCATATGCTCTTTTGTTTTTTGTTTTACAGGTGGGTTTCAAACTGGCAGGAGTGGCAGATCTGCTCAGACCACTTCTGGTTAATTATTCCCATACCTTCTTTTCAATCAAAACTTGCTCTCAAAGTGGTGAAAAGAATCTTTTTAAAAAAAATAAGTGCCCATCAACTGCATATTAAAGGGGCATATCAACTTTAAAGTGGCTGATAGGTAAAGGTTTCCCCACGACCGAATGGTCTAGTTGTGACTGACTGTAGAGGGCGGTACTCATCTGTTTCTAAGCCGAAGAGCTGGTATAGGACAAGCTTCCGTGGTCATGTGGCCGGCATGACTATATGCCGAGGCTCACGGAACACCATTACCTTCCCACCAAAGTGGTACCTATTTATCTACTCGCATTTTTAGGTGCTTTCGAACTGCTAGGTTGGCAGGAGCTGGGACAAGTGACGGGAGCTCACTCCGTTGCATGGTCTCGAACTGCCAACCTTCTGGTCAACAACTCGGCAGGTCTAACCCACAGCGCCACTATGTCCCTACGAAATGGCTGATACATGGCACTAAAATATATGCAAATTAGCTTTTTAAATCCATAACCAATTCTGCTATAGTTTCCATAGCATTTTTAAGTGTATATGTACCCAAATGTACAGAACGTTTTGAAGGAAAAAAAACTAATAGTCTCATCCTAAGTCAATGATGGTGAACCTATGACACGCGTGTCAAAGGTGACATACCACAACATTTGGGGTGACACACCAGAGTTCACCAACACCTGACAAAAACAGATAATTTTGCAATTATCTGATGTTGCTTTATAAAATACATAGTGCCCCACTATTGGACTATTTTTTGTTTAAATAAATGAATATAAAGAACTGTTCTCTTTTGTTTGGGAGGGGGATTGACACGCCAGCAAAGTCAAGTTAAGCATTTTCCAAAGTTTTGACACATTGAGACAAAAAGGTTCACCATCACTGTCCTAGGTACATCTTAAGTGTGTAGAATTGAAGTCTTACAGTGCACTCCTAACCCAGGCCTTATGGCCTTCGCTGTATCTAATGTAGGAATATTTTTCCATTTATCCCATGTCAAGCTACAGCCTGTTCTAGGGAGCTACTCTGATCATTGCCAGCTATTTAGTTGGTTCACAGCCAAGAAACCCATGTAAGGCTCAGAAGCCTGGGACTGGTGGTTAGGATACAGTGTGTCCTGTCCCTACCAATTCCATCCTCTCCTGGGCCTGATCTGCCCCCCCCAGGCTGCCCTTCCCCACCACCCAGGTACACCCCCTCTCCATTTCCAAAATGCCCTCTCCCACACAAGCCCCCAGCACAGCTCCACTTTAGGATTGGGCTGCCTATCTTGTAGCACCCTAAGTCTTAAAGTCATCACAAGACTCGTTGCAACATGAAATAGTTGCAGCCAACACAGCCAAAATCCAAGGGGCTTGGAGCATGTTTACGCATTGCACTGAAGTTGGAAAGAAATGTGACCAACTCCACGTTTTTCTTTTCTATTGTTGTAATGTAACAAGTGGAACTTGTGTATCTCAGAAATCCCATTTCACACAACAAAAATGGGATTAAAAAGGTGCTTTTCATTCAGGTGCATTTCAAAAGCCCTTCTCCCTGTGTTCACGGCATATGAGGGGAAGTGAGACTGTCGGTGTACCCACCTGACACATCCTCCAACAGCCATGTGTTAGGCGTTAATTAGAAGTTCAGTAGACAAGTGTAGGTCTTCAAGCAAACTGAAATTCAGGTCAATATTGGTCCCAGCTCACACAGAGGAGCTCATGTGCTTCTATTTATACGTGGACAAAGCCTTTTTTCACTAGTGCTAAATTTGTGGTCACCACATAGTCCAATATTTGCACGTTCACAGAACATCTGAAGGTGTGTGTGTGTGTTTCAACAGGTCTTTTGTGTTGCTATTTTCCCTGCTTCTAGTTAGCCTACAGGCCAAACTAGTTCATCTAGGGCTACAGATAACTGTGAAGATCCCTCATTCACCTCTGCATAGCCTTATATATTCAGAATGGATGTCTTCAACACCACTTTCTGTTTTTATTTTTTTTAACACTTAAATATGTTGAGAATAGACTGTTGGGAAAAACCTAACGCAGATGCATGGCAACCAGCAGATTCAAGAAGTACAGCCTTTTCCCAAAGAAAGAGAATGATGGGCAAACAGCCACACTTGAGTATGTTGGGATTATTAAGGCTCCACAGTTCTTGTCAAGACAAAGGAACCCCAGTTTGAATACAGAAAAGTAACATCAGAATTTGTCTGTTTCACTAGTGAAACTGACGTATTTTGTCACATGAAGATCAGATCCTTTGCTGGTAGAGGAAAACAGCCACTTCTCATATCAAAAATAATACTTCTTCAGACTGTGAACTTACAGAGATGAGCTTTCCCACACAGACACATAGTCTGCTGTGGTCAGATTTATATACACCTGCAATGCACAGGAACTGCTTTTCCATGACACAGTCACGGAAGCTGGGAGTTACTGCATTCAGTGATACAGTGTTAAAAATTTCTCACTGATGAATTTTTCTGCCTAAAATAAAATTCCATTGTTTCATTAATTAGTAATGTGATTAATGCATATAATTCTAGTCAATTGGTAATTTCAAAATTATAACCAACTTTTTTTGGACAACTCTCTCCCTAGGAATTGTATAATATATACAGCTATCTGCAAGTGCTAAAATATGCAGTAACAATTTGTGTCTTCATTTTTTTCCCCTCTTAAAATGTAACTAGTATAGAGGAAGTTCTATTATTGTTATATATCAAAATACATGTATTTACAAGTATTCCAATGCAAATAATTTCCAGGTTTTAAATGCACATACTTTGTACACTATTCAGCTAAACCACTTCACATAAGAACATAACTGCCCTGCTGGATCAGGCCAAAGCCTTCCTGCTTCCTTCATCTTATAGTCACCCACCAAATGCCTCAGGTAGCCTGTATCCTGTTGGCACTCGCTTGCATCTGGAATTCAGAGACACCCTACTTCTAAAACCAGGATTGTGTAAGTATATCCATCATGGCTTGTAACCTGTGATGAACATTTCCTACATAAATCTGTTAAATCCCCTTTTAAAGGCACTTAGACCAGAGACCATCATCACATCCTGTGGCCAGGAGTTCCACAGATTAAGAACATGCTGGTTAAAGAAATATTTCCTTTTGTCTGTACTAACTCTCCTGCCACTTAATTTTAGTGGACGTCCCCTGGTTCTGGTGTTGTGTGAGAGGGAAAAGAACATACCTCTATCCACTCCATGCATAATTTTATATGTGTCCCTCCTAAGGCACTTGCTTTCTAGACTGAAGAGCCCCATAACGCTGTAGCCTCATAGGGAGGAGAGGAGGAGTGCTCCAGCCCACTAATTATTTTGGTGACAGTCTTCTGCATCTTTTCCAGTTCCACTATATCCTTTCTGAAATATGGTGACCAGGCCTGTATGCAATACTTCAGATGTGGCCTTACCATCCATTTGTACACTGGTATTATAATAGTCATTTTATTATTAATCCTTTTACAAAATTATCCCAAGCATGGCATTGGCCTTCTTCTCAGCTGTTGCAGGCTGGGTCAACATTTTCATTGAGCTGTCCACCAGCACAAGATCTCTCTCAGCTACAAGAAAGCTATTTGCAGATATTTATATAGCATTTAAAATTAGGTAACAAAACTATTAAAGAATGCTCAGTCAGTCAAATAAAAATGCTAAATCAGACTCCAGCTCATTTGGTGCAACAGAAACAGATTCTCTGGAAAATGGACAGAATTGACTGAATCTGGATGACACACACTGCATGCACACAGGTGGAACCAACCAAGATTCTGTGGTCTTTCCCACAGAAAGCAATGTGAGGATTTTAGAAAACCCATGTAATGGTGCTGATTCTGTGGTCCTACCAGCAGGCCGCTACATGTTCAGTCCTGTTGTGTGTCATCCAGTATGTGTCATCCTGACTCATGGAAAAATGCTTTCCACATGACTGCAGGTTTGTCTAAAACAGTGGTTCCCAAATTGTGACTGAGGACCCACCAGTGCATTGCGAGCCAATTTCAGGTGGGTTGCAAAGCACCTAGGGCAGCCATATTGAAAATATGGGAAAATGGGATGCTTGAAAGAGGGAGGGCTGTGTGGTTGTTTTCAGTGGTGAAATTCAGCCAGTTCTCACCTATTTTGCAGAACCGGTTGCTAATTTTAGGTTGGGAGAGGGAAGAAAGGCAGCGGATGGCCCTGAAGGACATAGAACCGATTGTTAATTTATTTGAATCCCACCACTGGTTGTTTTGCTTGTGTCAAGGCTGTAAATAGGCTTTTTTCCTTTCTGATTCACTTTATTAGAAAATGGCTGAAAAATAAAACAACTTATTGCTGCACTCTCAGGAAAGCAGGAGGCTTTGGCATCACAATGTCAGCACTTCTGGGCACAACATCACTTCTGGTGGGTCCCAGACAGAATGTAATTCTAAAAAGTGGGTCCCAGTGCTAAAAGGTTTGAGAACCATTGGTCTAAAAGACTGTTATTCAACCTTGGGGTTGGGACCCCAATGGGATCGCAAAGCCTCAATTTAGGGTTGTGACAACTTATGGGAATGAAAAATGTTGAAGATCCCTAGACTAGCGCACCATGGGGTGCATCTGGTGTACCCCTTCAGGTACCAGGAGATTGTGTCCCAGTCCTGCTCAGGTTCTTAGCAGTTGTGCTAAAATAGCTTTCACTAGTGCCAGGTTTCATGGTAACTTTTTTCTGCTCTCTCAGATAAGCGTATTTTGTTAGAGTGAACAAAGCTGAGAGGATATAACAGGAGTGGATAAGGTCCCAAGAGGGGTGGATCAATACTACTTCCCCAGTCTCATACTGATACATAATTAAATATGTATTTATTGAGGTCATGACACAAAAAAGGGTGAAGCCCACTGTGGGCTAGTGAGCCGACCCTGTTCAGTTTCACAGAGTGGAAGGATAGTGAGTGGGTGATCTCTGCTGCCTATCTTGCCTGCCCACAAGCCGAATGGAGCTGTTTGGCCTTAAGGAGTAGAAGGCAGGCAGGTACTCTGCTGCCCTACCCTCCTGAAAGCCAAATGGGGCCAGCTGTAGCTGCCAACTATATTCAGAGGGTGGCAGAGATATGTAATTCACTTGCCTGACTGTCTTCCGAACGGGGCTGTCAAAGAAATTGCTACATTACATTCTATTAAGAGCTTTAAGAGCAATGTAGGCCTCTGCCTGGAACCATCTTGGCAAGCTGGGTGTAAATTCTTGGGTTATGAGAAAATAGCTGGTCGGTTGAGCTAGAGGGGCTCTTCTCTGGGATAGCTGAATCAATTGGTATTCTCAGTTTTAAAGGGCCCTGTTTAGGCCAGCTACTTATTCTGTGCTTTTGACAGAGCAGAGCCGTTAAGAGTAACAGCTGAGCTTGGTGTTTCCTTGCTAGCTATGCCCTGTTTCTATTTACCGCACCTGGGTTTTCACCAGAGTGGGGCCCCCGGTTAAGGTTGGGACTTGGCACTAGCAATTTTTGTCTCTAAAAGAGAAGCCTGTACTTTACTTGTGCTTGTAATCCCAAGTGCTTTATAACTCCTCAGTGGTAGGTTGGAAAGGGAGAGTAATTCGGTTTATTGCTCTAGCTGGCCACAAAGAGGGTCCCCCCTTCACCCCAGTAGTTTATTGCACAGGGGCTTCAAAAAGTGGAAGACGGGTGGGTGAACGACCAGCGGAACTCTACCGACCGACCACCAAGTGAAGCCAAAGTGGAGGGGAGGAGGCAATGGAGTGCCAGCGCACTTCTCCACTTTTCAAAGCCCAACGGAGGCAGCAGTGGCTGCTGGCTCCGTTCGGCTTGCGCACGGGCTGCAGGTGGGGTAGCTGCGAGAAGGGCGTGTGGGATACTGCAGCCCTCCACTCCTTGCGCCGGGGGCATTTGACCCTTTTGCCCCACCTCTAGGTCCGCCACTGGTCCCACCCAGTAATAACAAGGATTTTATCCCACAGGTGCAGAAATGCAGCAAAAGAGCCAGCTTTCAGGGCTCGCCAGAGGGCACCATAAGCACCCACTCCCGCTGCCACCCTTCGCTTTCGACTTCAGCTTTTGCGTCTGTCACCCAACATTCTCAGGACATCGTGATGCTGTTCCTAAGCAACCAGAAGCGGGGGGGGCAGTAGCCCAGTGACATCGCTGTAGCTCCTCCCCGTGGGCGCTGAGCTACAGGCACGGGCTTGCCCGCCCTCTTTCTCAGGCGAATCTGGGGTGGGCGCCTGATCGAATTGGCCAACCGGCGATGAGGGCGCTGACGCGGCCTCGCGCTGGCGACAGACCGTCATTGCCGCGCCGAAGCCCCCCGCGAAAGTGGAGCTGATCCAAGGAGGTTAGATTCTACCTCCATGAGCAGATCCGCTGCGAGAGGCCGCCGGAGAAGACAAACAGCTTCCTCCAACACAACGGAACGGCATCACTTTCCTACAGCTCCAATCCCGCCCTTTTCCCTCGTCACAAGAGAAACAGGGAGAGGGTGGCTGCGGCGGTGCCTCCTTTTATGCACGACCCCAGCCCCCCACCCCCGGTCTCTTGCTGTCGCTCAGCTTACGAACAGTCTCGAGGTCTAGCCCTGGCCACGACTGACCGAGGGCTCTCCCGGTGATGACCGAAAAGCATCGTGGAGCTTTGCAAAGGCCCTCCAAGACTTGTCAACGGTACAGATTATTGAAGGCAGAAAATCTGCAGCAAGAGCCACAGTTGACCGCCCTCTTGCGAAGAGGAGAAATACTTCTGAGAATAGAAAGACTTACGGGAGTCACGCTGAGCTTAGACGGAACGCGGATCTGCTTGGAGGCGGCTGCTTTCGCGTCCAGCGCCAACTCGGTCGTTGCTGTTTTTAAATCCAGTTTAGCACTTTGCACTTTTCCCCGCCTCCAGAAGAAATCGAAAGCTAAGCGAAGCGCCGCCTCTGCGCAGAGCCGAGATTTAAGCAACAGGATTGCAAGAGTGGCTTTCTGGAAACGGGATAGTGCAACACACTCATGACAGCTGCAGCATTTGGCTTGTTCCTCCTGAAGTAGTGTTAGATGAATGAGGCGAGAGATCATTTGATATCATCGATACCGCTGTTGCTTGGAGTGTAAGAATAATAGTTAAATACTTTTAACTGAACCCACCTTTCACTAAGCAAGGCTCTTGCTATGCAAGCTTTTCAGCTAACATAAGTCTGCAGGAGGAAGAAGGCTGAGAAGTTGCTGGCAGCACATAAAAACCAAAACTTTATTATTTGCCCGTCAATCGCTTTGTGAACTTTTTGTTGAAAAGCGGTATATAAATACTGTTTGACAGATTGAAAACACAATATAGGTAACAAGGCTGATTTTCCACTTGTCAGAAAAGGCAGTGAAGAATTTGAAAACCAAAGCAGATACTTGAACTTACAGCCAAACTAGAAATAGGAACAAAGGGCCAAATCCTATCCAGTTTTCCAGCCCTGATGTAGCAGTCCCAATCCACAGTCATTACCATTCCAAGGTTGAGAGACTCAGGCTTCAATCCTATGCACACTTTCCTGGGAGTAAGCCCCATTGAACACAATGGGTCTTACTTCTGAGTAGACATGTAAAGGATTGTGCTGTCAGTGTAATCCTAACCAACTTTCCTACACTGTTAAGGGCAATGCAGCTCCAGATAAGGGAACAAACATTCTCTTACCTTGAGGAGGCCTCTGTGACTACTATTCCATTGCAGGATGCAGCACATGCCCCATTGGCACAGCTATGACAGTGATAGAAAGTTAGTTAGGATTGTGCCCTCAGGACAGGTTCCATTCCATGGTGAGGTTAACACAGCACTGTAATGTCCATATCCTCTTTTCCCTGTACAACTAAATAATTATTATATAAATTAAGACTTGTGCTGTATCCACTTTGATTATTGATCAAGAATGACAGAAGTACAGCTGAGAACACTATACTTATTTGTTAGAATTTCTTCAAAAGCAGAAAGTAGCCAGAAATGGTTCCTCAGCAATTCTGAGAAGCTAAGGGAAGAAAAATTCTGCTATTTTGCTAACATCAAGGTGCAACAGGTAGCCCAAGGCATGTTAGGGCATTGCACTACTAGAACAAAGGAGGAATAGATGTGTGTTTTTACTTGAGGCATAAGCTGACTCACTGCACGATAGAGCCACAAATTTCCATTTCTTAAAAGAGGGTGGGTGTATGGCCCACTGAAAAGGGATGAGCTTGTTTTAAAGAAGTCTTACATCAGTGTACAACTGAATTCTATTGTTAATTCAGCTATATGTTATACAACCAAATATCTTCAACATCAGGCTTCTTAAAAAGCACTGGAGAAAAAAGAGACAGTTATTTAAAAGGAGTTAACCTCCTTTAGCGGCATGCAAATTTCCTGTCAGACCTCCCTGGCAAGGCTCCAAGTGTACAGTATATATAACGTGCGCAAAAAGCAGCTCACTATGTCCTGTAAGGGTAAGTCTTGCCTATATGTGAAGTTTTGATTCTTAGCCCCAATGTGCTTCTCTTTACATCAAAGTTGGGAATGAGTCACTGATCTTGAGTCCAAGTTGAGTCACGAGTCTTGGCACATGTCCGTGTCGACATGACTAAAGAAAGTTTGTGAGCCATTTTGACTGGAGTCCTTTTTTTGAAGTGAGCCATGGTGTGGGTCAAGCATGCACATGCAACTCCTCATACCCAAAAATGGGAGTTGCTGTGGGGTGTTCTTGGAGCTGTTGTTTGATACTTCCCTAACGTTCTGGCAGACCAGTGATGTTTTCTTGAAAGTCCTTCACTCCTTCCACCACAATTTCATTTATGTAAACATAAAACAAAAGCTTTGCTGTTACTCAAGCAGTTGCAGCGAGTGCAGAAAAATGACCAGCTCCATACAAACCAGTTATAAAACCTGCCCCCCCTTGTTCACACCACAACTCCCAATATACTCAGAAGAACAAAAGGAAGAAAACTAGTGCCAGTCGGTCATTCGGTGAGTTTTTTCCTCCCAGGTTACTAACTGGAGAAGGATCAGGATTGGAAGAGGATTGTATGCTGCAGCCTATGGTGTTTTGGGCATGCACCACCAGGCGGGGCAAAGAACAACATGGGCTGGAAGCAGGCACACATAGGCAGGCGAACAGGACTGAGGAGAATTACTCCTCAAACGTGGCGTTTGGACTGGAAGGGGAACCTACTGTTGCTTGCGACGACCATACGGTGGCACCTTCTAGATCACAACACGTAGTCTATTGTGTGATGCAGAAGTGGCACAACGAATTAATCAAGCATTCCCAGACTCACTGACTCAGGTTCCTGAGATTGCTGACTCATTTCTGAGTCAGTGGTGTATGTCTTGAGTCAATGCCCTGGTCAGCAAAATACCAGTCAGCAAAAATTGCCTATTTTTGCCACTTGTTTTCCCATTCCTGCTTTACACTTGTCTACATTGAAATGCATCTGCCATTTTGCTGCCCTTTCCCCCAGTTTGGAGAGATCCTTCTGGAGCTCTTTACAATACATTTTGGTTTTAACAACCTGGAAAAGTTTAGTGTAATTCACAGGCTCATATACCCTATAACCAGTCCACGGCCCATATGAGTTGTGAACATTCAGCAGAGTGTGTCCTTAAGCACTTCCACTTTAAGGCAACAAGACACACATCCTCTGCTACCAGCCTTGGACCATTGTTAAGATTAACAGCCTCTAAGCGTGATGAACAGACTCTTAACTTTTAAATCCACAGGCTAAACTAGCCCCAACTATAGGGATCTATCCTATATAAATATAATATAAATTTATAAATATATAAATATAAATATAGTATATATTTATAAAGCTATAAAGCTTAATTGGTAGGGTGCCCAAGCAGCAAAACTGAATTTAGCTTGTTTCCAAATACTCACAAACAAAGCTTATAGATTAACTATAATTTATTAAGAAAACAAGCAGTTACCAAAAGTAGGGAAGGTTTAAAAGAACTAACAGAGACTTAACTAAGATACACATCAAAACAAGTATATACCTAACACTGACTAGGCCCTAGTACCTGCAAGGTAATTAGCCTTGCAGGTTCACCTTCTTCTAGTCCAATGCAGGCAGCAGGTCCATGCTGGACAGGCTTGGAGAAGGTGATCTCAAGGTCTGAAAGATGTCTCAAGTTTGGAGACGCCTGATCTAGTCAGAAGAATGCAGAAGACACCATGCAAAGTAGTCTTTCATATAGACACAGAAACTAAGCACTTTAAGACATTCTTGTTTTTAATATCACATTCTTTAGGTACAGCATCAGCATTTCATGGTCTTTCAGTTAGCTAGACATTCATTCAATAAAACCATTTAGCCAGTTTTACAATTTAAATGAGTGTGATTAAAAATTAACCTTTTCTGAAAAGTAAATCAATATAATATTAATCCAAGATTAACTACATTCCATTTCTTGATCATCAACTTCTGGCTCCAAAGGATACAATTCATCCAATGCGAGTTCTGAAATAGAAAGTTTATGCATTTTTTTAGTGCAATTTTTTTAACACGGTATGATTATTCTAAATTACAGTCAATCCTCGGCATACACAGATTCATGAAGAGCAAGATTGAGACTACCTCTTGCCATTTGTTTTCCATGATCCCTGCTGCCTCTGGAAAAGCAGTTTCCAGCAGTTAAGAGTATATATCTAAACCCTTAAGTCTGGTTTATTTCAGAGGTGAAAACGCTCTCAAAAGAGCTGCAGGTATTGCCTGCCCAACCAGAGCCTATAGAGGGCGACATTTGCCAACCACAGGAAAGTTGGACAAAAGCATTTCCCTACAAACATGTTCAACCATGCACCATGTGAAAGAGTTAGCATCATTAATTATATGCTGCAGCTCACACTGCTGAACAGAGCCATGGGACTGAGCTATTCATTTAGGAAACAGTCTCTAAATTAGAGTAATTTTCTTTAGAAATAATAGCCTACCTTGGGGTTTTAACTGCACTAGTACTTTTGGAAAGCTGTCGCCTTGGCAGTAAAGAAATAAAACGGTGCTCTGTAAGAAGCTGGGAAAGGAGCTACAGCTCAGTGGCAGAATAGATGCTTTGCATGCTAAAGGTCCCAGGTCTCTCCAAATAAAGTTATCTGAGGAAACAAGGCTGAAGTAGAACTTTTGCCTGTGAGAGATGCCCCTAGGAGAGCAGGGTGTGGGCCTGGGGCAACTCAAATAGTGCAAGGTCCCCCTATTATGGCCATATGTCAGCCATGAAGGTGCAGGGCCCATAGCAGCTACCACCGTTTTCCTACCCAAGAGATGGTGCCATTTGTGTCCTCACTTAACTAGATGGACCAAGGCTCTGACTCAGCAGAAAGCAGCTTCATAGGCTTAACCATAGCAACCTGTGAGTGAATGCACCTGAATGTGAAAAACACTGACGGCGCAATCCTATACTGCACTGGAATGGCGAGGCTGGCCGGCCAATGCTATATCCAGTGCAGTATAGGAGAGGCTGGAGCCTCCCCACGGCAAAGGAGCATTTGCTCCCTTACCGTAGGGGAGGCTCCAGACTCCCCATGCACTCCTCGGATCTGAGCACGCTAAATAGCAGGTAGGGACCAATCCCCAGGACAGGATGGTTCCTCCCTTGTGCCAACCGGCTTCGGTCGGTGCGAGGAAGGCTCCCTGTCAGTGCTCTGAAGCCAATGCTACTCGTAGTGTCAGCTTCAGAGCGTTAGCACCGACTCGGGGGTGCTGCTCGACACCCCCACATCAGCGCTAATGACGTAGCGCTGACACAATGATGTTGCGCCAGCGCTACGTCCCTTAGAGGATTGCGCTGTGAGATGCAGTCAAGGTGTACAAGACAATACAGAGAAGTAAGTTGCAAAGATGCACCACAAGTATCAGGAAACACTGCAGACTGTGTTGGTATAGACCTGGTGTATATGAATATCATATTGATAAATACACTATATCGAAAATAATGGAATGACTATATAGCAGAAATTCATGTCCAGTCTACATCTGGTCTTTAAAAATGGCACTAAATTCTTACACTTCAACACATACAGGGTATAATAGATTCCAGACTGTTAGCATGATCCTATCAGGCAATCTAAACATCTTGACTGCAATGTGTTTCACATTCAGGTGAATTCACACACAGATTGCTATAGTTAAGCCTATGAAGCTGCTTTCTGCTAAGCCAGAGCCTTGGTTCACCTAAACAGGCCTTTTAGGTAAAAATATAGTGCAATCCTATCCATGAATTCAATGGGAATTGGGAATATACAAGAAGGGAATACACAAGAAAGTATGTATTGGATTGCAACCTGTGAAGACATGTGTATGATTATCTGGTTAGTAAGCAAAATAATTCTACTTAGGTTAAGGCTGCAAATCTATGTTCACTAACTTGGGAACAAGCTACTTTAACTGTATTGATATTTACTAAAAAGACATGTATTGTGCTACCTGGCTCACCTTCACAGGCTTTCAGATTTGGAACTTTTCTGAAGATAGCTCTGATCCCAGGCATGACATGATCGTATTGATGGAGCACTTCTAGGCAATGTTCCTGGAAGAGTTTATCCTTTTGAGACAGATTGTGCAGGAGCAAAACAGTGTCTCGTAGAAACTGAACAACCTGCTTTCCATGCACACCAAACAAGTTTCCTTCTATCCTTCTGATCATCAGCCATTGTCTATGTAACATTATTATAAGAGTTTTCACTACCTGCAGGAGAAAACACAATATGGTTCTCATACTGATTTTTAAAATTATTTTTTTCACAGCTGCTGTTTTATAACAATGTTGCAAAATTGAAAAAGGAAAATGCATATTAGAAAAAGATCACTGAAGGCCTTATGTGGTGTAGTAAGAAAGCATTCCTTGATTATAAGATTTTATTATGGATGGGAAGCATTTTCATCTTTAAAGCAAGCAGCTCCTGAACCAAAAAAAAAAGCATAATGGGGTTTTTATTAGCTGAAGCACATGGATTCTTTATTACTATGTTTAGGGCCAAGGTGTATGTGGCTTACCTCAGGGCTGCACTGGCAATCAGTTCCAACAAGTGAAACAGAAGGATGGCAACACTGCACACACTTGGTCAGGAAACGGACTGTCTAAGATACAAAAACAAAAAAGCAGTAGCATACGTAAAATAATTTTTTTAAAAAACCCAAACTCCCTTAAGATCAGTTTTAACAAATTCATACAAGAGCATTTTAATGGCCCTTAAAAACATTGCTCCATGGAGAGCACATGGCTGCCAGGGCTATATGCAAGTTACATCTTCTTTTCTTTTTTAAAGATGCAAGCTTGCCCTGAGGTATACAGTCGGATCTCATCTTACACAAGGGTTACGTTCTGGACTCAGCAGGTAAGGGGAAAATGGTATATAGCCCAGCCTTAAAGCCAATATATATATTCTGTCTCTTTAAGAAGTAAAATCACACTATGAGAGACATTGAAGAGATGACTGAGGGAACAGCAGATACACTCCCCCATTACATCTCATGCTCACTCCAGAGCACTACTCAGTGAGTGGAACGGGGGGCACTATTTGTTTTTTTCTCTTGTTATTGCAGAGCACATGCACTTGAATTCACACAAGTACAGTAGGCATACAATGCTTTAAAATGTTCTAGAAATTGGCTAACGTGAAGAATAAATGACCTGCCTTGTTTTATTATGAGAAGCAAGGATAACAATGGAGACTTCCAGAAATAGTTGGAGGGTACTCTCATTCTTGAGAACGCATGTCCATGATTCTGATTTACAAATTGAAACTAGGCTGAGTTTTTACATCCGTTATGAGCTCTATTGTAGTAGGACCTAGACAATAGTGTTATGAACATCAGTCTGATTTCTTTTTAAACGACATTGTTTGTAATATGAAAATGTGAACCGTTTTGTCATGTTGAAGTCAAGCCGCTTTCTGAGTTCTTACTTAAAAAGAATCCTTTACCTCTTGTTCCACCTGAAGCCAAAGCATCTCTGATGCCGATTTATCTGGTCGTAAAGTGACGTACACATACAGTGCCAAGAGGAGACATGTTTCTATGAAAGGAAAGAGACAGCATTTCTAAATCAATGTCATTGCAATATCTTGAACATTAAAAATGACGTTTTTTAATCATACAGTGGCCTCCACTAGTTCTCTGGGTACTTTATATTAAAAAATATAAGCAGGACATGTAGTCGAGGGTTAAGCCTCCGTTTGCCTGAAGATAAGATCTGAAAGTCGCCAGTTCGGGATAACTGGAAGTCTCTGTGAGCGGCAGACCTTGTAAACTGCGACTGATTAGAGCTGAGCTACAGCTGCCTGTGGGAGGGGAGTGTGCTGGGCCAGCCGCTTCTGTGGTGGGAGCCGAGAAGCCGCTTATCAGCCAGCAGGAAGGCAAATTGTGTGGCCAGAAAGAAGACTAGACCACGAAAGTACCATCTGTATGTTGTATGTTCTTGAAAGATAGAACTTCCTGTTAATTTGTAAAAACCTTTGTGTTTATGAATAAAGCCTGCCTATATAAACCGCCTTGAGTTAAAGTCAGAGGAGCAATCTAATGACCTAAGAAAGGCGGTATATAAATACGAGCATTATTATTATTATTATTATTATTATTATTATTATTATTATTATTATTATTATTATTATTATTATTATTATTATAAAATAAAAATAACCCCTGCCAAGGAAATCAGTTTTTCCCTTCTCAGATAGCCTTCTGGTATACAGTGAAGGTTTTCCTCTGAGGCAGACTTTGGGCTTCTCAGGATGGTTTTAGATCTTCCGGCTCCCTAAATTTGTATTGTGCCTTTTCATTGCTTCCATTTTTTAAGCAGTCTGACAGCATAAACCTAGTGATTGCTAGCACCAGCTCAACAGCCCCTGCACTAGAACTAGCCATCGTAAGAGTGCCTTAAAGCACTTTGACGACTCATGCATAAGCTGTGTCCATGGAAAGGTCCGCGCCATCCCACTGGTGCTATATCTTGACCCATGACTGCCGGCAGAGGTAAGTGAAGTGCCAAGCAGTGTAGGGGCTGGAGGAAAATGGAATGGAAGCAGGGAGGGGGAATTTCTGGACAGGAGGAAGTCAGAACGGGGTGGATCAGGCCTGGGCAGGATTGGCGACACATGCCTCTGCCATATTCTATCCTCCCTCCCAGGCATGGAATCCCTAGATGGGGCTGCTTGGACTTGTGCCAGCGAATTAGCTGACGCATATCAGAGTTGCCCCATTGGGTAGGCTCAAGTTTAACTGCATTATTTTAATATTGTTGTAAGCCCCCTTAAGACTTTTTCTGAGCAGAAAGTGGACTATTACTACAGAACTACAGCAATCAATTGCAGTCTTCAGCAGTGATAGGAGACTATTTCAGTTGCTACTTTTAACTTCAACATTCTGTCGCAGCCAGTCACTCAGAATTTTGCTGATGTTCCTGGTTAGGCAACACAATGGTTGATAGATGAGACTGAGTTCTATCATGCAAGCAAGACCCAAGATCCAGAACCCAAGATCATACCTACACTTACCATGAAAAGAGTATGTTCCGCTTGCGTTTCTTTGTAATCTTTAAAAAGTGGAATACAAATGACAATGTTTCATAGGTTGCACCATAAACAGTGCACTTTCTTCACACAAGCGGTTGGTGTTGATAGGCTTTTGGCCACTCACTGGCTGGGCAAGTAGCAATTTCTTCCAAATTAGTGGTTTACCAGATCCACTTGTCAAGCCACTGATACCTAGAAACATGAGTTTCATGGAATTGCCTGTTGACAAGCCAACAACATTTCTTGTGGGCTCGCACAGTTTATGTACTTACTTGAAAGCCTGCTCTTACTTGAGGCCCTAAAATATTGTCAAGAGTCAAATAATTAAACTCAAGATGCTAAGTCTCTAGCAAATGTTGTTCTTCCAGTTCAGAAAGATAACACACAAAACCTTTTCTTTAAAAAACATTCTTAAAGTTCACCCTAGCCCTACAAATGTAGTATTTTCCAAATGCAATACAATTGTGAAGATTTAACCATTCTCACCTGAACACGAACAAAACTGAGCAGCCAATTCATGGTGTTCAGCAAGTGAAGTCATCAGCCTCACAGTCAAGTGTACAACAAACAAGGGGGCTTCAGAAGATAAGCAGCGAAGCAAGGTCTGTATTTGGCTATTCAACAAGAGCTGAAAGCTTTTTAGAAAAATAACAATTAGAAAAAGGCAAACAGTTGATTATTAGGGAATGTCCTCAATCTTCTGAGTACCCTCTCAAAACACAGTATTGTTAAAAGTCTAATCAAGTGACAGGTATAGCATCATACCTGGGTAGGAAGCTGTCGAGGTTTGGATACCATCAACTACAAACTTATGCACAAGACCCATCGCAATGAACAGGCTGCTATGTTTTTTGAAGTGCATTCAGCCTCATACATCCATGAGCATATATTATTCCCATCCACTTAAGTGGAGCTTGTGTACCTCCCCACTCCAGTGCTTCAGAACTCCAATTGGTCACAGGTAATTTAATTTTTCTGTTGCCAGGGTACCATAATGTTCAAAGTGTAGAGGGGAATTTGCATTATCTTCAAGTACTGACAAGGTTATAAGAATCTACATCCATTACCAATTTAACTGTGTTTAGTAGGAATCTTAGTTTAGGACAGGAAGCGAAGTGCTGCATGGAAATAAAAAGTTATGACATTACACTCAAGCTGTGTTTTACCTTACTAGTAGGTCAACCGATGACTTTTCTGCTAATTTCACCAAGACTCTGAGACACTGATTCATGATGCTGTGTCTTTGGCACCCGGCTGCCGCAGCACATAAAGTCAAGAGCTGCAGCAGCTTTTTAAACAAAGGGTGTTGGGATTGATCATCATTGGCAACACTGAGTTCAGGGTTGGACTCCTGAAGATTGTTTGCAATAAGCAGTCTAGCACCAATCTTGTCCTCGGGTGTTCCCAAATCACAACCTTGTTTTGTATTAAGGGAAAGTAGTGTATCAACAACATCCCAGCTATAAAATACTAAATAATACAGAATTCCCAGAGATGCCACTGCAAATTCTTCTACAGCAGACAAAAAATCATCTACACTTGCTGTTGTACTTGAGGAAGTTCTAGATGAACAAGCTGACTGGTTTCTAGAAGGAGAGCTTTCAGTCTTTGCCATTGACTGGAGAGCTTGATAGTATGCACCAATATGATGTTCCAGAAGAGGCAGGAGGTGTACTGCCCCAGAAATTTTATAGCGTTTGAAGTGAGAAATTCCTCTTGGGCTTTCTTCTGAACTTTCTACCAAGGATCCTTCATCCATAGCAATCAAATTCAGTCCAGTTAAGGCACATTTTTGAGCAACTCTCAAGGAAGCCTCTTCTTCGGAACTTCTGGAATTGTCACTAAAGCATTTTGTAGATCCTCTAGGTGAAGAAGAGAAATTCAGTGCCACACGCATGAAATTATGAATGTACTTCAAAACACTCAATGCATACATTATGCACCATATATACCAAGTAAATTGTTTCAAGGAACATCTAAATTTGATAAATGTCTCAAAATCTTTACCTACTGCCGATACTAAAGCAAAAGTAAGCTCCCTGTAGTAATGCTGACCTGGCTTATCTTAACGTTTTTCTAAGTGCAGATGTTGCCTCAATTGATCTCAATTTTAAAACAAAAATGTTTTTTAAAATTGTAAGATGGATTGAAGCAGCAATCAGACACTTCCAATGCTAACAAAAACATTTCACAAAATTGGGAATCTTCTGGAACATCTCTAATTATGCTCAGATGCTAGGGCTACAATGCCATACATACATTCCAGGAGGTAAATCTCATTGAACTCAGTGGGACTTGTTTCTGGGTGGAGATGCCTAGGATTGAGCAGCACATCTCCAATACAAGATTCAAAATAATTGGTAGAGGGGATTTGCTTCAGGTGAGTAAGACTGCAGCCTAAGTCTTACTGAACACAATGGGCTACACCAGCAGTTCCCAAAGTCCTACTCAGATGTTGGGAATGCTATAAGTTGCTGAGAGGATGGGGATTGGGGCTGGGGAGGGTGTCACGACAGTGCTGCAGCAATCACGGTGCTGTGAGCATCCTTGGTCATTTTTACTTACCCGGTGGGTTGTTGGAATGTCAGAAGGGTTGGGGAGGCCCGTGAAAAAGCACACTTCCAGGTTTCATGTGAAACCTGGAAGTGCACTTCTGAGCGCAAAATAGGGCTTCTCTCTGGTTCAGGGGACCTGCAGAGGGGGCTGCGGGCCTCCTGAACCCTTCTGACAACCCCCATGGTCCACCAGGTAAGTAAAAATGACCAAGGGTGCCCACGGCACCACGATCACTGCAGCGCCGTCAGGACACCCAACACTGGGCCACTCCCCTTAAGGGGAAATGGTGCGTCGCAACCCACAGATTGGGAAGCACTGGGCTACGCCTCTGCTGATGGGATGACTGTGCAAGATGATGCAAGAAACTTTTGCTCTCCATAATTTTTCCATCCAAAAGCCATCTTGCTTTCCCTGAAATTTGATATACACATATACTATGCTAAAGCTCATTTCCCTCATATTTTTGTAGTGTCACTGACAGCCACAACTAAACTCTCAGAGCCAGACTCCTGACTAGAGCATTTGCTCCAGCATAGGAAATGTGGGACAGAAATCTATTAAATAAAATAAACTGGCATGTACAGCATCATAATGTGTATCAGATCATGATATAAATTGATGAATATGTTTGCACTCAACAAATGGCCACCCTCAAATGTAGACAAATCTCTTGATTAATTGAATCACGATCTAATAGTTAATTAGGTTTTTTAACTCTTGTAGCTGCTCTGGAAATGAAAGAAATCTACTTTTCTTTTAAAACAAAATACTTTGCCTTGAAAGTGATGTTAATAGATGGATTTTCCCTCCCTATAACATGCTTTCATAACATGCTAAGTAAATGTGGATAGGACTGCAATGTTTGGGATGTTTGGAGAATTTTTAAAAAAACAAATCAGCAACTACTTGGGAGGGTTAAGAGGTTCTTTATTTTAAATATTTTTTTAAACTTACTATTGTAAACTTTTACTTAATTGATTTTGTCATGTGAGGGTGTTAAAAGGTTTCCTGCTTGATTATGTCACTTCCAGCCATGCCATCACTTCCATGTTAATGAAACCACTTCTGGTGGGTGGATAAAGTGGATCCCAGTGCCAAAACGTTAGAGAACCACCGGTTTAGCTAAATTACAGTACTACGAATCCTTTTAGATGGGGCCATGATATAAATATGGTAGTAACCATATTTTTCTGATTTTGGTCTTGTTTTTGCTTTGATCTTGATATAACTAGTTTTAATTTTATAAATTGGTTAAAACATACATGTTTAAAGAGCCAGGCTGCAAGACAGGTCCAGGCCAAGTTTCAGCATTATTGCTAAGAAGGTAACAGAGTCCTAGTGATGATCCTGGAACAACAGGCTGCTTCATCAATGCATTCATTAAAATGGAACCTGTAACGATACATAAATCCATTGCTCAAGATACGTTGAAGCAGGACTGGGAAATTGTGCCAGTGCTATTGTGCCAGGGCAGAGGCGAGGGCCTCCGTGAGAGTTGTCGCCGACCCTACTCCCCGCTCCACCCTTCCCCCTGCCCCGCCCCCCACCCTTCCCCTCCGCCCTTCTGCCCTGTCTAGAAAGGATGTGACACTGGCAAGTGGTGAACTCACCACTCGCCAGCCCATGTTGCCACCTGCGTTGCCATGGCACTGGTAGTAAGGCCTTCCTGCCAGCATAGAAGGTACTTTACAGTGCCTTTCATGAGAGAGAGACAAGCAGTACGTACATACGGCCTGCGTTAAGCCAGAAAGGACCAGACCTCTAATTCTTTCCATTTTAAAACCAGCTATGCCACAATTTTGTACGGCTGCTGTGCAAGAAAGAAAAGATAGAAGCCACAAAATAGATACTGAAGAAAAGCAAATCTAGCATTGCAACGAGAGAGAGCTTAGTCTATTAACAGACATTTCTGATTTTATTTCTGACTTCAAAAGCAGACCAATGGTCTTTAGACCTATGGTAAATGATGCTTTACTAGAACTTTTAGCCAAACTGATCTCCACCTATGCTTATAAAAACACCAGGAGTAAGGCCAAAAAGATTACTTGCTAAAGATATAATTGTCCAGTATAAACAAGACCACTGGGAGACAAAAAAACAATCTCTAATTTCTATTTTGGGGTGAAGACTGCTGATGTAGAGGGTTTTCGTTATCTGAGGCTAATGGGGATGAAAAAAACTGTAATGGCTAGCAATCTGCAGTTAGTTGTGTGGGGTTTTTTTCTATTGGATATAATGGTATAGGCTCTGATTGGGACCGGAAGTTAAAATCAAAACAACCACCCAAAAACATTTACACTTTACAAAGCAGTGTAACTATTTAAATAGTTGTCTTGTCTACCTTTAAAAATGTAATATGCATGCATATGCTCCAGCGTTCCCCAGCAGCCTTGAGAAGGTTGCATGGAGCCACAGCAGCCACTTGAATCAACAGGGCTCAGTGATGATATCAGTGCTGAGTGCCAAGATACTGTCAGCTTGACAAGCAATGTTGTAGAGGTGGGGCTGGATGGCTGGCAGGAGCCCTTTAAAAGGGGGAAAAACAAAGCAGGGCAAGAGGAGCAGGGAAGATCAGAAAGGAAACTGACCGAAGGCAAGAGAAGGGAACTGGGCGGTTGTGAGTAGTGAGACTAGACAGCTCAGCAACTTGGACAATCTACAGAAATTCCAAGCTCTCATCTGTAGATCCGTTAAGTGCGGGGAATTGTTACATGTTGTTCATCAATAAATTGGACCTGAAACTGTGGGGAATTGGTTAATGGAAATGCGGATAACAGGGACATTCTCCGGTGCCCCACAGCAGGGCCAGTCCTTCCGTATGGGTAGCTGCTCCTCCTCAGGCAGGCAGGCCAGTTCAAAGTCTTCCTGAGGGGAGGGGCGACCAGGAGTCACCCAGACTGGTCTTTGGTCAGGTCTTCCGTTGCTCCTTAGAGCGAAGATTCATCCATTCATTCAAATAGTATTTATATACCACTTTTCAACGCAAAGTTCACAAAGCGGTTTACAGGCAAATAGTAATAATAAAGTTAAATGGCTCCTTGTCCCAAAGGGCTCACAATCTAAAAATATGCAAAACACCACCAGCAACAGCAACAGCCACTAGAAAGACACTGCAGGGGGTGAAGAGGGACAATTACTCTCCCCCTGCTAAATATAAGAGGAACGCCACTTGAAGAAGTGCCTCTTGCCCAGTTAGCAGGGGTAACATCGGACCAGCGCGATTTGACAAGTGGTTTTCTTTGAAGTAGATGTGGCTATTTTAGATCTATTTTTAGATTGGCCGCATTTGTCAGGCCGCTGGGGCTTCTGGGGCGCGCTTCAGCCTCGCATCTGCAATCGCTCTCTCCTTCACACTGAGGCGCAATCGGACGCCATCTTGTTTTGGCGCAAAATGCGCCCACCATGATCTGAGGCTTGCTGACTCCATCTTTGCTGACAACGCCTCTGCCTCCATAGTGGTGATTGCTGCTCTAGACATCTGCCTTCCCACCACGGACATCCATGAGCAGCTGTGCGGGGCTCTTTGAAGTGACCTGAGGAAAGCCTCCTATTCCCTCCCCCAAAGTGGGCTCGGGAGCGGGCTAGGCTGCACATCCCTGCCACTGGAAAGATTGCCAAGCCTGGTGAGTCCGTTCCTTTTTTGTGCATTGTTTCTGAATTGTTGGGAGGCTATGGATGTGGTTGGGCCTTCAGCAGCGGCTGGTTCTGCCTCTGAGGAACCTGTGGCTCTTACCTGGGACATGATCGAAGCTAAAATCCAGGGCCTGCTGGAAGCACAGCTCTCTAGGCTTTCTGGAGCAGGCTCTACCACACCAGCTCCCCTGACCACTCCTGCTGCCCCTATGGATTCCACTGTAGAAGAGTCCCCTGCTGTCAAGAGGCCCAGAAGGGAAAGTATTGGGGCTGCATCGTTCAAATCACAAGGGACTGATTTGGAGGATATGGACTCTGTATTTTATACAGAGGAGGGGAGCTTGATTGAGGAAGAACAGGTTCCAGGGGGTAAAACTTTCCATCTTTTTTCCCCTGACCTTTTTCCCAAGTTGTTTGATGAAGTGGTTGAGGTGCTGGATTTGAGAAAAGACTTCTGAGGCTGCCTCTTCCTCTGATAGAAAATGGGGGGCTGCTGAGGTATTTTCACCACAAGAGGATCTCTTGAAAGGTTTTCCCTTACCTCAGCCTTTTCGTTTAATGATTGACAAAGAATGGAACAATCCCACTAAGAACAAGGATAGAAATAAGCCCACCATTAAATTTCACAACCTAGAGGGCGAGGATATGCAGCGTCTCAAAACTCCCCTGGTTGATGCACCTGTGCAGCTCTCAGATCCTCATCAGTGCTTCCTTCTGATACTGAGAGTCTTCCAAAGGACCACGTGGATTAAAAAATAGAGATGACTGTCAGGAAAGCCTTTGAGGCGTCCGCCATGGCTTTAAGAGCATCTGCAGTGGGCTCCCTCTTTGCCCAGGCCTTTATGCTATGGATTAAGGACATGCGACGCCTTTACGAGGTCCCTCCTGAGGCTAAGAGGGATTTAGAGAGGTTATTGGCTGCAGCTTCCTTTGCTTCAGATTCCACAGCAGATGCCATGCAACATTCTGCCAGAGCCATGACAGCAGAGATCGCTGTTAGACGCAGCGTATGGCTTCAGAATTGGGATGTGGACCATGCTTCCCACAACAAAATTGTGAGTGTCCCCTTTAAGGGAGAGAAGCTCTTTGGAGAGGTGCTTGAGCCCATGTTAATTGAATCCAAGGGAAAAAAGAAGGCCCTGCCCACCAGAGAATGTCCAGCTAAGCAGACTTCCAAGACATCTTATCGCTCCTTTCATCCCTTTCATCAGCAAGCTTCTGCCTCCGCTTCCTCTAACCAGCCCAGCGGTAGCAGACCCACATGGCAGGTGCGAAAGCCCAACTTTGAACCTAGATCTCAGCAGCAATCTCAGTTCAGGAACCAAGGGCTCCAAGCCCCAATGATGCCTCAGGATCGGCACGGATTCTTGTGGGGGGGGGGCGCCTACAATTCTTTGTGGCTCAATGGGACTTAACAACAACGGACAAATGGATCAGGGACACTGTAAGATTTGGGTACACTCTCGAATTCTGTGCTGTTCCTTGGGACAGATTTATCAGGGTGTGCAGGCCTCACTGCGACACCAAGCATGCCAAGACTCTGGCTGCCATTCAACATCTGGTGCAGCTAGGAGTGATAAAACGTGTGCCGGCATATCAGATCGGATTGGGAGTGTATTCTCGTCTTTTCACAGTCCCGAAGAAATCCGGAGACACCACGGCCATTCTCAACTTGAAGTGGCTAAACAGCTGGAAAAGGAAACAAAAATTCAAGATGGAGATTCTGAAGTCTATTCTGTTGGCCATCGGAAGTCGGGACTTCTTGGTTTTGCTAGGTTTACAGGACGCTTATTCGCATGCTCCCATTCGACCTGCTCACGGACGGTTTCTGAGGTTCTGCTATAAGGACCAGCACTTTCAATTCAAGGCCCTTTGGTCTATCATCTGCCCTGAGGGTTTTTACCAAGATCCTGATTGCTGTCATCACGGATCTCAGAACCAAGGGGGGGGGGGTGGCCCACCCTTATTTGGACAATGCTCTTTGCAATCAAGAACTGCCCAGCTGAGTCGCCTACACCTCAACTTGACCCTGTTCTCCTTAGAAAGACATGGTTTTCTTATCAACAGGGTGAAGAGTCATCTTCTTCCATCCCAGAGTTTGACCCATCTGGGAGCCCTTATCGACATCTGCTCCTTCAAGGTGTCTCTGTCAGAGGAACGCAGGAAGAAGATCCTGTCCTTAGTTCAGTCAGTGCTCCAGAACAGGAATCAGGATGTGTTAACTTTGGCTCGGCTCCTGGGGATGTTCTCTTCGTGTCACAAGATAGTCCGTTGGGCAAGACACCGGGCCAGGTCATTGCAACACCTTCTACTGCCTTATCAGGACTTCATTGCAGCACATCAACCATGCTTCTATCAGAGACCTTAGGTGGTGGAGTCAGGAGAACAGGCTCCGCAAGGGCACAGGACGGTTTTATTTACAGATGCAAACCTATTCGGTTAGGGAATGCACCTACAGGGTCAGATTGCCCAGGGACAGGGGTCACCTAGCAAAGTAGGGAAGAGCATCAACTGGTTGGAGTTGAAGACAATTCTTCTAGCTCTCCGTGCCTTTTCGTGTCACCTACAGAATAAGGACATCTTGGTGTACATGGACAACATGACAGCGAGAGCGTATATCAACAGCTGGGGGGGGGATGGACTCGTTCGAAGTCTCTCCAGTCCCTAGCCACACAACCTTTCCTCTGGGCCGAGCTCAATCTGTCGTTCATCAGAGCGGAACATGTTCCGGGAGTGAACAACATAGCAGCGGGTTGGCTCAGCAGACAGGAGCGGAATCAATCAGAGTGGAAACTACACCCAGAGGTCTTCAATCTTCTTGTCCAGGAGTTTGGAATAATGACAGTGGATCTGTTTGCCAGCCAGCTCAACCACCAGCTGCCCAGGTTCTTCACCAGGGGATGTTGCAGAGACGCAGAGGGGTTAGACGCTCTCAATATGCATTCCCCCCAATCAAACTAGTATAGAGAGTAGTGCTCAAGATACGTCTGGAAAGGGCAGAGGTACTGCTGGTGGCACCTCATTGGCCGCGTTATCCCTGGCTCCCACCTGAGATAATTGTCGGTCCCCCCTCCATTCCATCTGCCTGTCAGGGAGGATCTGCTGAGCCAGGGTCCTGTGTATCACCCCCGGCCAGACATGTTTCATTTGACTGCTTGGCAGCTGAGCGGGTCGGTCTCCAGGGGTTAGGATACTCTGAGACAGTTCTAAAGACTTCACTCTCTGACAGGAGATCCTCTTCTAACAGGATTAATTCTGTAACGTGAAGGGTTTTTTCTAAATGGTGTATGAAAAAAAGGGTTTGCCCAGATAGACCAAGTGTTAGAAACCTGTTGGAATTCTTACAAGCTGGCTTAGACAAGGGGTACAGTACTGCGACCTTAAGGAGGCAGGTATCAGCAATTGCCTCAACTTTGGGTTTTCCGAGGAGGAGGGCTCTCTCTTCTCATCCCGTTAGGAAATGTTTGAAGGGTGTGGCACTGCTTAACCCCCCTCCTCTACCAAGGGCCCCTAACTGGGATCTATCTTTGGTTCTGACGGCATTGATGAAACTGCCCTTTGAGCCAGTGGTTACCTGTTCTCTGAAACTTTTAACTCTTAAAACTGTTTTCTTAGTAGAAAACTAAGAAAAACTTTGTTTTATCAGTGAGAAGGGTCTCCGAGATAGCAGCCTTCTAGATGTCTAAGGAACTCTGCAGGGTTTTGGAGGATAGGTTGTTCTTATGTTTGGATCCTGGTTTCCTACCAAAGGTGAACTCCATGTTCCATTGAGCCGAAGAGGTAGTGCTGCCCTCTTTCTGCCAGAATCCCTCTAATCACAGGGAGAGGGAATGGCATAGTCTGGACATTCGGAGAACAGTAAGTTTTTATCTCTCCTGGACCGCCTCCTTTTGACATTGTGAAGCCTTGTTAGTTTCCTTTAAAAACTCTCGACAGGGATCTAAGGTGACACCTTCTACTATATCCAGGTGGATCAGGGAGGCCATAGCAGAGGCCTACAGGGCCAGGGGGTTTCTCCGCCACAGGGGTTGATGGCTCACTCAGTCAGAGGGGCAGCTGCTACGGCAGCCTTCAGGGTTTTCCCCTCTTTGGAGGCAGTCTGTAGGGCGGCCACGTGGAGTTCCCCTCACACCTTTATTCGACACTATAAGGTGGATAGCTATGCTTTGACGGACATCGCCTTTGGTAGGCGGGTACTTCAGAGTGTAGTTACCAGATATTCAGGTTCTTCCCACACTTAGGACTACGGCTTGGGCATGTCCCATACGGAAGGACTGGCCCTGCTGTGAAGCACCGGGGAACAGGAGGGTTTTAACCTACCTGTGAACTCCCCTTCTCGGTGCTCCACAGCAGGGCCAGTCCACCCACCCGCAGAACCTGTTGTGCTTGCAAAAAAAATTTTTTTTTAAGGGTCCGATTTTTTTTTTTTAAATATGACATGTTATTGGTTCAGTCATCTGCCCATGGGCAGGTGTGTTTGTGTCTGTATTTAGTCTCCACAGGTTGCTTAAAATTGGCACGTTTGTGGAGATCTTAGTGTTCATTGCCGATGGAATATGAATTTTCCTGATGGATAACACTCCGGGGAGGAACCTTCAAGGCTTGGCGATTGTCTGGGTAACTTCCGGGTGCCCCTTCCCTCAGGAAGACTTTGAAGTGGCCTGCCTGCCTGAGGAGGAAGAGCTACCCATACAGAAGGACTGGCCCTGCTGTGGAGCACTGAGAAGGGGAGTTCCTAGGTAGGTTAAAACCCTCCCGTCCTATAGTTAACAGATTCAGCTGAAATGATATTCCAACCCAGAAACCTTGCTTGAGCCAATTACAGCAACTCCAAATCCAAAATTAGCTGAACTCAATTCAAAATACTGAGTTGTTAAAATATATGGCTTTATCTGCTAAAAAAATGGAAAACTGTCCCTTTCAAACAAATTATAAAAAGTGACAACCCTGAAATACCATCAACAAGGTACACATGCAATGTTCTGGACGTTGCATTTCAATGCAAAAAATGTATTGAACAAAGCCTATATAGAATGTAACAATATAAACTCAGAGGACCCTAACAATGGTTTTAAGAAGAGCTTGTGCAAATGAAGGAATTCCCCGGGTCCAGGGTCACTTTTCTCATCCAACACTTCCACTGCACTGGAAACAGTCTGTCCATAATAAGCAGAAAAGGGTTTCTGCTACTGAAAGGACACCTTTGGATTCAAGCCCTTGTGACTACATTAATGTATAAGGTTGTTTTGGCAACAGCATGCATCAATTCATTTCATTTGTTGCTTTGAAGTACTTTAATTGTGACTTTTAGAAAAGCATTGCAAATTTTCTGCTTGGTTTTCTTTGCCACTCAAAGGAGTTTGTAATGGCTAACACTCTGGGAAATGGGCACACCTAAAGGAAGGAACTCAATGACATCTCATGAGGTTTCCACCTCCCAACATTGCACAATATTTGGGGCTTCCTACTACCTTGAGAGAATCATGTTCTACACCTTCTACTAGGTTTCTATTCCTAATAAACGAATGTAATTAAGGAATCTCTTAATTGAATAATAGGTGTTACCTTCTCTTTGAGCACAGAAGTAACTTTTTTCTTGTTTCACAGGCTCAGTATCAAGATCAAGCATCTTACTGTCTGGAAAGAAAGCTTTGTAGTAATCTAAGCAGCAAAATATTGTAACGTTTTAAATTTAATCCTGTGTAAAACTATTAAGTTGTGTAACATATTAAGTTTATTTTTCATGGCTTCATTTAACTAACCAAACAAAAACATTCATGCATGCTTAAAGGATCACTTTGCTGCATTGGAACTTTTATATCAACACTTCTATTTCCTCCATGGGCTAGCTGCACAGTAATGAACTGTATCCTTTTAGGTGTACATTGTATTAAGCCAAGCAATTGAAAAATAAGAGGGTACCATTTATAAAACGGGCTTCTACTGAATGATAGGACTGCCAACCTTTTAACAACTGCAGCTTCCAACAATGTGTAGTTTGATCTGCAGACATTAGCAGGTGATAACCCTTACCTTCACCTTACTAAAATATTCACTGACTGATTTTTGCAGATCAAATTGCTGTTCAAGGCACAAGAATGGCCTGGATAGTTTAAAGCCCTGAAGAATAGGTGGCTTTCGACAAGCAATGCCCTGCCTCACCAGATCACAGAAGATGCTCAGTAGGCAGGTGAGGGGCAAAAGGCCCAGTGGCACAGACAGGATAACAGTTCAAGCAGCCTCAAGTTTCCATTCAAGTCCCGGGTAAGATTTTCTTCTTGCAGTAGCCAAATCTCATATGTTCTCAAGGCCTTAAAGGAAGACAACCAACCTCTTGTTTTGCATAAAAGTGAAGAGAACATGCAAATCAGTATCTTCACCCAGAAAAAAAGACTAGTTCTGCATGGTGTGTAGATCAGGTGGCTGGAATTCACATATGAGTTTGGCGAGCATTAAAAAAAAAAAAAGACTTGGACATTCAAGCCACGAGAAAACTACTGCAAAGCCCACATACGGGTGAAGACTCTCCAACAGGACCCCATCCACTTTTAGACAAGTCAGGATGATTTCCTGCTTATGATTCTTAAGGGATGCATTTATTATAACTGGCGTATTGAGCTCAAAGAGCTTACTAATTTTCCCACAACCATTGCCACCGTACTTAGATATGAAGACAGAAGTAAGGTCACTTAGCAAGATTATTCTGCACCCAGCAGCAAGCTGGGTTGCCATCCTGATTGTCTCCAAACCGCGGACTGCTGCTCAATGGAAACCCTGTGAACGTAGCTTACTGTTCTGTGGGGGAGTTTGCTACCTGATCTCCTCCGAAGTTCGTGCCAGCCAGCAGCGTCTGCATTCTTCCACCCCAGCAGGCTCTGCACTCAAATTTCCAGGCAGACGTGGCTGGGCGGTGTGAACTTTGGGGGAGAGGAGAGACAAAGACAGCACGCTCCCCAACAGAATGATAAGCTCTGTTCACACAGGGGAGGTGTTTTCACAGGTGCCGGAGCTGACCTGCTAGATCCACAGGTCAGGGACTAGTTTAGTCATACTTTAATTTCAGTATGTTCAGAAACCCGACAAAACAGTCTAGACAGAACTAACAATTTCCAACTGGGAACTGATTGTACAAGGCAAAGGGCGTGATCTGATGCTGAACAAGTCTAGCAATGAACTGTGGGAGACATTATTTCTATGAACAGGTTTTTCCAGAAATGTAATTTAAGGTCCATAAGACTACATGAAGTTCTACGGTAACCACAGATGGTTTAGTTTGATGCTTTCTTGCTGCAGTTTGATGCTGATGGATAAATGCCACTGCCAACTAGTCCTGGGACTTAGAACCATCAGGAAAAATTGCAGCATACACACTGATGAATAATCAAATAGTCACAATACAATGGCTAGTACTGTTCAGGTGAAGCGGCAGTCTGTGGGAATTGGGCAAGTTAATAGCAACACACACAGTTTCTGAGTCCAGAGTGGAGGTGGGGGCATGACCTAACAGTTCATCAGCTGAAACTGTTATTGTTGCAGGAAAGTTCTGATTCCAAACTGTAAAGCAGGGCTGGCCTAAAACCTCTCGGTGCCTGAGGCAGCATACCAAATGCTGCCCCTACCCAGTGATGCGCCAGCCTCTGTACTGCTCCTCCCATGGGCTGGAAAAGGGAGACAGAGAAAATGAGGAGCAGCAGAAGCAAGTGAGCAGAACAAGACAAGCCCCTCCCACCATCCTAACTGAGGCAACTGCTTCAACTGGCCTCATGATTTGGCCGGTCCTGATATAAGGGCTGGAATAAAATAATTCTGAGCAGCAAATTATCCCACCAGGCAAATATCAAGAAATAATTCACTTACCCTCATTAATGCAAGGAAGCTGGCCAAGCAGCTGTGTTCTAGAGCAGGATGTTTTAGGTGATAGCTCACATCTGAAAGACTCTTTTGTAGGATAACTCTTTTTTTCATTTTGAGAACATCTTTCAACTCTTGCAGTGCTAGGAGGACTCTTCTTAGGACTAAACGATGAAAATCAAATATTCAAATTAACACCATGAACGCATTTCACTTCAGGACTTTCTTCATAGATTTGACTTTTAAAATACTGTCCAACCTACTGATATCAGTGGAATACACTTCAAAAATAAATGAGCTTAAATTGCAAACTTCATCAACAAACAACAGAATAAGTGGAAAGGTATCAAATAGTCTTAATAAGTCCTAAAATATTACAGTAAAGCAAAATGAAGTATTTAAAAGGCTATGGACCATTATAACAAAGTCTTGTGTTTTTACCTAGCTTTGTGTTCAGTCATGGGTAAGTTCACTACAATGAATATGCAGGAAGAGGAAACAATTAAGAAGCTCATTAGTTGCCTATAAAAAGGATAGCCTAACTGCGGCTGCAATCCTATCCATACTTACCTGGGAGTAAGTTCCATTTACTATAGTGGGACTTACTTCTGAGTAGACATGCATAGGATTGGGTTCTGTGTGTAGTAGAGCAGACTTGCATACTAATAGATTTGTCCCTCATTTATACCTAGTATACGAAACTGAAGGAGTAACAGGTTTAATTCTTTCACAGTTCAAAAGCTTCATTCTCAGCTCATTCATTTCAGCATCTTTGAATTGTATCTCAGACTGCAGTGACTGTAACTGAAAGAATAAATGGCTTGGTATTAGAAACACCATGAAACAATATCCAATATTATTAAAAAATTAAGCATTAGAGAATAATAATTTTATTACTGCAACCTATACATTTGTGTTCATTTTTCTTTCCTTGTTACAGCTAAAACTATATGTTAACAAGTGATGGGGGCACAGCAAGACTGATAGATATTTTCAAGCTATACAATTTTGGGAGAAAAAAAGTTACACTGCAACTGATCACCAGAATGCTCAGACAAATTCAACACTGTTTTTACAAACACAAGTTATATTTAAAAATCTGCAGCTGTTTCAACAACACAGTACAAATATTCAGAAGTGCTTTAGAAATACGAGGGCTCAGACTCAACAGCAGGGTTGTTATTATGGGGAGTAGGAGAATTCAGCAAATGATTCCAACTTGAAAATGTCAAGAGCATACTTAACAGTTTGGTCCCAACTCTTTCCTTGCCAGTGTACATGTGGCACATGCTAGGCCAGTGTTTCTCAAACTATGGGTCGCAAGCCAATTTCAGGTGGGTCCCCATTCATTTAAATGTGTATTTTGTTTTTAACAGACTTGATGCTATCATGGAATGACTGCATTTGGAGAAATGGTACAGATCTGTACTTGTAAATGGCTACTATGAATACGCTTTTAACAATAATAGTTAATGGGGCTTACTCTGGTAAGTGTGGATAGGATTGCAGCCTTTGGGATGTTTGGGGCATTTTTTAACAGACCAGCAACTGCTTGGGAGGGTTAAGAGGATTCTTCCTTTTTTAAAATTGATTTTTAAACATATTGTAAACTTTTAATTTACTTAAATTTATTTGATTTTGTAGTATGGGGCTTAAATTCCTGCTTGATAATGTCACTTCCAGCCATGACATCACTTTCAGGTTAAAGACATAACTTGGCAGATTGTCATTCTAAAAAGTGAGTCCCTCTGCAAAAATAAATAAATTGAGAATCACTGTGCTAGGCTGTTTCAACAACTCTGCTAGCAAAATATCACCATTTCGGACATTGCACAGACACTGCACTTGCCTTGCATCAGAATCACAAGCAGAAATGACAGAGCAGATTTCTATGACTAAGGTAGTTGAACTTAACTCATGAAACATACCCATTTGCATACTCCGAGTCATCAGATTAAGCAATCTGCATTTTCATAATTTCAACAAAGCATTAATCCTCATTAAAGATTTGTGTACATCAATACTTAGATAAAAACAATTGTAAACGCACGGATTTATTTTAAAACCTAAATGTTTTTCATGCAAATATATTTTCATTCATTATATAATACCTTTCTGGAGAAGTTCTTTTCTTTTTCACTGAAGGTTAGAGCTTTCTCTTGTTCCAGGAATGCATATGATTGTTGCTGTTTTTCCATCTTGGATTCCAGCTGCTGCATTGAGTCCCGTAAAATTTTGATTTCTCCATTTTTAATGAGGATTTCATCATGCATTTCTTTTTGCTGCAAAGTCACAAAACCTAGTTAAGCATAAGGAATGACAACTTGGGAAGACTGCAAATGTTCTACAATCTTTGCAGTCACCCTGTTATGTTCATTGTTGCTACTCTTCAAGCTAGTCCATGAATTTAAGCAAGAAGTGGGAAAAGCAGCAATTGACGTAACCTGCTCTAGCTCTCTCCCCACTTCCTTGGTATTTGTTCATCTCACTGTGAAGCCCAAATGAAGAAGCAGGTAACAACAAAGAAACAATGCACGTCATAATGCTTAAGTTACCTTTCTTATAAGTAATATGTGAACTGGCTATACTCATTTTGCCAACAGAAGGAAAGGCAGAATGATCACAACTTACTTAAGGCCATCCAGCCAAGTCTCTAGTTGAGCACATTTGAATGTGTATCTTCAACATACAATATTCTGTCCATTAATAAGCACAGCTACACTTGTTCCTGCCATTTGTCAAGAGAAGCTCACTATGCCAGAGGCTGCTGCTGCTGAGTATTAGGGAGTGATAATAAGCTCTCTGATAGGGAGAGAGGCGGGGCTTGCCAACATGGACGGTCATGCTTCTTCCACTGGGGAAGAAGGGACCATACTCTTGCCTTTTATCTGAAGCCCGATGGGGCATTCAGCCTGTGGTTTTCAGGAAAGGAAACCCAGGGCATAGGCATTTTCCAGCTAAATCCTGGGAATGGCAATCTCAGGAAGAACGCTGGGAGCCTGGAGCATAAGGGTGAGAAGATCCTGCACCATTAACGTGGACTGCAGGCTAATGTTGTTTGCCTCGTTAGAAAAGATCACGGACGGCGTCGAGAATGTTTCCATCTGGATTTGTAATCAAGCCTCTGTTGCAAATCTTGGCGCAGAGAAAGCAGAGAGCAGGAGGAGGAGAAGAATGGATGATAATTTGGACAAATAAATAATAGACTGAGAGATTGGAGTCGTTTTAATTGCTTTTGGCGAGAGAGATGGCCGCCAGAATCTCAGAGGGGTGAAGGAGGAAAAAGCCTGAAAAACATCAAAGACCCCAGTTGGAGCGCAAAAAGAAAGTGCAAAAGTATTTGACAAGATAAACTTAAATTAATACAAAACCAACCGACTTTCATCTATTTGTGATTTAAAAAAAGAAGAGGAAAGTATGTTATATTTTTTTTTACCCCCTTTAAAATGGAGTCTGTGGAATGCAGCTTGAAGAACAAAGCATTGGAACTCATTGCCAAAGTATTTGTATTGAATTTTCAGATGGAAGTTTATGGCTATGAGAATTTTTTATGAAGATAACTCCCTCTTCACAATGAACTTAAGATTATGATGAAACAATTAGAAGATCAGAAGGAAAAGAAAACTTAAAAGGTTTAAATTGGACTATTTTATATCACTGAAATTTATTTGGATTTATAATTTACAATCTCTTTGGACTAACCAGTAACTATTTGTGATGAAAAAAAGAAGAGGAAACTATTTTATTTTATTTTACACCCCCCCCCTTAAAGTGGAGTCTGTGGAATGCAGCTTGAAGAATACAGTATCGGACTTCACTGCCAAAAAAATTGTATTGAACTTTGAGAGGGAAGATTATGGCTGTGAGAAAATAACCCTCTCTTCACAATGAACTTAAGATTTATGATGAAAGAATTAGAAGACCAGAAGGAAAAGAAAACTTAAAACTTTAAATTGGACTATTTTAAATTACTGAAATGTATGTGGATTTTTAAGAAAAATGTTTAATGTGAAGGTGAGGAATCTGAATTATAGGGGTAAAACATATACTGATAAAATATAATGGACGGTTTTTAGAATAGGGGTAACAGAATTAATAGTAAGAAATTAGAATTATTTGATACTTAAGACACTATAAGAAAGTAAGATCAGATGTTTAAAATGAGGATCAGTTGGTGGAAGAGATGAAATATCAAATAGATTAATCTTTTTTTTAGCATAAAGTTTTAATTCTTTTCAGTTTTGAGTTTTAAAGTTAGTTTAATGCTTGGTTAGAAATGTGTGCACCCTATGGAAAGAGAATGTTAGAACTTCAACTGGGACAAGATTAATTATGCAGTTTGATGTTTGAATCGAAGAATGTTTAAAGGGGCTATTTAGATTATTTGAGTGAGGGGGGATGTTCTAATTACAGATAATGTTAAGATTTATAACTAAGCGATATGTTAGGACCCCCTACGACCTTGGACTAATTTGAATGCCCAGACATACTTATAAGGCATAGGCTGATGGAATGTATGAATTTAAGATTATATAAATGTGATATTTGGATCGATTTAATGAAGGGAGGGGTGTCTTTATTCTAGATATAAAGTTAAGATTTATAACAAAGCGATATTTAAAGACTACCCTTCAACTTAAATGATAAGATATTATAACCAAGTGATTGATACTAGTGATTGACTAGTGATTGATAACCCAAGGAGAAGATTCTGCATTTTTACCTATCTTTTTTTTTCTCTTTTTTTCTTTGGAATGTTGAAGTTTAGAACAGGGGTGTTACACTAATAGCATGTATTAGGTTTGAAAGTAAAAGATAGATAGTAGTTTTCTCCTCTGCTGCATTTTATATCACTTATTATAATAGCAAATGCAATCCTTTCCTTCTTGTCTTGTTTTTTTTCTTTTCTCTAGTGGTAATATTTGCTATGCTTTGCCTGCTCAGTGAGAAAGAATGTACTATAATAACATTTAGTCAAAACAAGGGAGAAAAAAAAAGGGGCCAATGAGAATCAGGAATAGCGTAAGATAAGAATTGACGTCAATAATAATATTTTTTTGCTGAAACTTTTTGGCTCCAAATAATTTTAAAGATTGAATTACACTGACAGACAATGGATTATTAAGACTACTAATATAGATTAATAAATTAATTTTGATGGATACATTTGTTTAACAATATATGAGGCTTGGCTTAACAGTATTATATTATTAATAATTGTTGAAGAAATGTATTGTAGGTAAAGTAGATTTCAATATATGCATGTAATCTCTCCATGACCTTATGTGTATACCTGTGTTACTATCCCCTCCCCTTTCGTATTAATATTTTCCTTTTCCCATTACTGTATAGTAGAAAATAAAATCATTTTGGAAAAAAAAATAAGCTCTCTGATAGGGTTTTGTTTCCAATTCAAAAGAAAGAGAGGCACAGTTATACAACCGGTGAAATGTACAGTTCCACTCCCAGGACATAAAAGATACATGACAAAAAGCACTAGGAAAGTAAGGGGAGAAAAGAACAAACAGAGGGCAGTCTGAGTGCCAAGTTTAGAACAAGCAAACAGCTAATACTTATGCAAGGCACAACCTGCCAAAACATACTCCTCAATCCCATGCACACATTTCCAAGCAAGTCCCATTAATATCAATGAAAATTACGTTCCTGAAAGCCTGTTAAGGACTAACACCTTAGCAAAACTGTTCAAAGACTGAAGTAATCTAGCCCGATTCATTTATTTATCATTGTTTTCTGCATTGTTTCCAACACGGGAAGGAGGCAGTCCATTATTTTTTGTTTGAAGGATCAAAGCTCAAAAAGTATATCAAGTTTTTTACTATTGTTATTTCCACTTGCCCCTCAGTTTTTCCCTTTTATTTTTTAAATCCAGCTTCCATTCTGTTAGAGGTGCAGAAAGACTGGTGTGCACACAGCAGTGAAAACAACCACTATCATCTCATACTCATTTTTTTTTCTAATTTCACATTGTGCAGCATTAATAAACAGAATTATGTGGCGCTATTGAAGGCACAATCCTAACCAACTTGCCAGCACCAGGGTAAGTAAGAGCAATGCAACACAGAGGTAAGGGAACAAACATTCCCTTACCTTGAGGAGGCCTCCAGGACTACTATTCCATTGCAGAATGCAGAACGTGCCCTACTGACACTATGTCAGTGCTGGAAAGCTAGTTAGGATTGCATCCTGAAAGGTAGCTCTTGCCCCTGGAGAGGTATTTTTCCAGAAGATCCAAGTCTTTACAAGGTCAGGAACTTCACCAACAAGCACATGATACTATGTGCAGAAACTGCTTCAAAAAAGTAAAGAAACCAACCTTCTTCTTTGCTTCCTCATACTGTGCTAGAAGTGTTTCAATTCTAAATTTGTCTTGAGATGAAATGTCATCTGTACTACTTCCTGTTGAAAAGAATTGTGATCTTAGTATTTGACATAAGTCATGAAAGCTTTTGTGAACAGAAGCCATGAATTCAGCATCCATTTGTATATAGGTCTTGTGCAGGGGTCCCCAAACTATTGCCTGGCGGGCAAGTCAGTCCTCCCACAAGATTTTATCCAGCCCATAGCAAAAAATTTTGTCAGAGCATTTGCTAATATTTGAAATCTTTACTCATATTTCTCAGTGCAAGCATGTCATTATTTCTTTGTAATTGTCACATTTCTCTCTTGTTCTAAATTAAATCTTTTTTGTAATCAGCATGATATAAGTAAAACGTATTCATTTATAAAACTCTTTTTTTTTGTACTACAAAAATATGTAAAATATACAATGTAGCCCTCACACTGAAAAGTTTAGAGATCCCTGGTCTAGTGGCACAAGTGTCCTGCAGTACACCAGGCTAATACAAGGAACAGGAGAAACCATCCAGACTTTGCATATTTCCTCTCCCCATCCCTCAACTCAGATTAGGTTTGCTGCAGGACATACATACCAAGGGCAGCAGGGGAAAGAACCTTTCTGAGCCTCAGGCTGATCATTAAACTTTTTTTTACATTGTTGCAGTAGAAAGGCATTCCCAGTATCCACCGTGGAGTCTGGAATGGAACCCCAGCAGATACTGGGGCATGCCTGTACATTAGTCTAAATGAGGAGTTGTGGACAGCCTGCATTGGCAGGGGGTTGGATTCAATTATCATTGAAGTCTCTCTAAACTTTATTATTCTATGAATATACAAATCAAGACTTCTTCATGCACACACTGAGGGCGCAATCCTAACCTGGAGTTTAAGTTTAGCCGGCACAATGGCCACCATAAAGTATGTTTGGACCAGCACACAGATGGGCGCCATCCTCCCTGACTCCAAGAGCAGACAAAATATGCTTTACGGTGGCCCTTGTGCCAGCCAAACTTTTCTGGCCTAACTCCATGTTAAGATTATGCCCTAAACTGCATCTAAGTCTACACTTACCAAATTGGCCTGAAGACTTTTTATCAGTTCTGAAGGCAACATGCGACTGTGTAACATGATCGGGCGTTTGGATGGTATTGTCCAGTGGGGAAGGCCTCCGTGCGTTCTCCTCAGCTTGGACTACAGGGGTTTTGAAAGAAGCAGCTTGTGTCAATGCCTGGGAAGCAATAATATCTATTTCCTCCAAATCATCTTCTGTAAAATCATCACCGTCCCCAAAAGGATCTTTTATTTCTTTATGCTCTGGTGAGGGAAGACTTTTGTGACGCTTGTTTGGTGGAAAGCCATCTCCATGGTTTCCTATGTTACTTTGGCCTGCAGTACCGTGGAAAGATGAAGCAGGAACCTTTGCTTGATCCACACCATATAATATGGAGCTGTTTCTCTTCTTGCTCCCAAAGAAATGGTTTACTGACATTCTGTGTCATCAACCACCCTAGCAAATAAAGAAGATATAAAACAGTTTTAAGATTAAAAAGATCTTGATAATTTTTTGTGCTCATTGTTTTTACATGCATTGGAGGTTTGCTGAGATAGGATGTTTTAAGAGTTTAATTTTTATATGAGACTGTATTAGGTACCCACAGTGCGTATGTGCAGGGGAGGGCGGGGAGAAGAGGGCATAAATGTATTAAATAAACAGTCATGTTCCTTTCCAAGGGCCAAAATCCAAAGGGGATGAGCAATCAAGAACAGATTCCCCCATGCAGACACTTCATTATATAGACTCCCCTTCATTCATCATCACCACATTTCCTATAAGATAAGGGTCCTAATTGCACGCATGTTCACTCAAGAATACCTTCCGTGGCTTTCTACGGACCTTATGCCACAGCTCAGCTCGCACGGGGATGCAGTCTCAGCCCGAGACCCCACAGGAAGATCGCTTAATTTACACATGCGTATTTTTCTAACTGCAGAAAAAAATCTTTGGGGGGCTGAGCAGCAGATCGGGCCAAGCAGCAACGTTACCGTCGTAATTGTGCCGCCGCAGCCGGAGAAAAGAGCGAAAGCCAGCCAGAGCCTCCCCTTCCGAACCAGAGGAGGAGCCGTTCTGGGTCACGTTCCCCGATGCGGCACAGCTGCTACACCTACAGCCTACGAGGCAGCCGCATTCACCCCGCTTCACCAACTCTTCCGCGACATCGAGTGTGCATTGCCAGTTGAGCGGACTAGCAAGACACTTCGGCGAACCACGGAGAGAAGAGGCGACCGCCTTCCGGGTATGGCTTCAGCGGCCGTTCCGCTTTCTCCAAACTAGCGCGCACAATAGCAGTCGCCACCCCACTCACCATTGACCAATCGGTGGCCACCTTGCTGCCAATGACGATAACATCCGCTCAGTTCAGTGCCGGAAGAACACAGAGTTTGGAGCAAGAATGTTAGATAACTGGAGTTGGCATCCCTGTTGAATTGATAGGAATCGAGTGAAGCCAAGGGGCGGGCTTAGCGGTCACGTTTGTGTGCCCCAAACAATCTTTATTACAAGCATTTCAGATTGCTTTTCTGTTACTGTTTAGCACTTAATAATTTACTCCTAAAGTAAAAACTCACGAAAATAACAACGTGTGATCGTGTAGAAACATCATTGGTAACCATATTATGAGTTAATATGCAATTCCAAGGTTTAATTCCGCGTAATTATATTACTGAACATACTGGACGAAATGCCACTTGCTGTCTATTTAAACTCGGATTGCACTGTTTTGACAGACTTATTTTTTGAAATCTACACAAGCAGAAATAAAGTGTGAACGGGAAGGAAAGAAAAAAAGGGGAGGGTGGGCAAAAATCAGATAAATATATATAATAGGAAAATTACATTAAAATCTCTTCATGACACAAGGAGTTGTCAATATGAGAGTAATTCTTTTTTACTTCTAGACTATTAAGAGAATTTTTTAAACTTCTACACTCACCCGCCCCCCCCATAAAACAAATTCTGTTAATGCAGGAAAAGACGTGTAAACGGGAAGGGGGGAAAAGGAGGGGGAAATATTACATACCGATGTAACGTGAATACATGAACCTTTCCGTGGAAATTAAATCCCATTTTTCGTAAAGCGATTCGCACACCCGTATGCAGAACACGCAGGCATGATTTAAAAAGTTGATATTAACTTTTACACACGTGCAGGAAGATTTTTATTCGTGAATTCGCGGCAATCCTCATTGGCGGGAAAGATCTGAGTCAGCCATATTAGTGTGCCCCGGAAGCTTCAAGAAAATGACGTCATGCCAACTCCAGTCATCTAACCTTTTTGGTTTGGAGGCGGAAGGTCGACGCACCATATAAGACCCTCCGCAATTGGCCGGTCGAGATTTTTCTGTGGCTGAGTGCTTCGCGTTAGCAGGATCCTTTTATGCGGGGTGGGCGGAACGCAGTTCTTTTGTTTGCAAACTAGATTTCCTGGTTTGTTTTTGAAGCCTTGGCTCAATCACATTAGAGTTATAATCTACTCGTAAGTAGATAAATCTAGCACGCTGTCCTTATAGTGATTTGGTAGCGCTTCGCTTCAATCTTCCAAAAAAAAAAAAAATACTTTTTGAAAAGCAAAAGTTCATGTTCTTTCAAATTCAGGTCCTTCCACATTTGTACAAAAATGTGATTCCCCCCCCCTTTTGGTTTGTTTTAGGCTGTAATCCCCTGCAGAGCAAACCCTACTGAACACACTGGGGCTTACTTCTGAGTAAACATGTAGAGGAGTGCACTGCTAGTTTTGCTTTTATTTTGTTACACTAATGTTTATATGCTAGGTTTTTTTAAAAAATAAAATGCTCAACTAATGCTCCCTGTGTCAACAGGAGTCCCAGTGAACTCAGTGAGACTTGAGAAGATACACATCGGATTGTTCTGCAAATCCGATCTGCAAAGTATTCTTGCTTTATCCACACCGTCTAATTTGAATCTTGGTAACTTTATAAGCAAAAGCTATCCATGCTGAGCTATCAAGCACAGCTTCTTTTAATTGTTGGATGTTCATCTTTGTATCTGTTTTGATAGTGCCAAACTAACATGTTGACTGCCCCTTTTTCTTGTTTAGTTCCACTAATACTTCCTAGCATCAATGCCTCCTCTAGTGAATTTGTTCACATAACATGGCCACAGTAGGTCAGAATTTTGGCTTCTAATGATGTATCTGATTTTGTATGACCCAGCACTTTTCTGTTGTTACTCTGGCTGTCCATGGTATATACGTAACAATTTTCACCTGCGCCACAATTCAAAAACTTCAATTCTTTGGACAGCCATTCTTATTCTCCAACTCTCACACCTATACAGTACATTGTTATTGGGAAGACTGTTACTCAAACTAGACTAGTTTTTTGTCTTTAGGGTGATATCTTTGCTTTTCCGCATCTTAGGGCGCAATCCCAACCAACTTTCCAGCACTGACATAGCTGTGCCAATGGGGCACATGCTGCATGCTGCAGTTGGGGGTGGGGCAGTCACAGAGACCTCCTCAAGGTAAGGCAATATTTTACCTTGGAGCTGCATTGCCCTTATCCTAGTGCTGGAAAGTTGGTTATGAAATAGTGACCATTTTCAACTGAAGTTATAGGTGACATCTTTCTATATATACAAATTTAATCCACTAAAAGAAATGTCAGGATTTCCCACTATAAGAAATGACAATTGACTATAAGAAATTGACTATAAGAAATGACAGGATTGTAATCATGGGGGACTTCAATTATCCTCATATCGACTGGGTCAACTGGTGCTCTGGTCAAGAAAGACAGACTGGATTCCTTGACGTGCTGAATGACTGTGCCTTAGAGCAGCTAGTCATGGAGCCCATCAGAGGACAGGTGGCTCTGGATTTAATATTGTGTGGTACTCGGGACCTAGTTAGGGCTGTGTTACTGAGCCATTGGGGAATAGTGACCATGCTGTGATTGGTTTTGCCATGCATGTCCAGGAAAGAGTACAGAGCAAATCCGACACAAGAACCCTTGACTTTCAAAGGGCAGATTTCCCTCAGATGAGGAGGCTAGTTAGAAAGAAATTGAAAAGGAAGGTAAAAAGAGTCCAGTCTCTCCAGGCTGCATGGAGGCTGTTTAAAATAACAGTAGTAGAGGCCCAGTGGAAGTGTATACCACAAAGAAAGAAGGGCTCAACAAGGTCCAGGAGGGTGCCTGCATGGCTGACATACAAAGTTAGAGAAGCTGTAAAGAGCAAGGAAGCTTCCTTCCGTAAATGGAAGTCTTGGCCCAGTGAGGAGAATAAAAAACAACATAAACTCTGGCAAAAGACAAGAAAGAAGGTGATACGGGAGGCCAAGAAAGAGTTTGAGGAACGCATGGCTAGCAACATAAAGGGGACTAATAAAAGCTTCTTTAAATATGTTAGAAGCAGGAAACCTGCCAGAGAGGCAGTTGGCCTGCTGGATGGTGAGGGAAGGAAAGAGGAGATAAACGGGGACTTGGAGATCGCAGAGAAATTAAATGAATTCTTTGCATCTGTCCTCACAGCAGAAGAACTTGGGCAGATACCACAGCCCAAACAGCCCTTCCTAACGAAGGAATTAAATCAGATAATGGTTAATAAAGATGTTTTAGATCAAATTGATAAATTACATATAAATAGCCAATGTCATGCCAATCTTTAAAAAGGGGAGAAGGGGGGGACCCTGGAAACTACAGGCTTGTCAGCCTAATGTCTGTTCTGGGTAAGATGGTGGAAAACCTCATCAAAGATAAAATCCTAAAACACGTAGAGGAACAGGTATTGCTGAAGGAAAGTCAGCATGGCTTCTGTAAGGGTAAGTCTTGCCTCACAAACCTTTTGGAATTCTTTGAAAAGGTCAACAGGCATGTGGATGTGGGTGAACCTGTGGATATCATATACCTGGATTTTCAGAAGGCGTTTGACACCAAAGGCTGCTGAAGAAACTTCACAGTCAGGGAATAAGAGGGCAGGTCCTCTTACGGATTCAGAATTGGTTGAGGGCCAGGAAACAGAGTGGGGGTCAAAGGGCAATTTTCACAATGGAGAGAGGTGAAAAGCAGAGAGCCCCAGGGATCTGTCTTGGGGCCGGTGCTTTTCAACTTGTTCATAAATGACCTGGAGACAGGGATAAGCAGCGGGGTGGCCAGGTTTGTGGATGACACAAAACATTTCCAGGTGGTGAAGACCAGAAGGGATTGTGAAGAGCTCCAGAAGGATCTCTCCATGTTGGGGGAATGGGCAGTAAAATGGCAGATGCATTTCAACGTAGACAAGTGTAAAGTGATGCACATTGGGGCAAAAAACCAAAACTTCACCTATAGGCTTATGGGTTCTGAGCTGTCTGTGACAGCTCAGGAGAGAGATCTTGGGGTGCTGGTGGACAATTCAATGAAGGTATTGACCCAGTGTGCGTCAGCAACTAAGAAGGCCAATTCCATGCTTGGGGTCATTAAAAAAGGGGTTGAGAATAAAACAGCCAATATTATCATGCCATTGTACAAATCGATGGTAAGGCAACACCTGGAATATTGTGTACAGTTCTGGTCTCCGCACCTCAAAAAGGACATAGTGGAGCTGGAAAAGGTGCAGAAGAGAGTGACAAAAATTATTACGGGGCTGGGGCACCTCCCTTATAAAGAAAGACTGCAGCGTTTGGGGCTCTTCAGCCTAGAAAAAAGGCACCTGAGAGGGGACATGATTGAGACATACAAAATTATGCATGGAAGGGATAGTCAATAGAAGGATGTTCTTTTCCCTCTCTCTCAAAACACCAGAACCAGGGGGCATCTGCTAAAACTGAGGGTTGGGAGAGTTAAAATAGATAAAAGGAAGTACTTTTTTACCCAGCAAGTAGTTAATCTGTGGAACTCTTTGCCACAGGAGGTGGTGATGGCATCTGGTCTAGATGCCTTTAAGAGGGGTTTGGACGGATTTCTGGAAGTCCATCGTGGGCTATAGGCAATGATGCAACCTCCTTACATTAGTAGTAGGCTACTTCAGAGTACTGGTGCAAGGGAGTGGCAACAGGATGCAAGTATCTTGTTGTCTCATGCCTCCCTGGGGCACCTGGTGGGCTGCTGTGAGAAACAGGAAGCTGGACTAGATGAGCCTTTGGCCTGATCCAGCAAGGCTCTTCTTATGTTCTTATGTAATGTCACTGATGATCATATGATCTTTCTATCTATAATTAATTTTGTCGTGCATTAGCAACCTTTCAACATATGAAGCAATAATATAGAAGAGTTCCTTCAAGCATTGAATGTCTGTCATGTTGACTAATAACGTCCAGCTCCACACTTGGGATTTGAGGCAAGACTTCTAAACCAGAAAGCTTCAGCTCCAGGTAAACTTAATCTCCAGAGCTTCTATTTCCAAATTAACCCCAAATAAAAGCATTATCTATTGACAGGACCAGATCTGCCCTGACCTATTGACATCATACTTTTATCTTGGTGACACCACAAAGGCTGCAATATTATGTACACTTCCTTAGGAGTAAGGTCACAGAGTGGTGTAGGACTTTCTTCTAGAGAAATTTCCATAAAATTAGTCTAAGTATATCATGAGATATTTTGCCTACCTGATAAAATACCTGCTTTCTTTCAAGCTATTGCAGCAGATGGGCTTTGGCATATGTATGCAGGAAACAAGCATCATGAGACCAAACTAGAAGTGTAAAGGGAGATCAGAATTTGCTGTGTTTTGCTTTATGAAATAGGGCCCAATCCTATCCAACTTTCCAGTGCTGATGCAGCCCTGCCAGTAAGGCACATGATGCATCCTGCAATGGAGTGACAGTCATGGAGGCCTCCTCAAAGGTAAGAGAATGTTTGTTCCCTTGCATTGGGGCTGCATTGTAGCTGCAGCTGCACTGGAAAGTTGTATAGAATCGAGCCCCTAATTAGCAGCTGCATGAAACCGCTTTGAGGACAGTTGACACCAAGGCAGAAACTGGTGGAAATTGGCAACCCACCCACGTATGCAAGTGGAAATGATTTCCACTTTTACATGGAGCACTTTGGATCCAAACCAGTCACATTATCAAAAGCATATTAGAAGTGTGTGTGCTTGCATAATTTGGGGAGACTGGCAGCCCGATCCAATGATACCCAATGACCCAGGAGCACAGCGGTAGCCAAGTGGCTACCGCTGCATCCTATGGCAGCCAGGCAACCTCAGGAGCCTCCACGGGGGGAACGAGATGTTTGTCTCCTTTCCCTATGGTAAGGGCGCAAGGTGGACAGGCGGTCTCCCATGTCTGCGCTGGCTATTTAGAGGATGTGCTGTCTTACACGAAGGTTGAGAACCAGCAGCGAGAGTTCTCACCGGTCCCTTCCCTGCTCCACCCCTCCCCCCATCCCAGAATGCCCGCCCACCTGACCTGGAAAGGCTGCATTGCCGGTGAGTAGCAGACTCACCAGCAAGTGGTGCTCCCACTGGGGCGTGCATGGCCGGTGTTGCCATGGCTTACCGCAGGTGCTGGAGGTGCCTTACGGTGTCGTTTGCGACAGAGACGCGAGCGGGCTAAGTGTGCTGCCTATGTTGGGCCCGATAAGATCACGCCCTAAATTTCTCCTTGAATCATTCAGGTGAGCTAGATGTATGGTCAGCATCCTTGATGTTTTTCAGAATGTCTGAATCATTGCACAGTCCACATCTCAGTCCACAAATCCACATCTCCTTCTGTATGAAGAGAGGATAGATATATTTGCTTTAATTTTATCTCTTGTTACCATCTGGATATATAGTGCTCTGTAGGATCTGCACTTATTTACACACTTCAAACTAGTCATCATGGTCAAAAACAGCACCTGTGTCTAAGGGTGCAATCCTAGCCTGGAGTTAGACTGGCCCAGTTCAGCGAGTAAAGTTTGGCCAGTACAAGGGCCACCATAAATTATGTTTGGACCACTCTTGGAGTCAGAGAGGCCAGCACACAGATGTGCGCCATCCTCCAAGAGTGGTCCAAACGTGCGTGATGGTGGCCCTTGTGCTGGCCAAACTTTGCTGGCCTAAATGTGCTTGCCTAACTCCAGGTTAGGATTGTGCCCTCAGAATGGGAATAATCTCATTGCTTCAGAAATTGTTTGTATTCACTTGCTTATAAAATGCCAGTTGTCTCTTCAACTCTTAAACTGGGTCAAGGTGTCAGTTATATCTAAAACATCAATAATCCTTTTACTTCCAGTCATGCTATTTATAACTATCATTAGTAACTGCACATAATGCATTGAGAGAATTATTTGCTTTAGAGAGCAAGAGCTGAACAGATAATGAGATCGCTTTCATTTATGAAATGAACAAAAGGATGCTCTCTGTAAAGGCAGTGCCAGATTTAAGACAGATCTTTTATATACAAAAAAAATAGAATTGGTTCTGCCATCTACCATATGATACATATGATTCACATTTATCTGTGCTCCCACTTTCTGCCACTTTCTGAATGTGTCTCTTTTAGATTGTGACCCCTTTGGGAAAAAGACCTGCTTTGTTCCTTTCTTTTGTAAACCACTATGATAACTCTTTTTTTAAAGCAGTATTTAATATTATATGTAAATCAAAGGCATGGGGACACTTTGAGGTTCCTGGTTCAGATAAGCCTTTAAAATTGTGTCAGATTTTTTTTACACTGCAATGCATTTTGGCACAAAAAAGCATAGGTTTCAACATATTTACATTATGACAAAATATATTTGGGGGTTCTATGGGGAAACCTATAGACTGAGCATCTACAAGTTAATTAATAAGACTCACATTTCTTGCACATCCTAACAAATATTGTTCTCATTATTCCTGTACAATGGTTGAAAAATAAACACTGTACACCAGGTAAACAAAACTGTTCTAGGCTGCTGAAAGTATGCCAGCAAAGTATGCCAACTTTCCACTGGCTGAAAGTATGTCAGCTGTCCACTTGTGCTAATATCACATCATGTGACAATTTCAGATTGAACAATTTCATAGTATCGTAGGAGATGGGCCCATAGTGCCATGGGCAGAAGGTGTGGTCTGAAGACCAAGCTGCCGTCTTGCCTGAAAAGTTAGGCAGAATCTGTTGCTTGGGATGGGAGACAGAGAAAGACTGAAAGGCTTTCTTCCTGCCACAGGAAGTGGTGATGGCATCTGGTCTGGATGCCTTTCAGGCTTATCTCTGTGGAGGAGTGGAGGATGGAGAAGAAGCTTGCAAAAAAAAAAAAACTGGTCTGAAGCTTAGTACAGCTGTCTGCAAAAGCTTGGAAAAGTGCAAGAAGTTGGCAGCCAGGTTGCACTATGAAGGGAAACATCTGAAGAAATGGAGATCTATGAGATTTTCTCATAGATTTTCACTGGGTGTAAAACCCCCAGTGAAAAATAAGATTTACGTTCAGCCTACCTATGTCTATGAGACAGCCTTGAGTCTATATTATTTATTTAAGGTATTTCTATATTGTCTTTCTCAAGATTTCTCAAGACACAAAGTGGTTTGCATTGGCAGGCTCCTGCTCATAAACCCCATTTTTACAACTATTGTTCTATATACATTCATAGAACCCACAGTTTCTCCAGATGTTTCCTTTTCAGTGTGTGGTCATCATCAAGGCTGCACTTCTACACCTTCTGAGTCTTCACAGGCAGTTACAGATCACACCATGGCTGGTTCTCAAGATGTTATCTGTCTTGTCAGCTGACTCCTCCACATTCTACACTCTTCACATTCCTCTGCAAGCTCTGTCAGGAACTTGATTCTGCTTAGCATCTTCAGGCAGGACAAGAGCTCAACCTCCAGACCACACGTCCTGCCTGTTTGAGAAAAGTGGTATATAATAAATAAAATAAATAATAAATAAATAATACTCTCGACCTTACTACAAGATGATGTTACAGACCAGATCTAGTTTCACTGAGAGGAAAATCCTATTTGCAGCGTTTGAGGCTCTTCAGCCTAGAAAAAAGGCGCCTGCGGGGGGACATGATTGAGACATACAAAATTATGCACGGAAGGGATAGAGTTGATAAAGGGATGTTCTTTTCCCTCTCTCAAAACACCAGAACCCGGGGGCATCTGCTAAAACTGAGAGTTGGGAGAGTTAAAACAGATAAAAGTACTTTTTTACCCAGTGGATAGTTAATCTGTGGAACTCTTTGCCACAGGAAGTGGTGATGGCATCTGGTCTGGATGCCTTTCAGAGGGGATTGGACGGATTTCTGGAGAAAAGATCCATCGTGGTCTATAGGCCATGATGGATTGTGCAAACCTCCTTACATTGATGGTAGGCTACTTCAGAGTACCGGGTGCAAGGGAGTGGCAACAGGATCCATGCATCGTGTTGTTTCATGCCTCCCTGGGGCACCTGGTGGGCCACTGTGAGAAACACGAAGCTGGACTAGATGTGCCTTTGGCCTGATCCAGCAAGGCTCTTCTTATGTTCTTATGAAGATGGGACAGCACACATCCCTTGTGCCGGTCCAAGAGTGTCTTAAACACGTCCTGAAGTGTGTTTGGGCCTTCAAGTCGAAGAGACCAATGCATGGACATACACTGGCCTCCTGTGCTGCATCCCAGGGCCTGCAATACCCAGTAAGGCTGGCCAAGGGAGGCTGGTGGGGTGGGTAGGAGAGGGTGGATCAGGGAGGGGAATAGGCAGGCCTGTGGGCGGAACAGACTGGGAAGGATCCGCCTTTGGCCAGATCCAAATCCCTGTCCTAATCGGCCTTACAGGGGCCGCTCAGAGTTCCTCAGCAATTTCACTGGTGCAGCTCCCAGTAGCCCTACCGGGACTGCTGCAGCACAACACAAGGTAAGAGGAACAAATTCCCCTTACTCTGAGTTGTGCCAATGGAGCCCCAATCCTACTGTGGATATGGGGCAGGCAGGCTGGTCTCCCAGCACAGGGTAGATTGCGCTGTGAGGAAAATATAATTACAGATTATAAACATTAGATTATAAACATTACAAACTATGGCATCATTCTATCAATAAAGGTTAATCTATGTGCATATTGGCACTTATTTACAAAGATGCAATTCCATTATGCTGGGTTGACATCACCCATCTAATACTGATGCCCAATCCTAACCAATTTTGCAGTGCTGATACACTGTGGGGAGACTGCTGATACATTATGTGGTGGGGAGAAATGTTCCCTTGAAGTTGCACTGGCACTGGAAAGTTGGTTAGAATTGGGCTATTACAAACTTGATGTATTAGAGCACAACTCTATACATCAATGGTTCCCAAATAGTGGGTCGCAAGCCAATTTCAGGTGGGTTGCAAAGCACCTAGAGCAGCTATATTGAAAATACTGGAAGATGGGATGCTGGAAAGCGGGGGCTGTGGGGTTGTTTTGCTTGTGTCAAGGTTGTAAATAGGACTTTTTTCTTTCTGATTCACTCTGTTATTGGAAAATGGTTGAGAAATAACCCAATTTATTGCTGCAGAAAGCAGCAGGCTTTGGCATCACAATGACTGCACTTCTGGCCATAACATCACTTCTGGTGGGTCCTGGACCGATGGATATTCTAAAAAGTGGGTCCTGGTGCTAAAAAGATTGAGAACTACTGTTATGCATGCTTACATAGAACCTTCATTTAGAAATCCCACTGGATTCAATAGGAACATCCAGGACTAATTCAATGTGCAGAGGATTGGAGCCATAGTCCAAGGGCACCCAAAAGACGAACAGATGTAGGGAGCTGATCCTATGTAGCCCAGCGCTAGTGGTAAGCTCTCACTGCCAGCGCTGGTGTTGCCAAACTTCTAGCGCTAGCTGTAAGGTGCTGGGCCAGCACCAGGCCCCAGGGGAAGGAGGACCCAACACAAAGACAGCCAGTGGTAAATCTCACCACCACCAGTGAGGAGCTCTTTCAGCACAGGGAGAGTGCAGAACTGGGTGGGGAGAGGGGTGGACTGGCAGTGGCCACCACTGGATCTTTGTATCAGGCCGCACAGCAGCTTTCAAGCCTGTGCTGGCAAAATAGCTGATGCAGACTTCAGGAGGCCCATTGGTGGCTCAGCACTTACCTGGGGGAAGGGGAAGAATATCCCCTTCTTCCAAGGTGCCTCCTACAGCTGCTGTGGTGCCTGAAATTGGCAGTGGTAGCCATTTTGGCATCACTGCACCTACCGGGGCCTGGGATTACTGGACTGGGCAGCCTGGCTGCAATCATATCTACCCTTTTGGGTAAGCAATCCTCTGGGTAAGCCCCATTGACTATAAGAGTTAAGTAGATAAGCATAGGATTGGGCTCTTAGGCAGATGATGGCCCATACAAATAATCATACTGTGGTGGTGCTTTCGCGAACCAGAGTCCGCTTCATCAGATGAGAGAAATCTCTTCTTCTCTTCGAGAGAAATATACATTTCGAGAGACAAATGTACATGTGGCGTATACAAGCACTGTACAAACATAAGCACGGTACGTGCTCCTGCTTAGAGAGAATGCGTGTCTTTACGACCCTCCTGCGGGCGAGGCTTTTTCTTTTCCCGTGCCTCGATGATCCCTATCTCATCGCCCACTTTTCGCCCAGGCCGGGCTCTCTGTGGTCGCCTTTGCTCCCTGCCCCACCTCCTCTCCTCCGGGCTTCTGATAAACACCACATCAGGCACGTCCACAGGGCTCGCATGGCTTCCTCCTATCATTATTGCTGGGAAGGCGCCCCGCCCCGCCCTCCTGCCAATCACTACCTCACCCCCCCCCCCCGACTGTAAACACTCGCACTCAATGACCATCTGCCTCGCTGCTCGGCCTCTCCGTCCAGGCTTAGGCCCCTCCCATGGCTGACTCAAAGACACCTCCAGCCTGAGCCTGACGCAGGGAACGAAGATATTCCTCGCCCCGCTTCGTCATCTCTCTTCATCCCATTGGTGGGAATCCAAGCCCCGCCCTCCCTAACTGTTCAGGCGGCGGGGAAGGGAGCGTGGGCGCGAGGGGGAGGGGGAGAGAGCCCTCAACGGCTTCTTTCCGCTGCAGGTCAATCACGAGGCGGGGTGGCACTTCTCGCCCAATTGGGGCCGGCGGTTTGGCGTCCGCGCAACGGAACGCCCGGTTTCTGTGATGCAGCAGCTCGGAGGCGGTGCCATTGGCTGCGGCTGGCCCCGCCCCCTTAGCGTTGGCGGCGGAGGCGGGGGGAGAGGCTGTCCCTTGTCTGTGTCTCTCGATCTGTTTACTCCTCGCGCTTGGTCCCCAGCGGCGGCGGCAGCAGCGCTGAGTGGGTGGCGGCAGCAGCTGGGCCGGCGCCGCGGATCGGCACCCCGGATCCCCTCCCCCCCAACATCATCAGCCGCCCTCCGCCCTTCCCAGCCGCAGTAACGCAGCTCTGCTGCGGGACTCGCCATCCGGCGGAGAAAGAACGAGAGAGAGAAAGAGGAAGAAATAAGACAGAGAGTCGGGGAGGGCCATGAAGACGGAGATCTCCACGGCCGCGGGCTTCATCACCCGCCTCCTCAGAACGCCCGGCGGCATCGGGGACGAGGAGCTGCGCTGCTTCAGCGAGTCCCTGCAGGAGGCGCTGCGAGGTGAGGCGGCGGCGGCTGGAGAGCGAGAGCCGCCCACGAACAGTTCCTCCCCACCTCCCTTTGGAGGGGGGCGAGCGAGAAGTGCCCCGCGAGCCCCTCAGCCGCTCTTGCCCTGTCGCATGGGGGGGGGGAACGGGCACGATTTCGCCCCCTGCCTAAAGAGAAAGACCCCCCCTCACCCCGCGCGACAGGCCAGGCTCTTGCACTTCCTCGCCCCCAATAAGTTCGCCTAACTCCCTCTGGCGGCCTCTTCGCGCCCCCCCCCCAATAAGGCTGTTATTGTGCCTGTCATTTCTGCCCTCCTTTCCTTAGCCCCCAAGTTCCCCCAATGCGGGAGGGGGGATTGGAGTCATTTTGCCCTCTCGAATTTGAGCCCTCAAAGTTGGGGGGATGGAGGAGAAATTAACTGTTGTCACACCACACTCAGAGCCCCCATTCCTCTCAGGGAGAGGGTCGCCCTCAGTAGTCATTATTTGCCTTTGGTGGCACCCATTGTAGTGTGGGTTTTTCACACACCCCCACTCACGGTAGTCGTTTTGCACTATTAGTCGAAAAAACAGAAGTAGTCGCTTTCTACTATTTTTATTTCTTGATTGATATCTTTCTCTTTCTCTCCCTGACGCACACACTCTCACTCCTGTTTTGAGTCCCTGTACAGATGGACAGCTGAAGGAGGGGGATGGTGCCTGCCTAAATGTATATTGGAGCTGCCTTAGCCCACATTATGCAGGCTGTAACTCTTCTCCCTTTTTCCTTTGTTCCTGTTCACAGACCATTATAAGCACCACTGGTTCCCCCTGATGCCCTCCAAAGGCTCAGGGTACCGCTGCATTAGAATCAATCACAAGATGGACCCCTTGATAGGAAAGGCAGCAGGCATGATCGGACTAAGCCATCAGAGACTCTTCCAGCTCCTGCCCAGCGAATTAACTCTTTGGGTAGACCCCTTTGAGGTGTCCTATCGTATTGGAGAAGATGGGTCTATTTGTGTCCTCTATGAAGGTCCTCAGCCAGCAGTAAAGAATACCAAAGCTCTCGAGAGCAGGAGCAGCTGTAAAGAGGAGTGGAGAATTGGCAGAGCCAGCCCTTCCAAGAACTACAACATGATGACAGTTTCCAGTTAAAAAAATAACATTCCCTGTACAATGATGTATGTATGTATCCCACTTTGATAATGAAGTTAGATGATGTAATTGATATGTTGATTTTCACCCCATAGTCATTAAAGTTGTAGTAGTACTGCCAAATTCTTTGTTTTGTGGCCAAGGGCTAATGTATAAAAAGCAGTTCTTTAACTGTGTACTTTTCTGGATTGTATACTGTAAATGAAATTGTACAGTCAAGATGATTGTTTTACAGATTTATATTTTGGAAAAAAATCCTTGGCTATTTGTAATAAAAATGAAAGTAATTTAACCCTTTTTTCCTTTTACAATGGCTTTTAGTTCACTACTAAAACTTTTTGCCTACCACTTCTGCACTTATTGAGCAATAATTTTGGGATGGGTTGAGAAAGGCCAGGCGGGGGTGGGGATGGGAATGAGACACTCTGACCAACTGGAATTTTTAAACCTCTCTAGTGATTTGGCTGCACAGACTGTTTCAGGGTCATAAACACAGCTGCATGGAACAAATATGATTTGTCTAACGTAAATATCCAGGCCAGGTTTCTTTATTCCCAAACAGCTGTCAAGCATGGAATCAAATTTCATGAAGTAAAATTGTAGAAAACTACTCAGTTGTCCATGCCTTCTTGTTCAGTAAAATAACCTTTTAACGTGGCTTTACACTGATGAATATTGGTTAAAAATACACCAGTAAAAGCAGACACACATGTCAGCATTACCAACTGTCTCAGTGAACTGCCTAATTGAAGCCTTCAAAGTGTAATTGTTAAAGTTTGCCTGCACTCTGACCAACTAAATAAAATGTTTACCCTGATCCCAAACATGTGGGTGTAGATTCAATTAATTTCAATGGCAATTATTTTTATGCAGTGAGGTCAGGATTGAACTATGAATGATATAACTTTAATGTGCTAGTTTACATTTTTTTAATGAAGTTTAAATTAGAAACTCCAGAATTTATAATACTTTCAAATGCTTGTAATTGAACTTAAAACAAAAACAAAGAACCCCCTCTTTTTTTTTCTTTTTGTGAACAGCATTACACCCTATAATAGCTTTGGAATCTACTCTGTAGCCAGGATTACAGGAAGTTACCTTAGGTGTAGATAAGACCTTGTGTACATGGGAGATTGCTGTTTTGAGAAGCACTAGTTCTAACCTCCCTAGGGCATGCAGAAAAGAGTTCAGGTTTTTTGTGTGTGTGTGTTTTATCTAGGCTATCATCTAGTGGAGAATGATGAGGATTTGGCAGTTAGTTGTAAAATGAAACCAGAAAATGAATAGACATTGCGAAAGGCATGTTTTCAGTTTTGTTGTTAATAAAGAGAGGAAAGTTAACATGCCATCACAACACTGCAAAATCATCATATTAACATGTTAAAAGGCTCAGCGAAGTGGCAAGTCTGGGCAAGTTGGGGCCAGTCTGGGCAAATTTGAAGTAATACATACAGCACATTTTTTTGGAAAGGATGACGAAATTTACATATGTTTTAGGCCGCAATCCTATATACACTTTCCTGTGTAAGCGCGCCATCCTAACCTGGAGTTAGGCTGGCATAGTTAAGCCAGCAAAGTTTGGCTGGCACAAGGGTCACCATAAAGTATGTTTATACTATTCTCAGAGTCAAAAGACGTCAGCACACAGACTTGCACCATCCTCCCTGACTGAGAGTGGTCCAAACGTGTTGTATGGTAGCCCTTGTGGCCTAACTGTGCCAGCCCAACTCTAGGTTAGAATTGCACCCTGTATTCCATTTAGTTCAATGGTGCTTACTTCTGAGTAGATATAATCAATTTGGTTAAAATCTAATGGCTTACGTTCTACATTTTGTTCCTAATAAAATAGTTTAAAACGTAATTAACTTAAAACATGATTTTAAAACATGCTATGGAAACCGTGTGCTTCTGAATTGAGTTACAGTTTATTTTGAGGGGTCTTTTTTGGCATCCCTTACTTTCACAGCCCAATCCTGTTTATATTTCGTCTGAAGTAAGTTCCAGTAAGTGGAGTTAGTCTGAAAAAGGACATTAGATTGCAGTCTATAAGGCAACAATCCTAATATAGCTATTTATAAATAAATTCATTGAAATCCATGACAGATGTCTGAATAAATGTGGATCAGTGGGCTATAATTTGGTGGTGGTGGAATTCATTAAAACTGATGGGACATATTTCCAGGAAAATATTTAAGCTGCTGGCCTTTTTACCTTTTATGTTTGTATCAAAATATTGGTTTGAAAATCAGGGCCCAGTCCTAAGCATGCTAGCACCATACGGCACCAGGTACTGCACAGATCCAAGGAGACCCACTGGGGCCGCCAGGGCTTTACATGCTGTAAGGGTTCCCGTTCCCTAAGGAGGCTCCAGCGGCTGCCCCCGCCCCATTGGCTCCAGCGGCAGCCATTTCCTCGATGCAGTCAGGCTTAGGATTGGGCTGTATGGTAAACACTCTTAGTTTTCGTAATAAAACTTGGTTGTGTATTGAGGGCCCAATCAAATCCAAGTGCCGATGCAAGATAATGAAACACATACTCTCTTACTTTGAGGAGGCCTCCATTAGTTCCCATCCCCCACTGCAGGATTAAGCATACACCCCATTGGCACGGCTGCATCAGTACTGGAAAGTTGCATAGGACTTGGCCCCAAGGCTGCAATCCCATGCACATTTACCTGGGAGTAAATTCTTTTTAGCTCAATGGGATTTACTTCTAAGTAGACACACTTAGAATTGCATTGTTAGACAGTGGAATTTTAAGAAAATGGCTATAGGAGATATAAAGGCAGATATTAAGAAAAATCTATAGAACTACTTTCTACATACATCATTTGGTGAGTTTTCAAAGCAACAGATCTGCTTCTGTAGCAGAGATAGTTAAATCACCACACAGACATTTAAAGGTAAAGGTTTCCCCACGACCAGATGGTCTGTTTCAAAGCCTGTAGAGCCAGCGTTTTGTCCAAGGACAAGCTTCCATGGTCATGTGGCCGGCATGACTCTACGCCATAGTACACAGAACCCCTTCCCACCAAAGTGGTCCCTATTTATCTACTTGCATTTAGATGCTTTCGAACTGCTAGGTTGGCAGGAGCTGGGACAAGCAACAGGAGCTCACTCGGTCGCGCAGTCTTGAACTCCCAACCTTCCGGTCGGAAAGCCCAGCAACAGCAAATTAACCCGCTGCGCCACCACGTCCCTTACATTTACATTACATTTACACAAACATTTACATGGCACTTATAAGTGCATTTTAATTTTTTTGTACTATTTGGGCTGTGTTACTGTTACTGTTAATATGAAATAGAGATGAATGTGAAATTGAATCCAAATTTTGAACCTAGAGTCCAGGTACTATATTTTTTGTTTGCCTTATAGAGAATTAGCCAATTTAAGCTTGAAGTGTGAGAATCCTTATATTTAGTTCCGTGGTTCCTTGGACATCCAAACAAAAAGCGTTTTCAAAAGGAAACTGATAAAGTGCTGTCCTTTTGTATTCCTGCTTTTGTCAAATAAAGCTGGAGGGTGAAGGTGAAACTGAATTACTGAAAGCATTATGTGTTTTCTCTGCTGTTTACAGAGAATACCATTCTCCTTTTCTTTTGCTTAAAACAGTTGTGTTGGTGTGAAAATACTTTGTTTTTTTAAGAAACATGCACTGGCAGCTGGCACAATCCTAACCCACTTTCCAGCACTGACATAGCTGTGCCAATGAGGCACATGCTGCATTCTGCAGTTGGGGGCCAGTCATGGAGGCCTCCTCAAGGTAACGGAACATTTGTTCCCTTATCTCAGAGCGGCATTGCCCTTACCCTGGTGCTGGAAAATTGGTTAGGATTACACCCTGAGTTGTTTAAAACTCTGTCCACACAATTTTTTTTGAAGAGTATTATAGAAATTGTTTGTGAAATTACAGAAATTTTGTTTGGTGGCCTGAAAATATAATAATAATAATAATAATAATAATAATAATAATAATAATAATAATAATAATAATAATAATAATAATAATAATCGTATTTATAAACCGCCTTTCTTAGGTCATTAGATTACTCCTCTGACTTTAACTCAAGGTGGTTTACATAGGCAGGCTTTATTCATAAACACAAGGTTTTTACAAATTACAAGGAAGTTTGATCTTTCAAGAACATACAACATACAGATGGTACTTTCATGGTGTAGTCTTCTTTCTGGCCACACAATTTGCCTTCCTGCTGGCTGATGAGCAGCTTCTGCTCCCACCAAGAAGTGGCTGGCCCAGCACACTCCCCTCTCACAGGCAGCTGTGAGAATATGTGTGAAAATATCACATGTTGTTCATGTGATGAATGTAAAAGTTATATGTGCCAGTAATATGCATATTGAGGATTTTCAGCTCATTCATAATATCAATTAGCTGGCACAAGGGACATTGTAAAGCATGTTTGGACCGCTCTTGGAGTCAGGGAAGATGGTGCATGTCTGTGTTCTGGCCTCTTTGATTCTGAGAGCGGTCGAAACTCGCTTTATGGTGGTCCTTGTGCCAGCCAAACTTTGCTGGCCTAACTGTGTCTGCCTAACTCCAGGTTAGGATTGTGCCCTCAATTCAGTTGAACACACACCTCAATTGAACATGTACAAGCCTATGCATGTCTACTCAGAAGTAAGTCCTCTTGGGTCCAATGCAGGTTATTCACAGGAAAGTCTGGGTATACCTAAGATTTCATTGTCTGTATGATCTAGCTGAGGGGTGTAAAACTTGTTTCGTACAACAGGCCAAATAGTATTAATGACACCTGCCGAGGGCTGGAAGTGATGTTATGAAACAGAAAGTAACAGGAACTCATGAGCTGCAAAAGAGAAAATATGCAAATCTTGGTCATATTTTCAAGATATGGGAGAGCCCAATTATTATGCGGGCCACCCTTTCAACAATGCCACTCCTGCCGAGGGGTCACTTCAAAGCTCAACAGCTGAGAGGTGCTCTGCAAAGTAATGGCTTGGCAGAAACAGCACTGCTGAAAGTGTGGCCCACATGATAATTGGGCTCGCCCAGAACATCTGCAAGTTCCCCCTTTCTCACTCCTCTTGGTCTGCCTCCTCCCCCATACTGTTTTTCATCTTCCATCTCTCCCTCCCAGACTGCTGCCGAAAGAGCAATGCTGGGAGAGCCAATTATCATGTGGGCCAGATAAAAGAGCTTCTGCATGTTATATCATGACTGCGGGTTATATGTTTGACCCCCCTGATCCAGCCTGTAGGGCACAATTTGCACTGAAAAACAAATACTGCTTTCAGTTTCAGAAATACCTCATTTCAGAAGTTCTGGGAGAAAGGAATAAAGTCCAAATGTAAAAGTTAGGCCAAACATTAAACAGAAAAGGGAAGAAGATGTTCCTTTCTCAAAACGAAATGTTGCCATTACTGGTAGGCAATGATGAAAAAAGCTTCAGGCTTTTTTGTGGTTTGAATGGGAAGTTACAACTGTAGAGAAGCAGGATACAATGTAAACTCCAATTTTCTTAGGAGTATGCATTATACAGTTCACAGCTACAGGTTGCCTGTGCTCTCTTGTGTTTTCCCCATGTTGTTGTTTGGAGGTTTCGCAATGTTTGCCGTGTCGCTTTGTTCAGGAGAGTCATTTTCTAGCACTCGAGGAGACAACTGACTATTGATGTGACTAAGGATTACTCAGTGAAAGGTTTGCTGGAGAAAGACCTCAAAAGAAGAAAGCAGGAAGGGTGGGGGACCAAACCGTCCACAGAAAGTATGAGTATCCTTATTCTGCAACAAGGTGGCATATTCCAAAGTAAACTCTGAGTGGATCCACTCATGGCTTCTGGGCCGTTCAAAAGAACTTCATGCAACAAAATGCAAGAAATGCACAACTGCATTTCGTCCATACTGGAGCATCTGAGTCACAGAACTTCCTTCCTTCTCTATACTACATCCCTCATTCTTCCTGTAGCAGTTTCATGGCTAATTTAGTAATTTTTCTCATTGCCATTGTGCTGTATAACTTAAGAACATAAGAGCCCTGCTGGATCAGGCCAAAGGCTCATCTAATTCAGCTTCACACATCTCACAGTCGCCCACCGGATGCCTCAGGGAGCACACGAGACAACAAGATGCCTTCATCCTGTTGCCACTCCCTTGCACAGCATTCTGAAGTAGCCTACTACTAACCTAAGGCTGTTGCATGACCCATCATGGCCTATAGCCTATGATGGACATTTCTTCCAGAAATGTGTCCAATCCCCTTTTAAATGCACCTAGGCCAGATGCCACCTCCTGTGGCACCACCTCCTGTGGCAAGGAATTTCACAGATTAATTACCCGCTAGGTAAAAGGAAAAACTGGGATGTGGTGGTGCTGCGGGTTAAACCACTGCTGCTGACCTTGCTGACCGGAAGGTTGCAGTTCAAGACAACCAGACAGAGTGAGTTCCTGTCACTTGTCCCAGCTCCTGCCAACCTAGCAGTTCGAAAGCACGTAAAAATACGTGGATAAATAGGGACCACTTTGGTGGGAAGGTAACGGCGTTCCGTGCGCCTTGGTGTATAGTCATGCTGGCCACATGACCACGGAAACTTGTCCTCAGGACAAACGCCAGCTCTTTGGCTTAGAAATGGAGATGAGCATCGCCCCCTACTAGACTAGACCATTTGGTCGTGGGGAAACCTTTACCTTTTTAGGTAAAACGAAATACTTTTTACCTGTTCTAACTCTCCAACACTCAATTTCAGTGGCTGTCCTCTGGTTCTGGTATTATGAGCAAGGGAAAAGAGAATCCTTCTATCGACTCTATCCCTCCCATGCATAATTTTGTACATCTCAATCATATCCCCCTCAGGCGCCTTTTTTCCAGACTGAAGAGCCTCAAACGCTGCAGTCTTTCATATACACCCATGAAAAGTGGAATACATAAAAGTGGAAACGCATTTATAACTGCTGGCAAGTGCTTGGGACGCCTTCCTTTCCTCAGTCACTTCCTGTAAGCCACACGCTGTGACCTGTTGGAGTTGGCACAACTCCGTCTGCTACCTAGAGGGGGCAGTTTAATGTCCAAAAGGGGAAAATGTGATGTCCTGTGACCTAGACCCTTCTTACCTGTCCTCTCTGTGATTCCTGCGGGGGTGTGGCCTTGACCTTATTTCTTTCCCTTCTCCTCTGAGCACGTCCCTTTTTGTCTTCTGACCACTGACCTGATAAGATGTGCATACCAAGGGCTCTGATGCCCCCGCCATCTTAAGCACACCTCCATGCACGGCGATGCAGCTGTAGGGCATTGCCTTCCAAGTGTTAGCTGTACCTCTGACCCTAATCAGACGCTGTAGATATGCACTGGATGGAACTGTGAGTAAACCTTTCTTTTTGCATCTTTACCAAGCCTCTGTCTCATGTGTCTTTTGTTAATAGCAGTCAGCCTGGGTGAGGGAGGTTCCCGTGAGGTGATGCCCTAAGGGGGAAAATCCGCTGCTTGCTCTACTCCGCTTTCCCCATCACCAATGAGATATTTTCCAATATGACCCCCATGCTGTGATTTCATGTTCCACTGTTTGAGATTGCCTGCTACCATTGGGGAGGATGGTTTGAATGATTTGGTCTTCTGTAAGGAGTTCAGTATCCTTTGCTCAATCTTGACAAACAAACCAAACGTCCTTGGCCAGCTGTGAGTCAAGCCATAATCTTTAGCACTGCATTGAGAGTTGTGTGCTGGAACCTGCACTGACTCTCTGCCAGCGAATGAGCTGGGTGTTAGCCTGGACTTGTTCAATTCTAAGTTATGTCTGCATAAAGAGCCTTCATTTGCAATTGCTATTTTATCACACAAAACAAAAGCAATCTGATGGTTTCCTCGGGACCTCAGAATTCTCTATTTTCCTCTGCCCTCTGAGAATTACTACTCAAATTCCTGTTGTTATGACAGGAAGGATGTATATGGAGTGAGGGAACTCTGTCCAGTATAAAATAGGTTCTGCTATCACTACAACAGTGTCCAAGGGCAGCCTCCACTTATCTGACTCCTGGTGACTGCAGAGTCTGTAACAAGGTGGAGCCTCTCAGCCATGTCTAAAGTTAAAGGTGCAATCCTAACCTGGAGTTAGGCCAGAACAAATCACTTGTGCTGGCTTAGGAGTGTTGCAAACATGCTGCGAAGTGCATTTGCAACACTCTTGGAGTCAGGGAAGCACTGTGCGCCGGGCTCCCTGACTTCAAGAGTGGTCCAAACACACTTTGCAACACTCCTGGGCTGGCACAAGTAATTCCAGGTTAGGATTGCACTCTGAGACTACTTAATGTATATATCATAGAAATTGATGCAACCGAGAATCCAAAATCATAATAAAAATATGTTTCACAGCCCAGTCCTATTTAGCACTGGTGCAGTGGGGCTTCATGGCCCATGCTGTAGCCAGAGTAGGAACTGAGCAAGCTAAGGTCTCCTTGGGGTAAGGGAACACTTTTTCCCTGTGTCAAGCCCCAACCTGCTCAATGGGGCTACTCAGATCTGCACCAGCAAAATCACTGGTACAAGTCCAAGAAGCCCTGTATAGGGCTTTCAGGCCAGGGAATGAGATTAGGATATTGTGGAGGCCTTCTCAACCAGCTCTGCCCCCCATAGGCCTGATCCACCTTTCATTCTGCCCTTCCTTTGCCCTGTTACACACACACACACACACACCCGGGCTCTGCCTCTGTTCTGTACTTACCAGCACCATAAGCTGTCAGGCTGAATTCTGTACCAGCAGGACAATGCGGGCCTTCCTGCCAGTGCTCCTTACTCCAGAGTTGTCACAAATGTGCTTTATGGCTTGTTTGTGCTTGCTAGCATCAGCACAGCAGCCACTGAGCCAGTGCTAGCAGTCCTTAGAACTGGGCCATCATGTATGAACAGAATATGATGGGACAGTCTTCCTGTTTTTCTTGTCTTCTGTGGTTTTTTGACCATTGTTTGTCAGTGCAATCCTATCCACACTTACCTGGGAGCAAGCCCCATTGACTACAATGGGATTTACTTCTAAGGAGACATGCCTAGGATTGGGTTGTATGTTTTACTGCCTAGAGTAGGAGAAAAAAGCTGAACTGGACAAAACGGATTTGATTCTAAGCTATCTTGCCTATCATTTCAAAGGGCGTATATGTCAGTGGTGGAGCATTTGACTGCATTTCAAATCAACCATATTCTAAAAGATGCAGTTTGGTTTGAAATGATGTGCAAAGAAGCATAGAATCAAGGGCATTTTGTCCACTATTCAGCTTTGGTCTTCTTGGTGTGTAATTGACATTACTTTCACTCTTTGACCCCATTACAGTGTGATCATAGTGAGATCAGTGGCATGGTTGCTATGCGAAAACACAATCAAGGGAACTCTACATGGCAAGCCATTCCTGTGAAGTTGTAATGATATCAATGATGCTATTAAAATCTCTCTCTCTCTCTCTCTCTCTCTCTCTCTCTCTCTCTCTGCTTTATAATTTGCATGGTGCCATCTGTGCCCATGGTGCTTTACACAAAGCGAGACAGATCTTTGTCTCAAAGGACTCATAATTTAAAACAGACAACAGAAGAAAAGAGGGAAGTGGAAGTGAGGCAAACATGGGTGAAACGTTGGCCTGTTGAAATCAGCACAATCACGTGCAGAGCCACATGACAACAAGATTTGCAATGTGCTGCTGTGCCCACAAGGTTGCATTTCAAGCAACAACCATGCCGTTGATCACAGAGATGAACTGAGCCTAAGAGAGGATTATCGCTGTCAAGGGTGGTGTGTGCCCCTGCACTGCCTAACCCCCCCCCATGCCAACTCTGTGTATGCATGCAGCACCCCCATGGATGAAGGGGAAAGGCAAATGGGTGAACAAGCAGGCATACCCTGATCCACCCTTCCTACAAGTAGTGTGGCAGGCAGCGTCCCTGCTCTATGCCTCTTCGCCTTACTCATTGTAAACAGATGCAGTGTGGAGAGTGAGGCTGCATGTCACGTTCTTTGTAAATAAAAGGGGGCCTGGGAACGGGAAAGGGGCGGGCTTCAAATTATATGTGCCTCCTTGCTTGGTGCTTTGTAGAGAGGAAATCTGGAGCTGCGGCAGTTTCCCCCTTCTCCCCCCCAGCAGCTTCCAGCAAGTTAGAAGAGGATCAGAGCATTCAGGAGAGTGGCAGCTTGGAGAAGGTGGCGGACAGATGGGCCTCCCAGTGTGCCACTCCATGTGACCATTTCAGATCACTTCATTCTGCTTCCTGTCATTATGACTTCAGAAAGATACCCTAATACTGCTGGTTACAAGCCTCACCATGAAACCTAGATAGATAAAACCTGGTACAGTATTTCCTTCCATATGCGTAACAATACTTTTTCATATAATAGCCTTTTCATTAGAATCAGATTTCAATTTTTTTTTTGTTTACAGCCTAGCCTTTACTTTTTATGAATCTTATTTTCATTTTATTAAAGTTGAATGCTCTATAATCAATAATGTATTCCACTTGCACAAAAAGAAGGAACGAAAGAGAAAAGGGGCATTAATTTATTTTTTACGCACATCCTTGATGAGTCTTCTCACCTTATGATAGAATGCATGTAGCACCTAGCCTACCTACTGTTATATTCCTATAAATTATTCTAAACAATGAGGTTTAGATTAATTTATAGGAATTCTAAACACTAAGTAGGTTTGGTGCTGCATGCATTTCTCTTCCATAACAGGAATATGACCAACATTAGCATTTCTCAGGGCGCAATCCTAAACAGCGCTGGACTGGCGAGCCCGACGGGCCAGTGCCATATTCAGTGCTGCTTAGCTGGAGCCTCCCCGTGGCAAGGGAGCATGCGCTCCCTTACCATAGGGGAGGCTCCAGCCTCCCCTATGTGCTGCACCCGCTAAAGAGCGGGCGCAGATCCGAGGAGACCATGCGGCCCGAATTGGGGCTGCGCGGCCTTGCTGACGGGCTTAGGATGTGGCTGTATGGCCACCTCGCAAGCCTGCCCAGGTCCTGCGCAAGTCCTGCCTCCCCCCTCCCCCCTCCCACCAATTACCGTCCCGATTCTCGGCAGAGAATCCCTTGCGCTTACCAACTGTATTCGGTCTGCACAAGGGAGGCTCTCCATCGGCGCTCTGAAGCCAACGCTGTAAGCAGCATTGGTTTCAGAGCTTTAGCGCCAATGCGGGGGTGCTGCTCAGCGCCTGTGCGCCAGCGCTCCACCCCTTGCGTTGATGCAATGACGTCACATCGACGCAAGAGGCACGCTAGGATTGCGCTGCCTGGGTACTAGAATTTGGTAACATTTTGAGGGCACAAGCCTATGCATGTCTACTCAGAAGTTAGTCCTATTGTGTTCAATGGGGCTTACTCCCAGGAAAGTGTGGATAGGATTGCAGCCTTAACATGATACAGAAACATCTCCTAGTCAGATCAACTGAGAATGGATTCCATCCAGTCCTTCTAGTGAATGTCATTTCTAACTGCATTGAGCTGAATCTAGGCCTAGATGGAAGTCAAGCCACGCTCAAAGTGGCATGCACAATCCCCTTCCCCCAACACTGCTGCCTTCTCCTAGCCCATCTAACTAGGAAGGGGGCAAGGAGGGCAATATGGGGGCATGGTGCAATCCCACCCACCTCTGGGATGTGCAGTCAGAGGGGCAGAGCTTCACCAGACCCAATAAGTACAAAAAAACAAATAAAATAAAATAAAAGTCTCTGGCCTTTCTATGCCACTCTTCTTTTCCCTGCACAGTCAATGAGTTCACAGTACACCCAGAGACATTACAATACACAGGGAGTCAGCTAGCAGCTGATTCGCTGCAATTGTGGCTGGCTTCCAATGAGAAAAAAGGCAAGGCGCCTGCATCAGCCAGCTCTGGGGGGTAGGTGAGCAGCAGGTAGAGTTGCCTCCGTTCTGTTCATAAGGCGGCCATGAAAACAGCAGGAAGCTGGTGTAAAGGGACCAGGCACTCCAAAGCAGCAGGGGATGCAACTATGGATATGCCTCAGTGGGTGGGTCACTGAGCGTTCTGTAGCTCTGAGTGGGGGGGAGGTTTTTTTTTGGGCGGGGGTGTTTTAAGGAAGGTAAGATCCACTGAGCTTAAGTGGAGAGGGTTTGAGTGTGTATTCAAGTGGCTGTGCCTTCCCAAGCCTGGACCTCACCACACACCACTGTTACAGGTCCAGCACTGTATTGGAAAAGACAGGAGATACCCCAAGGAGATAGAGAATGGTATCAGCAATGGCCTCTTGTCCAGATAAACCAGGGATTATGAGGTTAATCCCAGAACTCCTGCAGCAGGAACACAGCTGCAGGCAGATGAGCTCTTGGCTATGAAGGGAGGTTAGCACAGGTGTAGATGGGTGTGGCTGATGAATTAAAGCCTGCCCACTGATTGGCTGGCCTCAGTATAAAGTTGGAGGCAGGAGCTACAGTAAAGCACCTGGGAAAGTGCTGGAGGAGGGCACCAGGTAGGTGCTGGACTGCTGCCTGAAGGACTGAGGAACTGGCTAAGGTAAGGTTGTTTTGGGAGACCATTGGGAACTGTTGTATGTCTGCCACGCCCCTGGAGCCACCAAGTGGAGGAGGCAGTTATGGCTCAGACAAGCTGACTGCCTATTGTTTGTTGGTGGGGTTTGTTGGTGTTAGACTTAAGGTAGTTTTGGAGCTAAGCCAGTGATGAGGGTAGTCTGGAGGAGGCTGGCCAGCCAGTGATTCCAAGCAAAGCTGCTGGAAGAGAGGAGGCCCAATGGGTGACTGAATCCCCTCCCTCTTGCCTATATCTGAGGCCATTCTGGAGGGGAAACTAGTTAGCCTAGTGTGGGCATTGTGGCCCTTGGGGAGGCCCAGCAGGGAATTTGGCGGAACAAGCACCAGTACCTGCCTCCATGCTGTCCTATTTCAATTACACAGCAGATCACTCTCTTCAAAAAGAGATGTGTCACAAAATTGGTTGGAAGCTGCAGTACTGCCAATAGATCATAATACTCCCATACAAATCTTTGTAGATATTAAGGTCAAACATGGCATTTTTGATGTTTAAGATGTGTAAACACTTGTATGCATTTGTGTTGCACTCTATAGTATTTTCTTAGTGTGCAATGAAAGATGTTGCATAATTTGGCATGCACACACACTGAAGGAAGCTGTGTGAAGACGCAGATGTCACGTGAGTACAGAATGAACATGTAAACAGTGCAAAAAAAGCACGCTGAAACTTCCAAGATGAATATAATATGCACAGCAGGTTTGGCTTGAACTACTGTGAATTTTGATAACGCTGGCAGAGTTTTCAGAGCACTATATCTGAGATTCTCACAACCTCTGAGTTTGACCTGAATTATGCTTTTTGTGAATTTCAGCAGCAACACTAAGCAGGTCTTTTTTTCAAGCTGTCTTATCATTGTAACCCAGTGTCTCTTGTGGTTTGTGGCCTTCTGCTTTTATCCTTTAATGTGTTTGTCTTTAATTCAGCTGCATCTGTTCCCTGGGCTGATGAAATATTACTGAATACAGCACTGAGCCTTAGTCCTTCCTGCAGCTGCTGTGCTGAATGATTGCTCTGTTGTGTAGTAGAACATCCCCCACTTGGTCCATTGCGAGGCCATCTAGATTGCATTTGAGCGTATTGAGCTACATGTGCACTTCATCAGCCCAGTGACCTAAATAAGAGATATCTTTATACATCTGAGCTCTTTATTCTGTCGGACTTAACTCCATTTTAGTAGTGTTTGCTAATACAAGTGTGAGATTTGTTTTCCACCCTAAAGGAAATATTCTGCCTAGTGAAGACAGTAATAATTGAGACAGTAATTGTTGAGACAGTAATCTCAACATTTCCCCCAACCCCAGTCATTCAAATAGCCTGGCTTCCTCCGCCTGAGCCAGTGTCCTGTTTTGGATCCTTAGCTTTGATAGGTTGCTATTTTATATACATTTACCTAACAGCAAGCCCATGGAACACAATGGGACTTGGTTTTCAGTAAACATGTCATATAGGATTGTTCTGTTAATACTGGTAGATATTTTTCCGGAGGTCAGATCCAGCCTTGGATGGGGTAGGTTTATGCCAGCTGGGGTAGGCCATTGTAGGGGATGGGAGAGGGTGGCGGGAAGGCAGAATGGGGCAGGGAGGGGGTGTTTTGGCTGGGGGAGGGCGAATGGGAGGTGGATCAGGCCCAGGAGGGAGGTGGGATTGGTGTCAACAGCATGCGATGATTCTTAACTCTGTCCCCAGCCCGGGCAACCTTACATGGGCTGCTCAGATTTGTGTCATCAAAACAGCTGACACAGATCCAAGGAGCACTATAAGGATGTCTGGGGCCGACATGGGGTAAGGGATAAAGTATCCCTTTTCCCCAAATTGATCTCTAGCATGTGTGTAACCTGTGCTGAATATAGCCCAGGCCACTATGGCCATTATCCATTAAGAAACCAGAGAGTAAAAATAATGTGAGAGTAAAAATACTGTGAAAATTTTGAATTTTTTTTTTCCAATTTAGAGTGCACTCCTAACCTGGAGTTAGGCCAGCAAAGTTTGACTTGCTCAAGGGACACTAAAGTGTGTTTGGACCATTCTTGGAGTCTGTGTTTGGACCATTCTTGGAATCAGAGAGGCCAGCACACAGACTCTGAGTGTGCTGAGTTTGGACTCTGAGTGTGGTCCAAACACTCTTTACGGTAGCTTTTGGGCCAGCCAAACTTTGCTGGCCTAACTGTGCTGGCCTAATTTCAGGTTAGGATTGAGCCCTTAATCTCATAGGTTTCTTGAAGAAACAACAGGAACAAATGCACAACAATAGGGGTGACATCAGCTTGGGTGTTGGCCAAAGGCCCCCTCCCCATGAGAGGGCCAACCTAACCAAGCTGATCCCTGAACCCCCAGTAGCAATTGTAGCACCCAATGCATTGGGACTGGCTTTGCCTCAAGGCCCCCACAGACCTGGTACCAGCCGTGCACAACTGACGTCTTATATATCTGTTTCCAGCAAACAATAGCTTGCCAAAGAACATGAAATATTTCTGTATACACAACACACACAAATTAAAGCATTTTTAATCAGGGAGGAAAGAAAACACAGTAATAAGCAGCAAATGAGAATTATATTACAGCAAGGGGTCTTAGCAATTACTGGTCTGCTTTTTGAGCTAGTCTTCGTTGTCAGTTCGGAGACATCATTTTTTCTTTTCTTTCTTATTTTGTCAATATTGTTTTGAAGGTAAATCAAAAAAATAAATAAAAAAGAAATAAAATTGCCAACACGTAGGCTAAGAGGATGAGAAGCAGGTCTTGTGTGTAACAAACGAAAGGGAAGAACTTTGATTCCTTGGATGCTGAAAATGTTCAAAATGCTCCCCACAAAGAGTACTTCTCTGCTTGATCTGTGATATATCACTTGGATACAATAAACCACCTAATTTTGCCAATAAGCCTGTGAATCAACTTGGATTTATTTTTAAACTAATTGGCAAGAAAATTAACTGTTTGCAGGAAAATTATAGAAAGACACAAGAACAAGAGAATGTTTTTGAGTTTCACATTTAAATGATTTTCTGAAATTATGTTCAAGCTGTACTGAAAAACAAGGATGTGTGAATGTAAATTGGGAAGGATAAGCAGTTAAAAAAATTAAAATGAATGCTGGGTGGAATGTGATGATTAATATGTGGATCTGTCATCAAGTATGCTGATTACGTATTCATTTCCAGGTTCAAATGAAGAGCTGCTATTAACTTTCAAAGCCCTCAAATACCCGGGCCAGAAGACCTCAAGGGCCACCTGAACCTAATGTGTTTGAGCGGGAAGCAATCAGCAGGAAGCGCCCCCATTCTGAGGTTAAATACCTCACCATCCAGGTTAAAAAGGTAAAGGTTTCCCCACGACCGAATGGTCTAGTCGTGACCGACTGTAGGGGGCGGTGCTCATCTCCGTTTCAAAGCCTGTGAGCCGGCGTTTTTGTCCGATCATGGTGGCCAGCATGATTCTACGCCGTAGCGCACGGAACGCCGTTACCTTCCCACCAAAGTGGTTCCTATTTATCTACTTGCATTTTAGGTGCTTTCGAACTGCTAGGTTGGCACCATCCAGGTTAATTGCTATCAATAAAACATACACTTGAATGGAGGCTTGGTTAAGGTCAGTGGCATACCTGGGGATGGCAAATGAACCCGGGTGCCACTACCCCTCCCTCACTGCTACCCAGAGTGGCTTCACACCACTCCCAGTTGTGTCCGCCCCCTTCATGCAGCTCTCAGTGGTGCACCCCCCCCAGGAGCTGTGCGCCACTTTGAACTATGCAAAGCTGCTGCAGGGAGCCACTTGGCACAGCTCCAAGCAGCACCTCCACTCAGAGGAGGCAGGCACTGCTTTCAGCGGCATGAAGCAGCTCTAACGGAGCTGTATCACACCACTGTGAGCTACCTCCTCCTTTCCCCCCCCCTTTTTAAAGGGGGAAAGAAAGGAGCAGGCAGCCCAGAACCCAGCCAATGCAGGAAGTAATTGTGGTGATGCAGTGATGTCATCGCAATCACTTTCAGGGAGGTGGCAGGCGATGGGGGGTTGGCCCCAGGACTGCCACTGTTTAAGGTTTCATAAGTAATTGAGTTCATAATTGTATACATGCATCTTCTGAAGTGGTCAGAAACTCCTGTTACTTTGGAATGCAGAATCTGAGAACTGTTCCCTAGGGCTGCATGTCTGATAGGACCTAGGAAGTTGGATCGAGGCCTAGAAGGGAGGTAGGATACTGGCTGTGATGCTGCCACCAATATACCCCTTCTAGCTCTCAGTCCATCCCCTGTTCTACCCCATCTCTTCCCTTTCCTCCCCACTCACCAATCCTGTTCCACTCCTTCCCACCCCCATTTACAGGTTCCAGGAGCTGTGGAGGATCTGCTGTATGCTGCACATAATTTGTATAAGACTCAAAATTGGAATACTGACATGCTATTTGAACAATCACATATGTTATTTGCATCGTACGTTGTGTAACGTGTGCACAAGCATGTGTGTAATTTCTGTAAAAGTCAGTAAAAAAAAACACAGCTTGGAACATCAAAACCTACATGTTTGAAATATCATGTTCTAGCTTTACGCATGTCGATGTTGCATCCCAGGGAGTATTCTGCAATGCCACCATCCCCCAGATATTTTGAAAGGTCTGATTCAGCCTCCTTTTTATTGTCTTTAAATGACAAGAGCACGATTGTAAGAAAGGGAGTAAAAACAAATGCACAGTATGCTCTCAGCCACTAGGTGGTGGTGTTTTATATAATATGTGAGGGAAAACTACAGTATAGTATTTTCATTCAAAGAATATCAACACCATCTTTAAAGATCAATTATCTTTTATAATAGACACAAAACAGACACAAAAGTGGTGGACAGAGAGGTCAACATTCGGAAGGAAATAATGGGTTAGTGGAATTATAGAGGAGCATTAGAGTGCACTCCTAATCTGGAGTTAGGCTGGCCCAGTTAGGCCAGCAAAGTTTGGCTGGAACAAAGGGCACTATAAAGTATGTTTGGACCACTCTTGGAATCAGGGAGGATGATGCATGTCTGTGTGCCGGCCCCTCTGACTCTGAGAGTGATCCAAACATACTTTACAGTGTCCCTTGTGCCAGCCAAACTTTGCTGGCCTAACTGGGCCAGCCTAACTCCACGTTAGGATTGCACCCTTAGAAGCATTACAAACAAAAAGGTCAGTAAGAAGAGATGAGGGCGAAGAACCAGTCAGAAAGTGTCTAATATAAAGGAGTGCAAATCTGATATTGCTGAGGAGAGAAGATCAGAGAGCCTGTCCAGAAAATTTAGGAGGAATATGTTTGGTATGACCATAAACAATCAGGTAACATTTCAAACACTAGTGTTGTGGGGAGAAAAGGCAGTGAGGAAGCCAGAAAGGAGGACGTTCTACCAGCATGTGGGCAAGAATTTCACAGGGTCATACACTGGAAAATGTTACTCCAGGGGATGTTAGTGGTTGCAATGTCATGATTCACCACCTGCTTCAGTGTAGGAGGATATGGAAAATGGCAATTTAAGAAGTCACTCCAAGTGACAGGGAAGAGTGGACAAAAGTGCATGTAGAAAAAACTAGGGCTTCATCTTGAATGTTTCCAATCTTAGGTGCCAGCTTACGTCCTAAACACACTTACTAGAAAGTAAGCTTCATGTGCACAGTAAGACTTTCTTCTAACATGCGATTGCCTGGTTTACGTTCTCCAAAGCAGTGTTCTTCAGCCTGTGGGTTGGGCCCACAATGGGGTCACAGAGCCTCATTTTGGGGGTCGTGGCAAACTTTCAAAACCTGTGCAAGGGAGGGCGTGGATCCAGTCCAGCCATGGTGCTGCCATAACAAAATGGAGCCCTTGATATAAACCTGCACAGCCTCTTCTTGCTGTCTTGTCCCACAGCCCCTAAGATCAGCCCTGCTCAGGCTGCTACTTCCCAGGGTTACTGTAAAGATGCAAGTGGTAGGAGGAATAGTGTCAGGGGGCGGCGGTGATGGGAGCAGATCAGGCCCCAGGAGGGTGGTGGGATTGGCAGTGGGTCCCCAGTCCCAAACTTCAGTTATTTGTGTTATGGCATTAAAAAGATTGAAGACCACTGCTCTATATTTCAGTCGTATGGGCAATAAATATACTGGACAGTTTACAAAGAATAAAGACTGACATGTGCAAGTAACAGGTTCAAAACAGTCACAGCTGCACATTTCATGCCAGGCCAATTTATATAGTCTCAGTATCTAAGCCACCTCGAAATATTAGATTAAACCCTTGTCTGCTCAAATTTTGCTTCTTAAAACAGGACACACACACCCCCAAGAGGAACTGTTGGCAAGACTGAAATAATGGATTGGATTGAAGAGGACAGGAATGAAAAACAGCGTGGAAAGCCATCTGTATAAATAGGCCAGCTGTCAGATTTTTGGGCTTGGTGGATGAGGGCAGAACTAAATATTACACACATGCGTAACTAAACCACAGTGTTCATTCTTTGGTAGAGAAAAGCCCATTTGGGAGAGGGCAATAATTTGCTGAGAATACAGGTGCATGCCCTCCTTGTCCAATGATGCAAAAAAAAAGAAAAAAAGCCTTTTTCGATGCACCAGCTGCTCTGGCCTCTGTCTCCTCCTTTTAATTCTCTCTCACACTCCAGCCAGCCTTTTGAAAGTAAGACCGCACAAAGACCAGCCAGAGCCATCCTCAGCTTGCAGTGCACCTAGGGACAGGGTGGTGTCGCAAAACCTGCTGTAAGGCACGTGCAATGCGGGCAGTAAGCGGTTAGCCCGGTAAGCCTGGAATTGTGGGGATTCTGGGTGGAGCAGGAGGGAGTCCCTGGGCAGGGGTGGGGTGGGACTGGGGAAAGGGGAAGTAAAGACTGTCTCCTCCTGGGGCTGCCTGGCTGCTGTGAGATGCAGCTGTAGCCACCTGGCTACCGCTGTGCTCCTGGGCAGTTCTGGATTGGGCTGTTATTTTCATATTTCACAATGTGTTTGATAATAAATGGATGGATAATAAATATGTTGTACCTAAGAACAAAACTATTTATAAAAAGTTCCTTGGAACCTAACGTGTTTGTACATAGGGGAACTTGTTCTTCCCTGTTATTTCTGGCTGACAGAAGGAAGCACTAGGAGTCATTTTTAGCTGCTGCTGTGTCTCTTTTTGGGATAGTATTTGTAAATGTTGGCCTGGCCAACCTTCTGTAAAAACAGAAAGAATATATCACACTTTACACCACAGGAGATTCTGGATTGCAAGGCGCAATCCTAACCAACTTTCCAGCATTGACATAGCTGTGCCAATGGGGCATGTGCTGAATCCTACATTTGGGGCCAGTCACAGAGGCCTCCTCAAGGTATGGGAATGTTTGTTCCCTTACTGAATTGCCTGCCCTGATGCTGAAAAGTTGGTTGGGTTGCACCCTTAACTTGATAGCTCCCATTGCCAGAAGCAGGTCTAGACTCTGCAATTTTAGAGTCTGCTGGAATCCCCCCAATCTCTATGCTCAATCACCCAGATCCAGCTGTACCTGTCTGTTGACATGTCTGAACATAAAGATGGTAACAGAAGTCATTAAGGGTATTTGTCATTTTTCACTGTAGAGGAGGAACAACATTCGGTCATAGACTGAGCCAAGTGAAACACTAACAGTGTGGGAGAATTCACTTTATTATTGGAATATAAAGACTTTCAAGGTAGTTGTGGGTTGTGATACATGAAGAAAACCAAAAGAAAACAAAATTTCAGAGTGTTAAGAAGCCATCCTTTAGGCTGGCATTTGTTAACAAGTTCAAAGGAGAAGCAGCAGGCTGCAAGGGACCCCACCACTTTGATATTGTCCATTCAAACTCAAAAGCAGAGTGGGGAAGCAGAGAGCAAGAATGGGGAAGACAATAGAGATACAGGATGTGGTGATGGTGTCTGGCCTAGATGCCTTTAAAAAGGGGATTGAATAGATTTCTGGAGGACCAGCCCATCACAGGTTGCAGGCTGTGATGGGTGTATACAACCTCCTGGTTTTAGAAGTAGGTTACCTCAGAATGCCAGGGAGTGGCAATGGGATGCAGGTATCTTGTTGTCCTATGTGCTCCCTGAGGCATCTGGTGGGCCACTGTGAGATACAGATGGGCCTTTGGCCTGATCCAGAAGGGCTCTTCTTATGTTCTTAATACATTTATACCAGAACGCCCATTTTCAAAATCTATAGCAGGGGAAGAGAAGAGAATGTGGTCTTGAGGAGGAAGAAAAAAGTTGGAAAATTGAGAGTAGGTACTGGAGGCCCAATCCCAAGTTTTAAAAGGCAGATCTGCCTCATCATATTTAAAGTAGGGAGAAGCAATGAACCAAAGGGGCATATGATGAAGAACCATCTTCTCATATCAAACTCTTTTCCTTGCACTCCTTTCCTGTAGCCCTTCTTCTTTCCATCATGCACTGATACCAGAAGCTACCCTAGAAGGGAGAAAAGCAACTTGGGGTGGGGAAAAGACAGGACATTCAGCAGTCCACTCCAGGCATCCTTTCAGTGTTTAAATTGTTCCCACTCCACTTTAGATGTATACACGCTTGAGTCAGTAGATGAGGATCTGCTGCCCTAATGTGTGGTCTGACTAGTCAGGGAATGTAGAAAGTGTGCAGTTTGGCAGAAGATTAGAGAGCAGAGTTGAAGGATAGAAGAAAAAATGGTTAAGGTCAATGCAGCCCTTCAGTTTCCTTTTAGGGTACTCAGCAAAACACGTTGACTATTTCTATGCATATGCTGAAACTGTCAATGTAATTAGAGAGGCACATTCATCATGCCTTGCAGTGCAAGCCTGTGCATGTCTGCTCAGAAGTAGGTGATATTACATTCACCTTACTCCCAGGTAAGCATGTATAGGATTGCAGCTTCAGCCATTGTTACCCTGGGAGACATGGGGGAAACGAAGCAAGGGCCTTCTTCATGGGACAATTTTCTAGCACTTTCCACATCAGGAACATGAAACAAACATAGTGAAATATCACAGTTGATAACCATGTTAACACCCCCTATTACAAGAACAAGGACAAGGTCATTTCAGTTATATCACTGATTAGAAGAAAGCCCTTAGTCAGATTCAACAGGGGGTGGGGGTGGGCATGTATTTTGCAGACCTTTGCTCTGTGCTTCTTTTGTGCAAACTTTAGATCTGGCCAGGATGCCTTGTTGTTGCATTCAATTGCTTAAGAAAATATTTAAAATGTGTAGCCTAGTGACTCATAGCGTCTTATCAGCTGCAAATTATCAGAATTGAAGATTTCTGTTTATGACCGAGGCTTGGGAAACCATCCTAACCTGAATGAGGTTGTAATATAATGATCATAGTTGCTAAAGCAGCTAACAGCCCTAAGCCAGACTGTTGACCCTGGGAACGTTCTTATAGTTCTGTTTACTTTCCTTAAAGCATTTTTCTCTGAAAGAATCACTTGGTGTGACTGCTTATGTATGCTAAGGAAACCATATTATTGCGCAATCCTAACCAACTTTCCAGCACCAGGATAAGTGCACTGCAGCTTTGAAATAAGGGTGCAAACATTCCCTAACCTTGAGGAGGCCTCTGTGACTGCTCCCCAACTGCAGGATGCAGCACATGCTCCATTGGCACGGCTATGTCAGTGCTGGAAAGTTGGTTAGGATTGCGCCCTAACAAAGGATGCTGAAGAGACCATTGAATTTCATGCCAAGGAGGTACACAGAGTTCCACTATGTCTGCATGCTGCAAGAGTCCCAGACAGTTTTTAGGATTGTCCTACCTTGAGGACTGCCCTTCCCCCAACTTCCACTCCAACTTCAAATCTGGACCACCATTTTATGTATTACACAGATCAGGCCAACTGTGAGAAGAAGGAGAGCACAAACACAATGAGTGTAGTGTAGGTAGATTGCAGATCTCTGCACGAGCATCACATGCTAGAATCAGTAGGGAAAGGAATAGTGGAATGTCTCTTTGCTGGATAATTCCTACTGACAAAAGAGAGGGGCTTCCTGTGTTCTTATAGGCACAAAAATGCCTGCAATTTTTATGGGGTAGGGCTATTCTGACAGATATTCTCCTGCTTCTCAGTCTGAACTGAGTTAGAGTGCAATCCTAACCTGGAGTTAGGCTGGCACAGTTAGGTCAGCAAAGTTTGGCCGGCACAAGGGCCACCATGAAGTATGTTTGGACCACTCTTGGAGTCAGAGAGGTTAGCACACAGACATGCGCCATCCTCCCTGACTCAGAGAGTGGTCCAATTGCGCTTTACGGTGGTTCTTGTCCCGGCCAAACTTTGCTGGCCTAATTGTCCCGGCCTAACTCCAGGTTAGGATTGCGCCCTCAGGGTTGGCACATCCATGAGGCCACCTCAAGTGGTCGCTCTATGCAGCCGATTGTTGGGAGGCTCCTATCTCTGTCCACTGACATGCCTCCACTGCTCCTCTTCCTCTTTCCACTCCCTGAATTGGAAGAGGTGGGTCAGAGTGGAAGTGCAGGACCTAGGACAGTGTTTTTCACCTCTATGGGTTCTGACCCCTTGGGGGTCATGACACTTCATATGTGGGGTCATGGGGGCAGGGAGGGAAGAGTTCCTGCATTTCCTGAAGATGAGGACCTGAGGACCTCCCAGCAGTGAGGCAGTGCTGCCTTTGCCTGGCTAGAAAGTGACCCCACCTCCAGAAGTGGGAAATGATTGGTTGGTGCAACGCATGCCCGTTAGGAGAACTGAAGCCAGCATGTCCCCCCTCTTTGTGAGATGCCAGAAGATAGAGCAAGGTATGAAGTATCTGCCTGTTCCTGGTTGCTCTAGCACATGCTGTATATTGGAAACTGTACTGAATGGGTTGCCAGTCTCGTACTTTTTATGTTGGGGTCATGGTATGAAAAAGGTTGAAGGTCACTGAGCTAGAACATTGGAGAGTGGTAGGAGCAGGGGAGGCAGCTTTTGACTTGCAGCCTCAGGTGTCATTAGGACTTGGGCTGACCTGGCTCCCAATGAACCATCCATCATCATTATTAAAAAAGATGGGATCATAGATGTCAATTTGGGAGAGGTTCTTTTCCCCTTCTGATATTTGAGCCTTTAGGACTTATAGTGCTCCCAAAGATAGCAGGAATAAAGGTTTAAACATGTGTATATTAAATTCAAAAGTGGTTCTCAAAGTACTAGGTTGGCAAACCTTTTTGTAATAAACTGGAGAATGAACACAGCACCACAGTGATGACTAGAACCCACATTTTCCAAAGGATAGTCCCAGATTGAAATTAAATGGTCCTCAAAGGAGAGTAATAATCACTTCTTGAAAGCCTGAATCCCTTCTAAATGATTTTTCCTGCTTCCATTCAAAATCAATTAACTACTTTTGGGGGAAATTAATTCACCCCACATCACTGGAATGGATTTTTATGACACTCAGGGCGCAATCCTAACCAACTTCCCAGCACAGACACAGCTGTGTCACAGCTGTGTCAGTGGGGCATGTGCTGCACTCTGCAGTGGAGTAGTAGTCATGGAGGCCTCCGGAAGGTGATGGAATGTTTGTTATCTTACCTCAGAGCTGCATTGCCCTTAGTCCAGTGCTGGAAAGCTGGTTAGAACTGAGCCCTCAGAGCCCAATCCTATCCCCCCCACCCACTGGAGCAGCTGCACCAAAAAGGAGCATGCTGTATTCAGCAAAGGGGGGAGGAACATCAGGCGGCTTTGGAGAGAAAAGGAGATTAAAGCCCCCTAACCCTTTTATAAGCCTCCCTCTCCACAATGGTTCACCCTGGACCTCTGCCAACTGTCCAAAATGAGAACGGGGCAGGGAGGCTGATGACAGAGAGAACAGGATCCAGTGTGTTCCTTTGTTGCTGGATCTACCCCCTCCTGCAGTCTCCCCACCTGTGTTCCACCCATTCCCTGCCAAATTTTGCCCCTTCTCCGCTCTCACCACTGTTTTACCTGCTCTGTCGGCTGCAGAAGAGTCTGGCCATGAATGGGAGTCCTGCTGTCTCTTGTGACAGCGCTCCCAAAATGGTGCCAATGGAGCAATCTATCGGCAGTCAATTGCAGAAGCCTGCTGTCATAATCCCCCCCCCCAAAAAACCCAATCCAGAATCAGACTGGGTTGTCAGTCATATACCAGAGTCCAGAAAATCCATGAGGCCAGTTAATGAGAGTTTGGAATTTTCCATGAAGCACAAAGCCAGAAACTAAGAGTTCACTGCTAAGAGCTGTTTGCATTGATCTGAATGATGAATGCGCTGGTACACTGTTGCCCGAAAAGAAAACCTTTTCTTTTCTTTTATTTGCATAGCATAGCCTGTGAACAAAGCAAAGCCTCCTACATCCTGGGAGCTTCCTGGGTTGGAGTAAACAAAGATGTTTGAGAAATAAAAGAATGGTCCCGAACTGTAGCTGCCTTCTCCAATTCCAGGGCTAAATTCGATCAAGGAGTCCATGTTCCCAAAGCCGCTGACCTCCAGAGCCAGCCACTGTGCTCTTGGTAGGGGCAAAGCAACAGAAAAGCACCCATCAAGGCCGGGGCAGCAATCAAGGGCCGTTAAGTTCCAAAAGAAGGTTCACCTCACAAAAGATCTCACAGGGCCCTTTTCGTATAAAAAGCTGAAACACAGGGCCCCCATGTGTCTTCATTCCTCATATGAACACTGGAAGTGGATTGCAAATGTATTTTGGTGCAGTTCTGTGGTATGGGGAGGCTTGCAGAGGGGGCTGTGGTCTGCCCACACCCTCCATAGGGCCATAGAGACCCTGATGTTAAGTACCTAAAAAGCCCTTTTTTGTATGGTGGCACTGTCTCTGCCCCTCCCCCCCGTATGGACTGTCAGTGGCCCAAATTCTCCCGGAGAGTTTGGGGACCCCTGGACTATGTGCAACAAACAAGCTGCCGGGGGATGGAAACATTGCTACCTAATCATCATGGTTATAGCCACACTCCTTGGCATTTATACATCAGGCAGCAGCCTCTCAGGCCTCTGAAATGTTTGAGAACCGCTGGTGTTGCGCAAAGCTCTTTGAGCACCTGCAGTATCAGTTAAGAGGAAGAGAATAACTCCCACCTCTGCAAGGGAGAGAATTGATCTCATGGCCTGCTGAGTGGCTCACTATTGGCCTGTAGCCCCAGTTCAAGCTACAAGGAATCACAACTCAACCATGGTCTTTCACCATGGCTTGAATCTTGGGTTCCTTCTCCCCTAGCTCCCCCCTCTTCACTACCTGATTTTGAGCCCCCCCCCGAGGAATCCTCCTGATTTCCCTATGTCCCATTCTTCCTCCTTTCTCCCTTCCTCGCGTGTTTCATGATTCACACTCTTTCCTCCTCTTGTCTTCTTTCTTCTACCTAGAAACAGCTTGTGCTTAGGGCCCAGTCACATGAATGACTAAGAAAATATTGCATGGCTTTTCATTGTTCGTTCTCTTTCCCTGCAACTGTACTATTACTCCTACCCCAACAATAAAGTTCATGTTGTTGCACTTTCACCTTTGCCAGTGCTGAACCACTGAGTTGTGCCATTGCATCTGTTCCCGAATTGCACATACTATGAGTGTTCTGAAAAGCATACCTGATAACAGCACCCTTTTACAGAGTCCTCAAAAAATACATATTAGGACCTAGAATGTGTGAATTTTAAAACCTCAATTTGAGATACAGGCAGCCCAATCCTGAGCTGTCTAGCCACTGCAAGTATCCAGCGGCAACCAGTGTATCCAGCGGCAACCAGGCAGCCACCAGAAGCTCCTCAGAGGTAGGGGACATCCTACCTCCCCGGGTACCATCCTTACTCCCCGGGTAAGGGTGCAGGTGATGGATCTCCTTGCCTCTGTGCTGGCTATTTAGCCGGCATAGAGATGAGGGCATTCATGTTGGACCATTGGCCCGAAACGGAGCTTGGGATCCAGCAGTGAAGGGCACCGCCAATCCCAACCCGATCCATCCCTCCTCCACCCAGGAATGCCCTCTTGTTTTGTCCAAAAGGAGAGCAAAACAGGTGAGGGGTAAACTTACTGCTTGTCAGCTTGCGGTGCCGCCTCTGGGTGTGTGCGTGCGTGGATGGCATTAGAAGAATGTGGGGGGTAAGCCCTTACCACCCACATTGGACATGCCTTATGGCACGTTTGCAATGCCAGCATGGGCGGTACACTACCCACGCTGGAGGGCTTAGCATTGGACATGCCTTATGGCACGTTTGTGACGCCAGGATTGGTGGTACACTACCTGGAGAGTTCATGCTGGAGAGTAGGATTGCGCCCTCAGATATCTACAATGAAAAGGGGTAACACTCCCTTTCACATACAAGACTGGTGAGCAAGCAATTCTGATGAAGCTGTAAAGATGATTTTTTTTAAACCTAAAAAGCAACTTCAAGATGGCATGAAAGACTACTATGAACGTAGAAATTTATCCCCCAGTGCTAGATAGTTTAAAGTCTGTTTAGCACATTTAGGCTTGGAGCCTTAATTAATATTAGTCATTTCCTGAGTCTTCTAATGTCAACACTCAAGAATTCTCATCTCTAAAAAGACCACATCCATTTCATCTCAAAAAAGACATTTCATCAGAAATGTGATCAAACTATAAATTCCTTAACTTGTCTGACCAGTTCTTTTTAAGGCAGAATTGGGAAGGGACACATTACATCAGTTGACTGTAGGTAATATTACAACATTCTGTAATAGTATCTAACGTTTCAGCATGCTTCAGAAACAATCAGTGTCTTAAAAATATAACTTGCAGCCCAATCTTAACCTGCATTGGAGCAGGCTGGCCGGCTGATCTGCATTGTATCCAAACGCAGGTTGGGAGGCAACAGGTTGGGAGGATACTTTCCCCTGGCCCCAGGGTAAGCCCCAGCCAGCCCTATGGGGCTGCTTGGATCTGTACTAGCAAAATAGCAGGTGCAAGTCCAAGCAGCCAGGAGCGGCCCAGATTGGGCCTGCCCAGCCCGGGGATGGGAGTTAGGATACAGCTGTGTCCCATCTCCACCCCCTCTCCACTGCCCGCCCATGGATCCAACCCTTTATGCCTCCCACCCACCCCCAGCACACCCTTGACGCAGATCTGCGCCGGTAGAACTAAGCTGATGCTTGGCCAGCACAGCTGATGGGCCAAACTTCATTATCCTCATCATCAATCAGTATTTATATACCGCTTTTCAACATAAAGTTCACAAAGCGCTTTACAAGTAAATAATAATGTTAAATGGCTCCCTGTTCCAAAAGGGCTCACAATCTAAAAAAATGCAGAACACAACGTGCAACAGTCACCGGAAAAGACACTGCACAGGGGTGAATAGGAAGTTGGCTGGCCTAACTGTACCGGCCTAACTCCAGGTTAGGATTGTGCTCCCAATCTCCACAATTAATGGAGATGAAGCTGCATGATGCTGTGCTTAGTGGCTGACTTTGAAGTTGATTGATACAGGCAGGGGCACCCAATAAAAGATTCATTAACATTTCTTAACCTAATGCTTTAAAATAAAATAGATAAGAATTCTCATTAGATCATTGTACGATTCAAGACATAATTTACTGAATGTAGGCAACATACTAAACCATTACCCAAATCAGATAACTTCATGTCTAAAAGTATTACGTCATATCTGAACTGTATGAACCTAATGTTTTTTTCCCTTAGGAAGTGAGACAGAATGATGCACTGATACTTAGAATTACAAAAAGGACATTAGATGGGTCATATTGCCTCAGCAGATGCAACTCACTGCTCAAAAGCTGTAGTTCTGTTTTAGCCCAAGGGCCATGCAAGTTTAGCTGCATAGCTATTCAGACAAAATTCAAATATGCTGCAGAAGCAAATGGTAGAAAAATCACAATACCACAAGCCAGATCAGAAGGCTCATGAACCAATTTACTACATTTCACTTAAGATTTTGAATGACAAGAATCAGGCTGTAATCCTATGCATGCTTTCCTGAGAGAAAAAGTCATTGTAGACAATGGTACGTACTTCTAAGTAGACAAGCATAGACTTGTGCTCTAACTTGTGCTCATGGAAGACTATATTAGGACTTTCACACAGTAGGCTTTGAACAAGGGTTTTACAAAGTGGCATTTTGCAAGACTGAAATAGTTTGTAGGTGAACAATATTGAACAAAGAGGATGGGAGAAATGAGTAATGAAGGGACCAATCCTATCCAACTTTCCAGTGCTAGTGCAGCCACAATGCAGTTCCTTGGTAAGGGAAAAAGCATTCCCTTACATTGAGAAGGTCTCCATGACTGCCCTCTCACCACAGGATACAGCACACACCCCATTGGAATAGCTACATCAGTGCTGGAAAATTGGATAGGATTGGGCCCTGAGCCACATTTTTTTTCATGGCTCCACAAAAAGAGATTGGAGATTTATTCAATAGCCCAGAGGCATTTCCCCCATATATTTATTTGAGCAATGTATACATAATAATATTCAGAAAACAACAATAGTAGATCCAAAATATATGTCTAAATGAGTGGATTTCTTTATCATTTCCTTATCATTTTGGGGTGTACACTGGCCATTATCCTCACATTTTGTTCTGTTCCAGGAAATGCCTGCTTCGCTCCTATTTTTAATGTTTAAAATTATGAGATCACAGAGCATGCCTGGCTTCATAGCTTTTATATTACAAAAACAACTAAAACATGTACAGTACTTTTTTTTTACATACACACAGCTCTTCACAAGTCTAACATTACAGCAATTATCAGACATACTGGCTCCTCTCTGTGTTTTGGGCACAATTCCATTTTGATTTTGATCTTGAAAAAAGCCCTACCCAGCTTGGACACAATGACTCAAAAGACCACTTCCCACACTGTTTCCTTTGAATGAAGCATATGTATTATGTTACAAGGCTCACTGATGCAGTGCATGCTTTGCTTGAGGTCCCAGGTTTGAACCTTGGCAACTTCGTTCAAGAGTCTAGCTGGGCTAAGAAAGAGCTCTACTGTTTGAGGTATCAGACAACTGGTGCCAGAGTGGTCACTATTGGGCTAAAATAGACAAATCAAATGTCTAGAAAGAAGGTGGTTTCATATGCTTGTTAAGTGTTGTTTACTCTTGTTATCTGAATGTCCACTCAGGGTACAGGTTTGGGATCTCAGCATTCTGTGGGTCACAGTTGATTTAAGAGTATTCCAAGTGCATATTTTAATTTTGTTTTTAGTTTATTATTACTGTACTTGCTCTGAGACCCCAGGATGGAATAGCTTATTAAGTATATAAAGGTGCAATCCTTACCTGGAGTTAGGCCGGCACAAGGGCCACAGTAAAAGTGCATTTGGACCACGCTTGGAGTCAGGGAGGATGGTGCACATCTGTGTGCTGGCCTCTCTAAGAGTGGTCCAAACATATTTTATGGTGTGCCAGCCAAACTTTGCTGCCTAACTCCATGTTAGGATTGCACCCTAAATAATATAACAATGAATGTGTTAGCAGCCAGAATACCGGTGACAACCTTTGCTGCTATAGTTATTCAGAGTCAATGCATTACTAGGTCATAGGTTTAAGATATTAGTATTTGCCCATTTTTGCAAGTACTGAAATGGCCAAAATGAAATAAATTTTTAGGTGATTGACAGCGCAGGCTTATGCATGCCTTCTCAGAAGTAAGCCCCATTGTGTTCAGAGGGGCTTACTCCCAGGAGGTTTAAAGCAGCGATGAAAAAAAACAAAACAGATTTCAAACCGCTATGATGACGGAATTACACATATTGGGTAATGTAAAGTGCAATAAAAACAAGCGACCTTATGAGCATCATCCTCTCCTCCCATCACAGCGAGACAAAATTTGAAAGCAAAGAAATCTAAGTAGTATTGACTACTAATAGATCAGTATTATGTATTCACTACCGTAGATATCAGTACATTATATCAAAAACACATGTATCCTACCAATTAATTATATTGTGCAGATCACAACGCCTCACACCTCTGAGCATGCGCTCATGAGCATATTCCCCCCCCGCCCCGGACCTTGATCCAAGATGGTAACGCTCGTTTTCCTTACTTGCCAAGACCAAATATGGCGCCTAAGATAACGAGGAGAAAAAAAGATGGAGGGTGAGGCTACAACCAAGAAGGTTTAATCCACAGGAGGCGGCTGGTGAAGTGAAGCCAGTGGGCGGGCTTAGCCGCCATGTTAGGTGACTCAAAACAATCCTCATTCCAAGCATTTCAGATTGCTTTGCTCGTACTGTTTAGGATTGAATAGTTTGCTCCTTAAATAAAAACTTACGAAAATAAAAACATGTGATCGTGTAGAAACATTATTGGTAACCTTATTATGATTTAATATGCGATTACAAGGTTAAATTCCTCATAATTATATTACTGAACATACCTGACGAAATGCTACTTGCTGTCTATTTAAACTCAGATTGCACTATTTTGACATACTTTATTGAAATCTACACAAGCAAAAATAAAACGGTCATGCCCCGTAAAAAAAAAATTCTGATAATGTTCAGGAACATTAGGAACAACAAGAAACTACACAGCTTCAAAAATAATGCACTCACTATTTCAGTGAATTGTAGTTTTATTGAACCGATGTAATGTGAATACATGAATCTTTCCGTGGAAATTAAATCCCATTTTTCTGACAGCGATTCGCACACCCGTATGCAGAACACGCAGGCATGCTTAAAGAGGTTGAGATTAACTTTTACACACGTGCAGGGAGATTTTCATTCCTGAATTCGCGGCAATCCTCCTCGGCGGCAATGTTCTGAACCTCCTTGGAACTGACTGAGTCAACCATATTAGTTGATCCCGATGTGGCTTCAAGAAAATGACGTCATGCCGCCTCCTGTGGATTAAACCTTCTTGGCTACAACCCGTATTAAAGCGGGCTGATCAAGGAAGTCCGGCTCCTTTTCCCATGAAGGTATAGTACACAGGAGGCGCCATGACGTCATTTTCTTGAAGCTTCGGAGAACACAAATATGGCTGACTCAGATCTTTCCCGCCAATGAGGATTGCCCCGAATTCACGATTCAAAATGTCCCTGTACGTGTGTAAAAGTTAATCGCAACGTCTTTAAGCATGCCTCTGTGTTCTGCATACGGGTGTGCGAATCGTTGTACGAAAAAATGGGATTACTTTGCACAGGTAATTAAAATCATTGCATCTGGTCTTGATGTCTTTATGAAGAGATTTTAATGAAATTTTCCTATATATTTATCTAATTTTTGCCCACCGTCCCCTTTTTTTCTTTCCTTCCCGTTCCCACTTTATTTTTGGTTGTGTAGATTTCAAAAAATAAGTCTGTCAAGACAGTGCAATCCGAGTTTAAATAGACAGCAAGTAGCATTTCATCCGGTATGTTCAGTAATATAATTATGCGGAATTTAACCTTGTAATCGCATATTAACTCATAATACGGTTACCAATGATGTTTCTACACGATCACACGTTGTTATTTTCGTAAGTTTTTATTTCAGGAGTAAATTATTAAGTTCTAAACAGTACCAGAAAAGCAATCTGAAATGCTTGGAATAAAGATTGTCTGGGGCACACAAACATGGCCGCTAAGCCCGCCCCCTGGCTTCACTCGATTCCTATCAATTCAACAGGGATGGCGCCTCCAGTAATTCTACCTCTATGACTTTTCCACGCTATGTGTTCTTTGGTGACCCCTTCTTGCCCTATGGCGGAAGGCGGAACTTCCTGCTCCGATCCGGGCGAAAGGATTGTGTGTGTCGGGAAACTATCAGGTGGTTGATTGGGAAACGTCCGCCCGCGAGCTGGAAAGGCTGCGCTCGTCGCGGGGGGCTGGTGGGCGGGGTGGGCGCGAGTCGGAAGGCGGCAGTAGTGGCTGAACCTGAGGCGAGCGCCGGGAAAGAGCGGCGGTACCCCGGCCGGAAGCCGAAGCGAAGGGGCCGCTGGCTGGGGGATGGAAGCGGAGAAGATGGATGAGAATGAATGGCGGTACCACGGGGAGGGCAACAAGAGCCTCGTCGTCTCCCACAGACAGGTAAAGGCGCTGAGGGGAGCCGCCCGCCCGCCCGCCGCTTCCCCCGCGCGCCCCTCTCTCCCACCCCGCTCCGACCTGGGATGAGGCGATGGTGGGGACAGGAGGACAAATAGAGCCGGGGCCGGAGGCGCGCGGAGTTTCGCCTCTTTGCCGCCTGGCCCACAGTGGCTCCTCTTCGTCCCCCCCTCCCGTCGCGGGTGCCCTCGGCATCTCGCACACTCTCGCTCGGTCCCCCCCCCCCCGGCCGTCCCTAGTAGGTTGAAATAGGTGCTGCTTTTCGTAAGAAGCTTGGAAAGTGTGTACAAATGGAGCACTATAAAACAAAACAAAACAAAACTCCGTACTGCTTAGAAGAGGCACAATCGGCTCAGCAGGCGTTGTGAATTGTGTAATTGTGAAACTGGTCTGTCATCCAGAGCTTTGCTTTTGGAAAAGTCCAGTACAGTACTCTGGTCTCGGGAGACTCTCCTAGAGGAAACGCAGCCTGTGTGTGCGAGTGAGTGACCTATATTAAAACACATGCCTCTACCGAAATCGGTTCCAGATCTGATTACATTTTTGGAATTCTGGCAAGTATTGGTCTGCAGTCCTGGTTGCTTTGAAAAGGGTGGTTAATGTGTGTTGGGTTTGGGTAATTAGGCAGGTGGCTTTTCATGTATTTAAAAGCCCCATGTGGGGTGTAAAAGAGTTAAAAGAAAGTCATTTTAAAGCCAGGTGGGGGAGGAAGAGCTCACTGTAAAGGGCCTGAGTCATGATTTTGGATCACTTGCTGTTGACACCTATTACCCAGAATGGGTTGTGATGTCGTAAGAGGAAGACTCCCACAATGACAAGAGAAAAAATTCAAAAGTAGTGCAAGTCAACATTTGTTTGAATGTTTTGCTGTGTTTGAACTAAAACACTTCTTTCATCAAGATAGGGGGATAATGTTTATTGAGTGATGTGCTATCTAGGCAAATGAACTGAGAGTGCCTGTACCCTTTGGGATTTTTCATTATGTCATTGGGCTGAAGCCACTGATGTCACTCCTCTCTTATGAGAGCCTGTGTTGGTTAGAGTGCTGAATTAGTGAGTGAGGTGGGTGAGTGAGATTTTAGTGAGACAGGTTCAAATCTTTCGCTCAGCCACAAATTTGACAAAGTAAGTTTTGGCCTAAGACTGTCCCAAATTGTGGGTCCTGACCTGATTGTTAATGAGTCGTGAAACTGACAAGCTGGTAAGGAAAATGTGTTGAGCCCTGTGGACAGTAAAAGCTGAGCCACACATGTACGTTTACTCATGAATAGGTGGCTATGCCTCAGTCCATTTCAAAGACCAGGCCAAGCAGAATGCAGCACCAGAATGGTTGCAATCTGATGAACATAGAGCTCAACCAACACTCTAGAATACCCCCCACCATAGTAAAAAGGATAAAAACAGATGCTTGAGTAAGGTAAAACTTTGTTTTAGTCTGATAAAGCTAGGTGGGTCCTGATTGTCATTTTAAAAAGTGGGACTCAGTGCTAAAATGTTTGGGAACTGCTGACATAACCTATTTTTTAAGATAAAATGGAAGTGGTAGGAAACTTCCTTCTATGGAAGAATGGAATATAAACAAATAAAATAATTTTCATGAAGTAACAGATTACTATCACTGTACTTCTCCTGTGGATCTAGCAGGTTCTTAGCAACATTTTTGGTATTATTTTGTTGGAAGGCTTCTGTCAGGGACCTACTTTCATTCAGAGATTCACCACTGCAGCATTCAGATTATCTGCATTCAACTGATCTAATACACACTTGCCCAACTTTCTGAACAAAGAAATCTTCTCACTTGCACATGACATGCAAGCCAAATGTTTGCTGGGATTTTTAACAGTCCTAGACTCTTGGCTAGCTATTGAGTGTACTTTCACCATGAAGTTGTCTTTAGTCTCACTAGATATCTCCTTTTGTGTGTCCTTGTTCAAGTCAACTCCTGCACATCCAGCCTGGTCCTCCACTTGGGTAGTATCCTGGCTAGCACTTCTGCTGTCAGAATTGTTCTCCGTCAATGGAAGATACGTTTTGGACATGGAGGGGCTTCCTGCTTGGGCAATGCACTTTTATGCACTCCTTCTGGTTGAAGCACTAGTTGGGATGCTACCTGTTGCCTCAGAAGTGAATGTATAACATTTCACATTTCCTTGCTAATTAAAATGCAGTACAAATAATTCCTCATAATTGTGAATGGTGGTCAAGATATGTACATTAGTCTAGTTAAAAAGCACTGTGAACTCCCTAGGTGTTTGTTTCCTAGTGTGTGTATCAAGACTCTGGAGCAGACTTAGGTGGCCTTTCATTACAAGTCCATATCCTTGTAAACAGGATTATGGTACTACAAGAGAGACAGGACATTGTACTCCTACCAGAAACCAGATGCTTTTTCTTAATATATTCACTCTTTCCTCCATTTCTGTATGATGAAACTTCAATGTGATTCTCAGTGATAAAGTAAGCTGGCTACTTTGTCTCAATTTCTTAAGGTTTCTTATACACTGAAAGGGAGGGAATGGAATAATATAAAAATGTTAGGTAATAATGAATTTAGGTAATGCTTCATTCCTGCTGTTTTGTTTAGGAGGAAGCCCCTTTTTATTACACAGTTGAAAAACTGGAAAATATAATACTAATCTGCTGTTGACTGCATGGTGGTGGGATCATCTCAAAAATGTCTTGTCTGCACTTATAACTGGCAGGGGAGCAAAAAGGAACTCATGCTTGGAGACGTGTGATATGGTGTTGACAGGCCTGTTTGGCTTACGCCATGGCTGCAGCCACACCCATTGTTCTTGCAGTTTACTGTGGGGCATCCTACTGGCAATCCATTTGGCTAATTCTACTTCCTCCCTGCCTGAGCAGAGCCACTCCAGGCTGTCTGCCTTATCACAGTGGCACTCTGATGGTGGCGAGTCGATCTCTAGGCACTAGTCATAATTTTCTGATAAACCGCTTAAGGAGTTTGAATAATATTTTTTAGTAGGTAGATCAATTTAGTACAAGTCCCATACAATAGTATATTAGGATTTGAGAATACTAGTCCCATTACCAAAATGTTCTTCCCCTTGTTTATCCTGTTCATCTCTAAAGTACCAGAGCTTGGGGGTGGGGGTGGGGCCAAGTTTGGAGCGTGGTGCCACAATTCTCTCAGTCTCGGAGAGATCTGACACGAAAGCCTTCTTTTTTGGGGGGTCTACTCCTGTGTAGTACCCCTCCCCAGGACCCAGGAGCGGGCCTAGGGTTTAAGCGCCACTTGAACCTGAAAAGCAGCACGAACAGCGGCGTTATTTACCCGGTACGCTGGGTAGGACTTAACTTTGAGCAGCAGTCCACCCATTGCGTCACGCCATGTTCCGCTGCTTTCCCGCCCGCCGGGAATAACCAGGTGAATAACGCCGCTGAGCACGAATTGTTGTTTTGGAAGGCTCAAGGCTGCTGTTTTGAGAAGTGCTTGATTCAGACGTTATTGACGATTCCGGAATAGCTCTATTCTCCTGCTTCCCCACACACTGAGAGCAGCTATAGAAGTTTTGGAAAGAAATCGCAACTTAAATTCAAGATCTACAATCTAAGAACTACAATCCAACAAAATTAAATTGAGGCAAGATGTATGTGATTCTACTATCCAAAATTGAAGAATAAAGACAACAGACTGAGCAGTTTCAAAGCGATGAGACGAGAGGGAGAAGAGAGGAGGATCCCTCCTCCCTCTACATCGAGAGCAGCAATAGAAATCTTGGAAGGATTTGAGAAATTATACTTGGAACTATATTTTAATGACAATTAACTCTTTGTAAAATAGTGTGTGACTTTATTATCTCAAATAGATGAAGATTAAAGACCAAAGGTTTAAGACTGGAGTCACGACGGAGAAACAAAAGACAAACCGGGCGTGGAGACAGCGGACTCCCCCCCCCCTTTTTCCTATGATTTAACAGAAAGATTTACATGATTTAAAGACAACTTGATGATGACTTTTTTCTTAATATGACTGGTGAAGGACTCCTGAGGGGCTTGCAAGATATTAGAGAAAACTGATTAGTTGGGGCGTGTGGTGACAGATCCTGGATTGATATTTATTTTTGGAACTATTTTGGATGTATTTGGGTGAGTTTGCTTGTTTTGCCTGCTTGGATTTGTGGATTACGATGGGGACGGAAGGTGGACGTGGCAGATTTATAGTTGAGGCGGTTTGAGGAATGTCTTGCTCCAACGGAAGACTGTACGAGAGGGAGAGATTGGTGGCAGTAATCAAATTTACAATGAGACTCTAACTTGGTAGCTATATCTAAATTGTAAATTAAGTGAAATTGATTGAACTTATAAATGTGATTGAATTATAATTGGGGTGTTTGAAAAAGAAGATGGTGCATTAAAGAACAGAGGGGTCAGAAAAAACAAAGACTGAAATTACTTTCACTTTTACTGGCTGAACTGGTTGTAGATAACAAGCCGTGTTGTGTCTAGGCATTTAAAGAGATATATATTTGGGAAACGTGAGACTATTGGAGTATATGAACATAGATGTTTAACTGAATTGATTGTTGTCTATAAGTATTGATGGCCATTGAATTCTCTTACCAAGTATACATTTTGATGGTATGTTGGGGCGAATGAAATTTGTTTGATAGAGAAGCAAGAGAAAAATATTATTACTCATAAACATATGATTTTGTAGCTAGCTACACCTTGAGGCCAAAAGAAGACAAGAAAGAACACAAGCACTTTTAAGACAGGATAATACCAGGCAATCTATTCAGATTTTATTGATTAAATTACTTTCAAAAATCCGGCAGGTGCAGCAAGAAGTTACAATTATTAAGAATACTGGAGAGAAAGTTTACAAGATTTGGAGAGCCTGTCAGAAGAAGTTAGGTAACTTAATAAATCTATGAATGAAACTAAAAAGGCAGACAAGACAATGGACCGAATACAGATAAACCATCTGAAGTTGGAATTGGATCAGTCAGGATCTATGACTAGAATACAGAGCCCCTTGGAGATAAAAATAGATGTAATGCTACTAGAAGGCAAATTGTAGGCTGGCTAGCTCCAGGAAGGGAAGTAGTGTTAATGGAGGAACAAATAAAGCTCACACGGGAGATATAGAGAGAGCTGAAGACAAACTCTATGGAACAAGAATTGGATCTACAGGAACTCCACAGAGTGTTGGAGATAAACCCCATGAAGCAACAATTGGACCTATCAACGTTCAAGATTGAGATGCAGAATCTTTCTCAGGAATATTTGAGGAAGAGATATTGTAATAATGTAAAGGACGGAAGTAGGGGAAAATGGCAGAACAAATGGAGGAGGGGGAGGGGGAACGGGAGCGAGTGAAAAGACACCCAGAATATGGAGAGCGAAGTAGGGAAGAAATAGTCAATGAAAAAAAGATGATACATAAATAAGGGAGACTATGATGAAAGTACAAAGTAAGATATTTTTATTAAATGTAATCTTCCCCTCAAAAGGAAAAAGCAATTTAGAAGAAGTTAACTTTTTTTCTCTTTCTCTTTGCTGTCCTTATGTATTAGAGAAACTGGAAGTAGCTATTGTATGTTGTTTGGAGAGATATCTAAGAAGATGATTAAACAAGACTTTAAAAAAGTGGCAAATTTATGGATGGATAGCAGAATTGAAATAAACATTAGAAGTGAATGTATTATGATATAGAAATGTTAGGCTAGAGTTAATTAGATAATTAAAAATGGAAATTAAGAGTTAGTAAGCTTTGTATACAGGACAGTTAAGCAACATTAAAGTCACGTATAGACTGTATGCAAACACCAATTATAGGTAAGATGATTAAGCTGTAATCAGTGTGGGCCTTTTGTGTGAACCCCTTGCCTATGTATTACCCTTTCCATTACCCATACCCATAGTGTATGTGTGTATATATATAAAATTTTTTAAAAAAAATAAAGTACCAGAGCTTGAATTTGCACACAGAATAGCTCAGAGCAGGTTCTGCAGCTTTTCTTTTGCAATAAATTTTGAATACCTTCTGCCAATTGCTGTATCCACCCAAGCCTCCGTATATAGAATCAGAGTTAGAGCATAATGCTTTGTAGATTATAATGCTTTATATTCAGAAAAGTTGCATGTTTTATTTTCCAATATGAGCGTAGGTTGAATGAGCCAATTAACAGAATATAGGGCTTGTACAGTTCTACAGTACCAGATACCGATTTCTGATATCTCAGTAGATTATCCTATTTCAGTGATGTTCTCTCCCCCCTTTTGGGTGTAATCCCATTATTTCCTTCTCCCCTCTCTTTGTTCCTTGTTAACTACCTCCTGTCTGGAAGGTTGCTGATGCCTGAACCTTTGCCAGCCCATACAGCAGGCAAATGGTATATGCCCTCCCTAGTTTACCTGCGTGGCCATGCCAAGTCTGATACAGCTGAGCCTTGTGCTTGCACAGGTACTATGAGCACCTGCTGTTTGAAGGTTGACAGACCTTTCTGCCAACTCTGCAGTCGCAGATGCACCCATTGTTCTTTATGGTTCTTTGTGAGTCTCCAATTACAGATTCATTTGGCGGATCCTGATTCCTCCATGCCTGGGTGAGGCTAGGTAATATAATACCAAACTGGAGATTGCATTGCTTGGTGCCCAAGTTCATGATGCTATCTTGTGAAGTGTAGGAGTATATTAAGGATACTATTCTTTTTGCAGGGAGCCTAGGTATGTGGTAATAGAGCCAGGAACAGGGGTTGCAAGTCCCTAAAATATTCTTTCAAGATCCTGAAGCACCAGGGAAGAAGGTCATATTCATGGTGATGTCTTCTGTATGCTGGATCTATTGGGGAGGAGATCTTCATTGCTTACTCACCAATTGAGAAAAGGTGCATTGACATATCCTCCTCCTGGTCTTTTTAAATGCAAAACATTGAGCTAGCAGCTGACTGTCATCTTAGGCCCTCAGACTTAAGGTGTCCTGTCTTCTGCTCTGAGCTGTAGGTATAAAATAATTTCCATGTTGCAGTTAGCAGAAGGAAAAGTTCAAGTAACTTTATTTTGAAACAAGCATATTATCCATTTGTTTTCTTCTTTTCAGGAATCAATTAAAAATCATTTTAATTTGCAGTTTGCAAAAGAGCAACCTGCTTGTTTCTTTGCTCCAAATCAAATATGTGTCACAAATATGGATTTGTGGAAAAAACAAAATCCAGCAGACGTGAAACAAACCATGTTGTGGCATATCTCCTGTCCTCCCTCTCATGCCAAAGGGACAACTCTGCATCCTGGGGCTGTCTTTACAGTCAATGGGACTAATGAAAATAAGACCGAAGCCTTCTGGGTTACAACAAAAAGGGTGCAGATTGCTTCACCTTCTTTGGAACAGCTGTAACCTAAAAAGGGAGTTCTGGTTGTCTTCAGCTCCCTCAGGTGAAGGCTCTGCTTTGCCTCGCCCCTGTTTCCAATTTGCTTATTGGATGGTGAGGATCACTGGGTCTTCTGCAGGCATGTTCTCAAGTAGTATGTTCTACTGAAACATTGTACCTCCTTCCTGGCTCCCAGGGAATGGCACCTATAGTCTGTGGCAGTTCTGAGGGGATGTAGCTTCCTTCTTCCCGGTCACCATTCCTGGCTTTTCCTTGTCTCCTCTTGGCATCTTCCCTGACTCTCTCTCTTTCCTCCTCAGATTGTCTTCCTTTTCATTCATCTTCTGCTGTACTGTCTTTACTATTGTCTAGCCTCCTGTTTCAAGCCCTTCTCTCCCCCTTTGTTTCTCCATTTTCTTCCTTAATCTACCCTCTGTCTGTCTCTGTCTCTCTCTCTCTCTGCTTTATCTCTCATCTCCTACTACCCCAGCAGTCCCTTTTAAGGGCTGATGCTGCTCTCTGGCTGCCTTCTGTTGGGATTGATAGCTGGCCTGTGAGCTATCGGCTGATCCTGTCTTGGAGGTGTGTGTCAATGACGTCATGGCTTAACACCTCCATGGAGGGTCGTTTCAAGTACTAGGTGGTGACCACTTTCCTTCTAAAATTCAGCACTGTGTTGTGGAGACTTTCCATTCTGTGCAGTAGCACTTCATCATCTTCCTGGCAGTCAGTGATGTTGTTGCCCCATCTTCGCTAGTTTCCAGGTCAGCTGAGCTTCAAGCTGTGCAGAGCTTGTTTGAGAGGTGCTCATATGCGCACCTTGGTGGTGGGGGGAATAGTAGTGATGGTGGCAGTTTATCTAGCATCACAGGGATTTACTGCAAATCACATAAGCTATATTTTTGTCTTTTACTCCAAGCACTAGATTAGATTGAACAAAAAGCTCCTGAATTCAAAAGAGAGAGAACAATAAACACAGCCTTGCACAGTTGGATAAATCTGGTTTATCAGCAATGTAGTAACATTCTTGAACAACAGCTAACATTGTGTTTGAAAAGCTTCTCCTTTAGGTGAAAGGGACAGAATGTTTTTGTTGTGAAAACCTCATGTGCAATCATTGTTCATGTGGAACAAATGAATGTTCACATTAAAAGCATGGGACTTATTTTTGCTATTGAGCATAAATAGTAAATAAAGTCAGGAAAAATATTTTGAACATTCAGATTCCTGAAAACACTGGAATATTGGAGCGCACCATTTAATTGTTCTGGTCTTAGATTTTGAAAATCTTGGTTGGCTTTTAGCCTGACCTCATCAGTTCCAAATTAGGTGGATACAACTTGACTGCGAACAAAGTGAGGAAATCTTTGCTTCCTGTAGTTTTCCAGAAAGTATTGCATATACACAGGCATGGGATAGAGGGAAAACTACTTATAAGTGGATTTTGCTAGACCAGTTGCCTACCTCTTCAAGAACGCTTATGGATTGTTTCTGGAAATAGTTGTTGGACCATAAGAATCTTCAGTATGATTTATATTATTGTCTTTACGCTACCCCAGCTTAAAAGTATCACCTGTAATATTAGAAAGATATACATTAATCAGATAGGCTTTATTTCTAAACTTGTGTAGATAAAAATAAGTTGGTTTTTCTAATCATCATTAGCTGTATATTCCCTCTAAAGCATATCTGATCCAATTTATTATGTACTAATCTGGCCTCTTCTGGATTATGTATTCGGTTCTGGGCACTGTACTTCAAGAAGGATGTAGAAAAACGTGAAGGGATCCTGAGGAGGGTAATGAAAATAGTCAAGAGTCTGCAAAAAAAAAAAAATCCTATGAGGAAAAGTTAACATAACTGAGTATGTTTAGTCTGGAGAAGACTGGGGGTGCAAGGGAAGTGTGATACCACTTTTCAAATATTTGAATGGCTATCACACAGAGGAAGGCAGTCATGTTCTCTGCTTGGAGAGCAAGAGAGGATTTAATAAGTTTCAGTTATAGGATGGTAAATCTTGGATGAACATCAGGAGAAACAAGAGTAAGAGCAGTTCAACAATAGAACATTATCTAGGGGGATGGTGGGCTCTACCTTTCTGGAAGTCTTTTAGCCGAGACTGGACTAGATGGCTCCACTTTTACAGTCTATGCTTGGAGTATACTTGTTGCATGTGTATGTATTTTGCAATGCTTTCTTGGAATAAATTGTAGGTAGGTTTATAAAATGTAGGCATTATATGATGCATAAATATGAACCATATGGGGATTCTTATGTTTTTGCTTTGATTCTGGTTTGATGTAGCCTTGCTGTTGTGTGTCAGACAATAAAGCTAAATTGATGTGATTCAGTCAGGCAAACTCTTATGCTTTTGGTCACTTGCTAGTATAATGGCAATTATAAGTGAACCGACAGAGTAGCAACAAGAATATTCCTACTTGTGTACAGATGCGAGTAATTTGTGCAGAGTAATTTCAGTGATATGTGATATAATTTAAATTATAAAAACTATATTAAAATGCACATTTTCTTTCATTTCAGCGATGTGTGGTGCTACGTTTCTTGAAATTTCCTCCTAATCGAAACAAGGTGAGAGACTGTGACTTGTTTCCTTTATGCTTGCATATAAAAGAAATTCTCTTTCCCATTTTTCCAGATCTTTCAAGTATTTACCTTTTAAAGGGAAACAATTGTCTTTATTGTTTTTCCATGCTCAGGCAGGCATCTAAAATTAAAAGCAGCATAAAACCAACAGTTTGATACAAGCATTATCTTGTAATTTAAATACTTCAATTCTTTGATTAGTCTTTTAAACAATTAACTTTGCATTGTGTTCATATACAAATTGTAACCTCAGTGAAAATGCTGTTTTGAGGATTTTAAAGTAAAACACAATGTTTTAAGATATTTTGCCAAAGAGATTGTGTGTGTCTTCACTCAATCACTCAATCAATCACTCAATCACTCAATCATATACCGCTTTTCAACATAACGTTCACAAGGCGGTTTACAGGCAAATAGTAATAATAAAGTTAAATGGCTCCCTGTCCCAAAAGGGCTCACAATCTAAAAAATGCAGAACACTACCAGCAACAGTCACTAGAAAAGACACTGCGCTGGGGTGAAGAGGGACAGTTACTCTCCCCCTGCTAAATATAAGAGGAACACCACTTGGAAAAGTGCTTCTTGCCCAGTTAGCAAGGGTTATGAATTCTTCAGAATATGAATTGTTCCCTAGTAATTGTAGAGCTAAAATGGCTTCAAAGAAAAGAACAAGGAAGTTGGGAACTACCAAGTCAGTGGTTCTTAAACTTTTTAGCATTGGGATTTTAGCTTTTACTATTGGGATCCTCAAAAAAGATTACACTTTACCAGCCACTCATGCTTCTGTGATTGTAATGGTGATTGGGCAGCAGTGCTTTCCCCAAAGAGCAGGCAGGACCTTTGATCATGTAGCCTAATCTACCCTGTCAGTTTCACAAACCACCAAAAACTGGGTTGTGACCCAGGGGTGGGATGTGGACCCACAGTTTGGAATCTTCGCGGGGACAAGGCTAAGGCAGTGATGTGACCCCCAGGATCACACAGCTGCTGGGAAAAGGGACTTTTTTTTACCCGCTTCTGCCAGCACTGGACTCTGGAGGGGGTGTGGTGATCCCTGTGGCGGCCTCCCCAAGCCTCAGAATGTGTAAGAATAGAAATATTTTTGTGATCAAAAACCAGAAGTGGGTTTTGGTCACTATTTTAGATACTCTGATGCTAGAGGAGTCCTGTGGAGTCATCAGCGGGGGCTCCCCACATCCCCAGAGGCAGGTGTTCGAGTAGGTTGAAACCTTCCCTTTCTGTCTCTGGCAGCAATATGATCCTGGGGATCCGTTACTGCCTTCCCCCCTCCTTGCCCCTTAATGGGAAAGTGAAAGTGCTTCCCTGGCTGGTGGGTTGTTACCCACCAGTTTGGGAAGCATTGTTTTAAAGCTTATCAGTTTTGTGGAAGATGCCGGTTATTTAAGAGGTTTTTATCCTACCTTTCTGCTCTCCTAGGACAGGCTATCAGGGTAGCTCATAATAATAACAACTGTATTGTGTTAGTGTTATATACCTTATATAACTTCTTATAAACTTCTAAAATTTTAACTTCTACCTTATAAACTTCTAAAATCTATTGGGATATTGTAAGTGAAGAATTTAAATCTTATTACTAAGCATTTATCTTGTGCTTTAGGACACTTTATTTGTGTATATTGTGCCACCTTTCAAACTGAAGCCTCCCAAAGCAGTTGCATACAATTTAAAAACAAAGTAATCTGTGTTTTCACCTTTTGGGCAGCGGATGTCAGAGCAACCCCTGGTTGCTGCCTCTTTTTCTCAAAGCAGTAGCAAGGGCTTGGGGATATGAACGTAGCATTCCCAACCCAACCTGGGTGTTCTGGATTCTGAGGCCAGCCTGTTGTAAATTGCACGCACTGGGATAAATGGCCACCAGGAAGACCCCTGTGTTCACCGGTTTTTCTTGCATACCATTACAGTTGGGTTGCATAATATGTGCCTTTAACTTGCACAAATTCAAGTAGATTCTTGTTTGTCCTGGTGTTTCCCTTAGTAGAAGGTAACCTCTGAGCCATTAGTGGTTTAGGAAGAGGTGGATGTGGGTACAAATAACCTAGTATTAAATCAAGCTAATGTACTTACTCCCACAAGTTTTGGAGAGTCCAGACAAAGCAAGGGTACACCCAGGCCTGAAACAGACCTCCCTCTGCTGAAGGGTTCACAACTGAGCAACTGATCTGCCCATTGAGAGCACCTGAAATGCTTTGGCTGATTACATGAGTACCTGGGGCTTGGTCTTTGAAAAGGAAAGCAACAGAAATAGATTTGCATATGGCCTATCTATGTATTTGGTGTTGGATATTGAAAGCTGGCTTTTTCTTAATGTGTATTGTCACTGACATGAGTGTCACATGTATTTTGATGTGTATTGTCGCTGACATGAGTGTCACATGAACCTTCTGGTGAGTCTTATGAATGTAAGTTCCAGATTGAAGGAGTTCTTCCTTATAGGCATTTTAAGGATAATCCATCTCCTAATTTTCTTAAATAAAACTGAGGGCTAGTCCATGTTTGAAAGGGTGACTGTATACAGACAGTTGCTTCCTGTTGAGCAAACTGCATTGTAGCCACTGCCCTCAAGCCATTCATATATCTAGGAAAATTATGCCTTGTGGTTTCCTTTTTGAAACTCATCCGGGCTAAAACAAAAGAGTTCTTCAGGTACGCATTTTTAACCTGTTCTCACAATATGTTTTGGTCTTATTTTTCTGTTAATTTTTGAAAGTTGGTGACATTCTGATTTAGTCCTGAGCAATTAAAAATGATGTTGCTTGGGTAGAGCATTGTAGGTGCTGTATAGTATTACAGGTGTTGAGGATTTCTTCAACATTTTAATAGGCTCAGTTGTCTGTGACTTTTGTGGAATGCAAATGGGCATTCTTGGACTGCAGTGATTGCACAACCATGAAACATCCCCCTGACAGAAAGCAATAGGACAAAATATTATGTAAAAATACTATGTAAAATTAAAAAACACTCATTTGAAAATTTGAACTGTAACACTCACAAAAGGCATATAGCAAGAGTAAGGTATGCAGCTTCCAAGATGGCTGTTCCCAGCTTTCCACGACCCACCAAGTTGGAGAAACACTAATCTAAAACTCTAGTCTAGGAGTGTTGAATTTCTTTCATACAGTGAGCGGAATAGAATTCATAGGTATTATGCTGAGGGATGTCATTATCAAGTGATAACCAGAAAGAGGCAGGTTTTTTTCCAGAAACTCATTAGCTTCAGAGTAGAAGACATGCAGATCTTGATCATATTTGCAAGAGATGGGAGAGCCTAATTCTCACGCAGTGCCCTTTCAGCAATTCCACTCCTCCAAGGTATCACTTTGCAACTCATCAGTTGAGAGGTGCTTTGCAAAATGATACCTCTGTAGAAGCAGTGCTACTGCAAGGGCACTGCTGGAGAACTGGGTTCTTCGAGTGCCTTGGCAGTGACTCTCACCCCTTTTTAAGAACATAAGAAGAGCACTGCTGGATCAGGCCAAAGGCCCATCTACTCCAGCTTCCTATATCTCACAATGGCCCACCAGGTGCCTCAGGGAGCACATGAGACAAGAAGATGCCTGTATCCTGTTGCCACTCCTTTGGACCTGGCATTCTGAAGTAGCGCACTACTAACATAAGGCAGTTGCACCATTCATCATGGCCTATAGCCCACGATGGACTTTTCCTTCAGATATCTGTCCAATCCCCTTTTAAAGGCACCTAGGCCAGATGCCATCACCACCTCCTGTGGCAAGGAGTTCCACAGCTTAATTACTGTGTGAGAGGGAAAAGAACATCCCTCTATCAACTCTATCCCTCCCATGCATAATTTTGTATGTCCCCCCTCAGACACCTTTTTCTAGACTGAAGAACCCCAAACGCTGTAGTCTTTCTTCATAAGGGAGGTGCCCCGGTCCCATAAGTATTTTCATCAATCCCTTCTGCACCTTTTCCAGTTCCACTATGTCCTTTTTGAGATGTGGCAACCAGAACTGCATGCAATACTCCAGATGTGGCCTTGCCATTGATTTGTACAATCTATATGTGAGTGAGTGAGTGAGTGAGTGTGTGTGTGTAGCTCTGGAATGCCTGGAGTGATTTCCACCAAATTTGGTACACATATGCCTTACGATCTGGAAAGAAATACTGCAGGGGTAAGGCACCCCTAAGGTGACCTGTAAAAATAATCGGAAATGGCCGATATTAGTGTCCACTCATAGTTTTCAGGGTTGCTGAGATGAACGGTGACACTCCCAATGCCGTTTAAGTCTAAGTTCAGCCCCCGTTGCCAAGGGGGGTGAGAAGGGGTGAAAAATAAAATGTCCAAAATGACTGACATTAGTGTGGAGTCCATAGTTTTCGGTGTCGCTAAGCTCATTGGTGACAGTCCTGATGACATTTAAGCCCAAGTGTAGACCAATAGAACGCTCCCCTAGGGGTGGGGGTGGGAAGGGGTTGACCTGTAAAAATAATCAAAAACGACCCGTATTAGTGTCAAATCCATAGTTTTCGGGGTTGCTGAGATGAACAGTGACACTCCCGATGCTGTTTAAGTCCACTTTCAGCCCCCATCAGCATGGGGTGTGTGTGAGAAGGGGTTCACAATAAAATGTCCAAAATAACCAACATTAGTGTCAACTCCATAGTTTTCAGGGTTGCTAAGCTGATTGGTGACAGTCCCGATGACATTTAAGCCCAAGTGTAGTCGAATAGAAAGAATAGAACTCTGTAGAACCTTCTGGAAATTTTTAAAAATAATTATGCCCCGGTCTTGGACTCCAATCAAATACTTGCCATGTTCCCAGGCATAGTCACTGAATACAAGTCTATTGATACCGTAGTAGATGCCTATGAGGTCGTCAATTTCCCATCAGACTTCTTAAACTCACTTGATCCGGCTGGATTTTTACATCTTTTTTTATTTAATGTGGGATCGCCAATTATTTTACTACGGAACCTCGACCCACCAAAACTTTGCAACGGCAGAAGGCTGTGTGTCAAGAAGATGCTGGGTATTGGAATTGAAGCGACTATCTTAACAAGAAAGGGAGAGGGTGAAACTGTTTTTTTCCCCCATGGATAACACTCATTCCGACTGATCTCCCTTTTCACTTTAAGAGATCGTAATTTCCAGTGAGACTTGCATTCTTGATCACGATCAACAAGTCATAGGGGCAGTCTATTAAGTACTGTGGAGTGGATTTGAGACCGCCATGTTTCTCCCACGGACAACTTTATGTTGCTTGCTCTAGGGTGGGTTCACCCAAGAATTTATTTATTCTTGCTCCTGGAGGTGAAACTAAAGATGTTGTTTATAATGAAGTTCTGAGTTAAATTAATATTATAGTGAATTTGTAAAAGAATTTTTATACTATACTTATACTTTTAATTACCTGTACATAAAATTACTTTGATTTTACACTATAGATAGAATTCATTCCTTTTCCTGTCTAATAGAAGCTTGGGATACATAAATACCCGGGCAACATCGGGTAAGGACAAGCTAGTGGCATAATAATATTGGCCGTTTTATTCTCAACCCCTTTTTTAATTACTCCAAGCATGGAATTGGCCTTCTTCACTGCTGTAGCACACTGGATTGACACCTTCATAGAGTTGTCGACCAGCACCCCATGATCTCTTTCCTGAACTGTAGCAGACAGCTCAGAATCCAGTAGCCCAGTGTTATTCAAACTGTGGGTCAGGATCTTGACCCGATGTCAGGTGGGTTGTGGAAAGCAGCCATCTTGGAAACTGCAGACCTTAATCTTGTTGCATTCCTTTTGTGAGTGTTAACAGTTTGAATTTTCAAGTGAGGGTTTTTAAAATTTTGTTTTTAGTTCAGTGCTTTTACATCATATTTTGTCCTAATCTTGCTTTCTGTCAGGGATGTTTCATGGTTGTACAATTGTTGCAGTCCAAGAATGCCAATTTGCATTTCAGGAGTGCCATTTTATTATGTGACAGCACTTCCTGCTTGATGATGTCACTTCCTGCCACAACATCACTTCCAGTTTAATGATGTCACTTCTGGTGGGTCCCGACATGAGTGCCATTCAAAAAAGTGGGTCCCGGTCTAAAAAGTTTGAATACCATTTAATTGCATTAGCCTATTATATATGTGAAGTTTTGATTTTTTGTCCCAAAGTGCATCACTTTACACTTGACTACATTGAAACGCATCTGCCATTTTGCTGCCCATTCCTCTAACTTGGAGACATCCTTCTGGAGCTCTTCACAATCCCTTCTGGTTTTCACTACCCCAAAACGTTTCACCTGCAAACTTGGCCACCTTGCTGCTTATGCCTGTCTCCAGGTCATTTATGAACAAGTTGAAAAGCACCGGCCCCAAGACAGATCCTTGGGGCACTCCACTTTTCACTTCTCTCCATTGTGAAAATTGCCCGTTGACCCCCACTCTCTGTTTCCTGGCCCTCAACCAATTCTGAATCCGTAAGAGGACCTGCCCTCATATTCTTTTTGATCTGCCCTTTCCCCATACCATTCCTTGCCGTTTGAGGCTTCCTTCTGTCTCTCCCTCCCAGGACCTTGGGAGAAGTGGCAGCCTTGAAAGGTGGCCTGCATGATAATCAGGTTCTCCCAGAGTTGCCTTTTCAGCAGTGCCACTTCTGCTGATGTGTCCCCAGCTGAGATGGTGCTGGTGCTGGATCCATGGGCTGGATAAAGAGCTTCTGTGGGCTCTGGCACGCAGGCCTAATGTTTGATACCCCTGCTCTTGCCCATTATAGCCCAGGTTTCTTTGTCCATGTGTCTTTGTCTGCATACCAAGGGCCCAGAAATTTACAGAACCAGAGACTGAGTAGAAACGTTTATTTCATATGATTAAAAGTAAATCCTCTTGTTTAGTGAGAGTAAATATTTAATTTGAGAACTGAGCAAACTGGAGAGCTCAGGAAGTTAAAGTTTGAGCATAAAAGATTACCTGGGTAGGTAAGTAGATGATCCTCTGGTATACATAGTACATGATGATTCCAGATTCTGGCTTATCAATCACTGATCCTTAGTGGCAAACCCTATGATATAGTATATTTTGTATTATGCCATATTTATAGTATTTGATTTTTAAAAGATTTCCCTATGCTGCTTATTTATGTAGCAAAACTACCTTGATGAATTTAGTAGTGACCTTGATTTACTTAAGTAGTGTCATATTACACTCTTTTACTTTGATTTCATTTTAACCCGCCCCCCCCCCCAATAAACTTACAATATTTAAAAACTTAATGCAGGTTAAAAATAATTGATTTCTACCCTGTCAAAAACCTATTACTGAGATGTTGATTGACTTTTGGTGCCCCATAGAGAAAACACATTAATTTTAATAAAGAATAAGTTACAAAGAAGGGATGTGGTGGCGCTGCGGGTTAAACCACTGAGCTGAGCTTTTTGACCGGAAGGTTAGTAGTTTGAGACTGCATGACTGAGTGAGCTCCCGTTGCTTGTCTCAGCTCCTGCCAACCTAGCAGTTCAAAAGCCTGTAAAAATGTGAGTAGATAAATAGGTACCACTTTGGTGGGAAGGTAACGGCATTCTGTGTGCCTCGGCGTATAGTCATGCTGGCCATATGACCATGGAAGCTTGGACAAACGCTGGCTCTTTGGCTTAGAGATGGAGATGAGCACCACCCCCTACAGTTGGTCATGACTAGACCATTTGGTTGTGGGGAAACCTTTACCTTAATTTACAAAGACTTAATCAGTTGTCTCCAACTGTTAATTTGAGAACTAAGATCTTATTTTTTAAATAAATATGTCAGAGCTGTTTATTAAAAAAAATGAAATGTTGCTCTAATGGTGCATGTTGAGCTGAACACCTTCAAAGTGTAAAAAGAAAGGTCCTTGTTTCCCTTTTCTAATGTTGCCTTTCAGCGATATGCCTGTCCTTTCTTCATTAACTGCATGTTTCTAAACATGTCAAATGAGTAGGACTTTTGAGCAAAAGGTCAACATTGCCAAAAGAAATCTAATCCTTGTTTTACTGGGACAGCAGCTGCTTCAGAGGGGAAGTACAGCTACTAAGTAGGTGTGGTTGGTGGTTCTGACTCTACAGGGCATCTTAAGAAAATGTACACATCCTTTATAGTGTCAAATTTATCATGCTATAATTCACATATACAGAACATCACTCTATGTTGCTTAACCCAGTTAATGGATTACACCAAGCCCTCAAAATGTTTCTGTTGGTGTCTGTACACTGTTGGCATAGTTGACTTAAGGAATCTACAGGTGTGCACCAATGTGTGTGCTAGGATTGTTCCACACATCTCTTCAATAGTGTCCATTATAGGTTCAAGTGTTGCAGGTTTTCTACAATGAAGTATGTATGAAATAGAGCTGATTAAAATGTTTGTACTTTTTTGAGACACCCTACATATTAGAAAAGCTACAATAGCATTTATTTACTATGACAAAATGTATCTTGTTCGCAGTAGTTTGAAAACTAATGATACTGAAATCTCCCCTTTTCCCACTGTAAGAAGATGCTATTGGAATAAATTGACACTTTTGTTTGGAAGCTTCTGGTGGGATTTGTGAATTTCTTAAGTTTTAAAGTAATTTTGTTTTGTTTTGCAAAAATTGACAATCTCCTTGGGCCAATTGGCTATAACTGGCATTACCTACCGTTACTTCATAACCAGTTTATTTTTCTGTAAAATTTCTTTTTAGACACCAGAGGAAATCTTTCACCATCTTCAGAACATTGTACACTTTGGCAAGCATATAATGAAGCAATTTTTTGGAGAGAAATATGTTCATCATGGGGTAACTATTGTTTCATGTACTATTTTTCCACCATTGCCTTTTTCTGAACTTTTAGACCTAAGCCAGTTGGCTTTGAATTTGAACAGCAAGTATGGTAGTAAATTCTTTCGTTCAACTTGCACTCAAGTTATTCACACAGAACATATGTGGTTGATCAAAGCTCCTGTGGTGTACTCCCAAGCTGGGTTGTGATCACATTTGCAACAGGGTATGTGGATTTAAAGTGTCAAGAGAAAAGGATAGTTTTAAATCATTGATACTTGATGGCAGAGACCAGGTAGTTACAGAAATGGGAATAAAATGTCACCAACCTTGGATCAATGGATAACACTTGCAATGGCTTGTGCATCCCTGAATCCCAGTATTAAGCCATAGTATAGTACATGAACTAGCACTGTATGGCAACTGACAGAAGATGATTTGCCTCACAGATCTTGGGAAGGGTTTATGAAGGAAAACATTTGCAATCCCAATCCTTTGTCCCTGCAAAAATATAAGCCCTCCCTTTTGGTCTACGCAGATCTAATGTTGGTACAAGCAAAGCATGGAAAAATCCTGAAATGCATGACCAGGAAAAAATTACGGTAGTTCCTTCAGTCAAAAAGAACTGAATTTGAAGAAGGAAGGAGGCCAGACCAACTGCATACTAAGTTTTTAAAAAAACAAACTCATTCTGCTGTAGAGGAGAATGGTGGTGGTTGTTCTTCCTCTCTTCCAAGTCATAGGCAGACACAGCTGACCTTCCAAAAGGGCTAGGAAGAGTGAAATAGAAAGCTCTCAATAGAAAAAACTTCATATAGAGCAGCGATTTTTTTTCAACCTCTTTCATCTCATGGCACATGGCATCTCATGGCACACTGAAAAAGGCACTAAAATTGACAAGGCACACTGTGCCAGTAGGGGGCTCACATCCCCAATAGCCCCACTAATAAATGCCCTCCCTTAAACTCCCATGGCACACCTGCAGACCGTTTTAAGCACACCAATGTGCCACGGCATATAATGGTTGAAAATTGTATAGAGACTACAAGCCAGCATAGGCTTTTCAGGAACAAATCAGGCTACGCTAATCTCCTTTTTGATAATGACTACTGTATATACTTATGTAGACGTCTAAATATGCCTGAAAATTGACCCTGAAAACATGGATTGACTTATACATGGGTCAATACTGTTAATAAAGCTTTTAACAGTACCTTGGGTAGGGGCTGGGCTAAGCAGCAGAAAGCTGGTGGGGGGGGGCGTTAGAAAAAAAGCAGAGCAATTTACTTACCACTAATTGTCCTCAGGCACCAACAGAGAGCAAGCAAAAAAACCAGTAGCCATTTTCCTTCTTCTCCAAACAGGCAGAGAGGTGAAGGTGCTTTTAGGAATTATAGTCATTATGAAGGCTGCTGCTATGGAGCTGTTGTGCTGTATTCCTCACAAAACATACAACTCCAATAAGCACCTCTATTCTCCTTGTTTGGAGAATAGCTCCATTTCTGTTCTAACTCAGAAGACTGTGAAATAGCTTCTTTTTTGGTTGGCTTTCTGTTGCTGTCTCAGAACAATTACTGGTAAGTCATTTTCAAAGAATTTCATACCCGGCCCCTAAGTTTCACCCTCGACTTATGCATGAGTCATAACAAATTCTATTGTTTTTGGCTTAGAACTTGCCCTCAACTTATCCGTGAGATCGACTTATACTTGAGTATATACGGTAGTTTATAGACTGTGAGAATGTTGTGGACATAGTATACCTAGATTTTAGGAAAACATGAACAGCAGCAAATCATTGACACAGACTCAATGAAATCCTTCTAGGCTAGATGGTACAAATCTAGGAGAAACAGTGAATACCATGGAAAACCAAATCAGGATTCAAAATGATTTTGACACTCAATCACTGGGCTCATATCCAAGATGAAATTCAGCAGAGATAAAAGTGAAGCCCTGCATGTTGGTACACAAAATCAGATACAGGTTCAGAATGAGGGGCACCTGGCTTGTTGGAACATGAGCCAGCAATGTGATTGCTAGGTTGCATTAGCAGAAAAATGGAGCTGAACTATTACAAGGGTAATGGTTCTACTGCTTTAATCGGACCTCTCTTGGAATACTGTTTGGTTTTGGGCACCACATTTTAAGGAGCACATTTATAAGCTACAGCAGGTTCAGAGGAGGGCAACGAAGATGGTGACATATCTGGAAACTGGCCTGTGAGGAATTGTTAAAAGAACTTGGTATGATTAGCCGGCAAAAGGGAAGACTAAGGAGAGAGAAGATAGACCTCTTCAAGGGTCTGAAGGGCTATCATGTAGAATGCGGGGAGGACTTCTTCTCCAAACAAGTCTTCAAGGTTGGACTAGTACCAATGGGGTGAAATGACAAGAAAGTTAGGAAGAATTTCCTAACCGGAAGAGCTGTCCTGCACTGGAACAGTCTGCCACGTCTGCATTATTTCTTTGAGTGTTTGTAGTAATTTCTTGTGTAAATTCTTTTTAATGTGTCTTTTTTTTTTTTTAAAGGAGGTTGTACAACTGTCTTTGGATTTTGTAAAGCAGCTTTGTTTAAAGATCCAGTCAGAGAGACCAGGTAAACAATTAAAGACTGTATCAGTACTTGGATAAAATATTGTTGTTTGCTTGTTGCTTAATTGAATTTTGAAACCAATATCTGCTGTATGTGGGGCAAGTAAGAATGGCCTTTTGATGACTAGGCAAGACGCTCTGTGTGCAGTCTTGCTAATTCTGGAGGCTGTACGCAAATGATCAAACTCTTCCTGTTGTAGAGAAGGAAAAAAAGGCCTGCTTGGCGTTCCGGAGTGAGTGTATAGGTTTCTTGCTTCCCTGGTAAGTGTGGGACTTCCCGCCCCTCCCAGCTGGCTTTCAGTTGGGGTCTGCATACCTGATTGTCATTTTGTTTTTCAAGTCCAAGCATTTTGTGTTGGAGGTGTTTTGGTTTGAAAAACTTCTGTAATGTATTTGGGGTTACTCAGGAATAATCCTTCTTTATGAAATTATGGTTATTTGCCCCCACTGACTACTTACGTTAATTACGTTGTAACCATATCGTAATCTGATGTTGGGTTGCTTTGACGCAATTCACTGGCCTACACATTTTAAAACGTTCATCAAGGTAGGTGCTACCTTCAGTTACCTCTGTTTTCAGAAACATTCCAGGCTAAGTGTGTGCTACCTCTCTTAAATGACCATCTGAACGCTTTGCTATATGTATTGCAGCTGGAAACCTCATTTCTTAAAACATGAGTGTGAAATGATGCTGGATTCCCATTTGCTATGGAGGAGTAGATCACTGGTTTAACTTACCATTATATTTGACACCAGTACTTCATTTGCTAAGAGAATACTGTGTATACATGCACTCAAATTGAATTCTTAAGAAAGCAAAGAAGCCAGGACTATTCAGATGTGTTATGTCACCAAGATGATGAATAATAGAATTACTCTTTCAAAATAAACTTGTCCTAAATTAAACTTGTCCTCATTAATGTTTTTTAAAAAATTGTATCACAATGGCTTGTTTGTTGGCTGAAGCTGGCTCAGTTTGCATTTTTAATGCAAAAGAATGGAAAGCAGAAAAGAAATCTGCTTAATATGCGAACGTTGGGTCACTCTGTCCTGGCAAAATTTCAAATCTTATGATTAATGGACACTAATTTGTATTGGCATGTAATTTCAGTTGGTTTAGTTACTCAGATTAAGCAGTGTTTTTGACCCAAGTAGACCCATCTGTTAAGTAGATGCTTTTCTACAATATAATGCAAGCACTCCTGTGTTTATGAAACATTGGCAGTTGCTATTTCTCCTGGAAATACTGGATCCATCCACGTGCAGATTTACTTCCATGCCTTTCTTCAAGGCTCAAGATAAATTTAAAACCTCAGTTTTATCAAGGAACAACTCCAGAGACAATATAGGTGGTAATAGTTTTTCCTGCAAAGATGCCAGTAAACCTACACATAATTTCACTAAACCAAATCCTGTTATGTAGGAACATTTGTCCAATGATTGTTCGAACTTGGCATGTGGAATGTAATAAAAAAGCTTTGGCTAGAAAATAACGTGTTTTATAAATACATTTGCCTGTTTTTCTGGCATTTCTGCAGTATTTGGACAAGGGACATAACTTTGTTATATCTGCCTTCTATAGTGAGTTGCATTAATTATTGTGCCGAGTATTATGTGTGTGTGTTTTGAGGCCTAATCCACTCTTTCTCTTGTGGAACTCAAAGCAGCACTTGTAGTCTCGCAATAATTCCTACCAAGGTTTGCTAGGCTGAAAGATAGTGAATGGCCCAAGGTCACTCTGTGTAGTTTTTATAGTCCAGGGGGATTTAAATTTGGGTTTCACTCACCAGTTTTGCCGTTGCACCACACTGTCCTTCTGGTTAATTAAAAGGTTTACCAAATTGCCGCAAACCTTATTCTACTGTACAGCTGCCACATTGCTCTAAGAGGGGATTGGACGGATTTCTGGAGGAAAGGTCCATCGTGGGCTATAGGCAATGATGGATTGTGTAACCTCCTTACAAAGGTGGTGGGCTACTGGTACCGGGTGCAAGGGAGTGGCAACAGGATGCAAGCATCTTGTCTCATGCCTCCCTGGGGCACCTGGTGGGCCGCTGTGAGATACAGGAAGCTGGACTAGATGGGCCTTTGGCCTGATCCAGCAGGGCTCTTCTTATGTGTTTTTGTTGCACTTTGTTAAACACTGCTTCTTGATCCAGTTTATGATGTGTATCAAAGTATCTCAATACTTGAAGAGGGCTTCCTCCCAGATACATCTGCCTATGCACTCTGGTCATCTAATGCCTTCCTATATGTTTTGCCTCTTGGTGTGGCTTGATTGACAGAAATGAGGGGCAAGGCCTTTTCATGACAAGCATGTACATTTGTTTACCAATAAACAGCAATGCGGGAAGTACTGACTGTACAGAGAAAGAGTGATAAAACAGGCAGGCAACCAAGCCACACTGTGTTTCCCAGCGCCCAGAGCAATGATGTCACAATGATAGGTGATAACACTTCCGAGTTCTCCCTGGAGGGAGGAGTGCTACTGGCTTTGTGCACCTCGTTCTGGCTTCTGTGGAGATTGGGAGCCTCCACATAAGCCAGAATAGACACACGAAGTTAGCACACTGCCCCACCTTCCAAGAAGAACCTGGAATTGACTGGGCGGAGCCTGGTTACAGTTATGCCATCCCAGCATTGTGCTTGGAGCACCCGCCCCTCAAGCTCTGCCCAAGTTATGCCTCTGCTCTTGTTTGTCTGATTCTCAAGGCTGTCTGAGAATAGATGCCAGGTCCTCTTGCACTCCAAGCAAGAACTATGTCACTAGACCAGCAAGCTAGCCAAAAGGAAGACAAGCTTAGATTATTTTGCTGGGTCATTATGTAATAATATATAAGAGTTTACACATGAATGTGCTTCCCCCCCTTTCTTGGGTTTCCCATCATTGTTATGAAACAATGCGTTTTGTTCTTCGGCAGAAAGGTAGTGTATGAATGTAACTAAGCCAGAGTATCCTGCCAACTTAAAGTTGCTGCTCAGTGGTCCATACACAGCAGATTTAGAGCAGTTTCATATGATGTGGCGACCCATAATGGCCTCAGCACTGTATTTGTCTGCTATGTGTTTGCCCTTCACAGTTAATTAATGTATTGTTTGAGATGACGGTGTAGCCATAGGAAACAGGATGGCTATCAAAATGTGAAGCAGTCTTAATTTTGATTCGGAATCGGGAAGAATGTGACAGACAATATCTTTTTTCAGAATTTCATTGGGAATACTGACACCTGGCAGTACAAATTGCTTCCCTTCTGAAACAAATAGGGGGCAGAATAAATATAGGAAATGCTGAATAAAATGCAAAATGTTTCTTCTTCCTTGTAGAGGTGAAGTTTTAAAGCAAATAACAAACAGTTATCTAGGACTGGGTGAACCACGCAGCTTGTGTGATCCTTTTTGCTTATAAATCTAAAAATGCTTGGATTGAATATGGAAGTTGAAAAGCCATGTTTTTCTACTTGAGTGCCTGTAACTTCTGGTCCTTGTGCTTGTTTGCTTTACTACACTGATAGCCCCATGTTGCCTTTGAAGACTGCAGAGATGCACATGAATACTTTCAAGGGAGCCTTCCATCCAGGCATTGATGTTACTAGGTGTGCTTTTAAACACGTTAACATGTTCTTGGGACCCTATGAAGTGACTAGTGGCACAGTGCCATTGTTTGAGGAATGAAGGAGATGAAGATGAAAAGTGTAACGAACACACATTAATTGTGGGAATAATTTAGGAAGAAGAATCAAAATAAAGCAATTCCACACATTCGCACAAAAGAGGAAAATGATAGGAACTCTGTTGTGCATTTGCCTGCATGTGAGAAAGAGAGGGACTTTGGTGGGGCAGCAATGAGGATGTGCTAAGGACCATGTTTTTCAGTCTGTTTCTGCTCTGTGGGGTATGCTGTATTGCGGAGTGAGTGCCAAGATCAAATGATCCTCTTGTTCCAAAGCAAAAAGGTGGCAAGGGGCCTGAAGGAATCCCAGGGGTAGGTGATAGCTGTAGTAGGTTCAAGAAAGGGAAGCGGGGAATGAGAGCCAGAGCTGCTTTCTAGCCCATGCTTGCAGAGAAGTGTGCCTGTGCTCAGAGGAGACGAAGGAAAAAGGAGCAGGGTTTACTGAATTTAGGGTGCTGGCTTGGCACAGTGGCGGCTTAACATGGCACCAGTGGATTGAACGAACTAATGCTCACCTCTCTGCCTTGCTGTTGCTGCAAGGGATGAAAGACACGAGGATTTAGTGGCCCAGCTTTTTACCCTCTTTTCTGTCCCAAGTTGTATGGCATCTTTTGTGGGATGAGCTCTGGAGGAATTTTTTGGGGCTTGCTGGTGCAGAATGACTTATCCCTCATCCCTTCTATTACTCTTGCACCTTGTGAAGGGTGCGGTAGCTGGCTCAGGAGACCAGTTGCTTCATTAGCAGGGCTTCTTGACTGAATTGGCTATGGGGGATTGAGGACCCTTTTGTGACAGTAACAATTTTGTTTGCTTAAAGTTAGGAAGCTCTATCAGGTCAAATGTGCTGTGCAAGCCAAGTGTGATCATCCGTGGAATTTGGATTTAGAGTGCGGAGGGGGAGGCCATTGCTGACAGTCGGGTGTGGCCTTCCTCCTGGCCTGTGGGACTGGAGTGCTTTTGCCATCAGTCTGGTTTCAGTCATGTTACTGGCCTGTGTTGTGCTCTTGTAACAGGCACCCAGCCCCATGTACGCATCTGTGCATGCTTCCTTTGCTTAAAATAAACAAGCCCTTGGTAGGCATCACTGACTTGGCTGAAATGTGTTTAACAATCTGCACTATTGATTTTTAGGCATTCTTCTTCTTCTTTTTTTGTGGGTAGGTTTGTATGTGAAGCAGCCATATGCAGGAGGAACAATGTGATGGTTTCACTGTACTCCTGCTATCTCCTCATGAAGACTTCTTTTTTGGGAAAAATCTGACCAAATATAAAGACCACCTTCTTGTAGAACTGTGGCAGTTGATGCCTATGTGTATTTTATTTGAATTGTCCATAGCACCAAAATGTTACATTTTCCCTCCACAGAATCTCGCTGTGATAAAGACATGGATGTGCTTAGTGGCTATGCCATGTGCCTTCCTAACCTTACCAGGTTACATTTTGTTGAACATCGACCAATACTTTGTGTGGAGATTAAGGTAAGTTGCACGAAAAAAGGCATTCTAGGAAGCTTTTTTTGGGGGGGGGATTAAATGTGAGAACAGTTGCATTACTATTGGACCCATTCTGTCTCTTTGATCTGATTTGCTGATTAAATTGTCAAATGTGAAATTAGATCTCTGAAAAATATTGGATCTAACTTTAAAGGGCATGTGAGTGTGCCTTTTGCAGGGACCCTGATTTTGAATTTGCCTTAATTGGTGGTTCTTTGAGTGTTGGCTGCTTTGGGGACCTCTGGATTGAAAAGCAGGGTTTACCGTAAATTTATATAAATAATCCAATACCAGAACAGAAAATGGATCTTGTCTGTGGTGATGGGGAAATGGAGTAAAATGCAAAAGTGCTCCTCTCCATAAAGAAATCTAGGTAGGTCACATTAGATATTTTTCTATGCTTTCTTCTAAAGACAAAAATATTTACTCAGTGTTTGTTTCTGCAGCCCAAATGTGGTTTCCTCCCTTTCTCCAGCCATGTTTTGCAGGAGATAAAACGCACTGTGTGTCGTTATTGCATGCATCAACATCTAAAGGTAATGCTGTGATCGCTGGGTGCTTTGTTTTCTTTTTGTTAGTAGGATAGCTGTAATACAACTAGCGTCACATCTTGGGTGTACCCAACCAATCAGTTATGGTTAAGACTAGGGAGCCATCACTAATTCTGCCCCCTCCCAGGACCCAATCCACCCACCCTGCCACTGTGTCTGTATAAAAAATTACTGTAACTTGACTTTCTCCTCACCTGTATATTTCTCCAGTCTGAAATATTTGCAACTAGTTGAGGATACACATGCTGTCTCCAAACCAAATTACATTTTTTGGTAGGTCTTTTCTCATTCCTTTTTAGAAGTGTGGTAGTCCCTGCTCTTAAAAAGGCTGATGTTTAAAAAAACAAAACCCAGCCGTCAATTATAGTGAACCCAAAGGAGAAGTACCCCTATTGTAGGGAAACAAATAAGAAGCCACTGTGTGAAATAGCCTGCCTGGATACAGTACACACTATGTGCACCCGTTGTGGCTGGCCTTAGCAGTAGGCTGCTGGCCAGGCTGGCCCTTAGTGCTGGTGGTAGAGCCATTGTGGGGCAGGTGGCAAGGCAAAGTGGAAGTCCAGTGCAGGACCTGGACCCAAGATGTCAACCACCTTGGAAATGATAGGAGTTGTTCATAGACATGCTCTGCAGATAAGTGAATGACTGAGATGTTAATCCCATGGTGTACATTTTCTGCTTTAACAGGTAGCAAAAGGAAAATGGAAACGATTAAGTAAATATTGTCCACTAGATCTCTTCTCAGGGTAAGTCTACCTTTTTCTGAACTGCCTTCTTATCCTACCTCCTTCTCCAAATTGCTCTGGGGTTGGTGTGGATTGAAGTCCCAATCCTGTGGGACTTCAAGAAAAAAATGATTGCCCTGAAGTCACACTGGATGATGAATGCAGGCATGATCCCGGATCTCCTCAGTCCAAACCTTCCACTCAGCAATGCTTTGATTCTCTTTTCTGAAGAGTTTATATACATTTCTTGCCTCCAGCCCTTTTATTATTTTACTCCTACTGACATAACTCCTTCATATTTATAGGTTCCATTTGGAGACCTATGTAGCGCCAGAAGTGTGATTGGTGCTATGTACAGGACTCTAAAATACCTGGAGTCTTCTGTTTACTAGTGAAATTATAGTTGGATGCTGGGTTCTGACAAGGAGCGGGAAAGGGGATCATAATGTGGCAGTGGGAAAGACAAGGCAAAGCAAGGGGTGGCTCAGAAGTCTTCATAAGTCTTCTGTCTTTTCGGAGGCCTTGAAGAAGTACAGAAGTGTGAGCTCTGTGGGAATTTGAGGTACAGGAGGCTGTCTTAGTCATGGTGGTAGGAGCAGAAGGGCCGTTAAAGGCTTGTATCTGAGTTCTCATTTATGTTTCTCCAGTTGAAATATTTGTCTGCTTCCCTTTTAGAAATAAACAGCGAATGCACTTTGCCTTGAGAAGCCTATTGCAAGAGGCACAGAATAACTTAAAAATATTTAAGGTAAGACTTTATGAAAATTGCAGAAGGGGTGAACAATAAAATGTCCAAAATGACCGACATTAGTGTCAACTCCATAGTTTTCGGGGTCACTAAGCTGATTGGTGACAGTCCCGATGACATTTAAGCCCAAGTGTAGTCGAATAGAATGCATACAACTCTGTAGAACCTTCTGGAAATTTTTAAAAATCATTATGCCCTGGTCTTGGATGCCAATCAAATACTTGCCATGTTACCAGGCGTAGTCACTGAATACAAGTCTATCGATACCGTAGTAGATGCCTATGAGGTCGTCAATTTCCCATCAGACTTCCTAAACTCACTTGATCTGGCTGGATTGCCACCACATCGTCTTTTACTTAAAGTGGGATCTCCAATTATTTTACTACGGAACCTTGACCCGCCAAAACTTCGCAACGGCACAAGGCTGTGTGTCAAGAAGATGCTGGGTACTATAATTGAAGCGACTATCTTAACAAGAAAGGGAGAGGGTGAAACAGTTTTTTTCCCATGGATAACACTCATTCTGACGGATCTCCCTTTTCACTTTAAGAGATTGCAATTTCCAGTGAGATTTGCATTCTTAATCATGATCAACAAGTCACAGGGGCAGTCTATTAAGTACTGTGGAGTGGATTTGAGATCACCATGTTTCTCCCATATACAACTTTATGTTGCTTGCTCAAGGGTGGGTTCACCCAAGAATTTATTTATTCTTGCTCCTGGAGGTGAAACTAAAAATGTTGCTTATAATCAAGTTCTGAGAAATTAATATTATAGTGAATTTGTAAAAGATTTTACTTTATAATTTTTATACTGTACTTATAATTTTAATTTACTGTACATAAAATTACTTTGATTTTACACTATAGATAGAATTCATTCCTTTTCCTGTCTAATAGAAGCTTGGGATACATAAATACCTGGGAAATGCCGGGTAAGGACAAGCTAGTTATAACATAAATTTTGAATAAAAACACCATTCCACTTTCTGCAAACACCAAAATCCACAAAAAATAAAACATCTCCCACATCTACCCATGCCCTTTATTGCAGCACTGGTTCCTGTGAGCACAGTGGTATGCTGTTCCCCATCTCCTTGCTATTGTCTGTCATATACAATGGCAGCTGAGAACTGGGGCTCATGATCACTGAGGAGTGTTCCCTGCTCCAAGAATTCTGTCTCTGCAAAGTGAGGACCTCTTGTTCTCAGGGCCTGCTAAATCCTTACTTTGTGACTTCTTGATGGGCAAGCCTGGGGCCAGCTGAGATAAGAAACAATTAGGATGGATATAATCCTAATTGACCATTAGAATCCTAATGACCAGGGCTCTGAATGAGAGAGCTCCTGAGCAGCCTCTGACCAGCCGCAGAGTGGCTCCTTGGGTTTCTGAGGAGCTGCAGATAATGAAGTGGTGGGGCAGATGTCTAGAGCAATGGTGGCAAAACACTTGTGTCAAATCTGACCACACCTAGGTTGGAGCTCACTCTAGAGCCTACTCTGTGGTAGTGGTGGCATCTAAGAGGGCTTACTTCTCTGCCACCATTGTGTCTGCGTAGAACTGTCCAGCTGACCTTTTCTATGTGACACATGGCCTACTCCATCTTGCCCCCTCCATTGGTGGGGAGGAACATACGGAGGCTCACTGTGACGCATTTGCACAATGTGGATAAAGGTAATCAGATCTAGCATGACTTGGATACCACATTAGGAGTATCTAGTGATGTCCCTGGGGCACCTGTCTGCTCTTCCACTGGGATTCTTTTCAGCTTGTAGGACCTGAGGGTGTGGACAGGAGTGTGAGGCCGGCTGCTTGCCTGCTCAACCCTTGTCCAACATGGCTAATTAGATCTGCCCAGAGAGGGCTGACTGAGTGGACAAGGAGGATGGTGAACTCATCTTTGACAGAGGGGGTGGTTGCCACCGACCTTGAAGCAGGCAGTGCCCTCTTGAAGAAACCCTGCTTGGATACCACTGATCTGAATGTTTGGCCGAGGTGATCAAGCGGGTGGTGACGTCCCAGCTTCAGAGGAGGAAGCGGATTATCCAGATCCTTTCCAGTCTGGCTTCAGGCTGGGGTTTGGGATAGAGGCTGCCTTGGTGGATGACCTGTGCTGGGGAATAGACAAGGGGAGTTCATTCTTGTTAGTCCTTCTAACATTGTTGGTCCTTCTAAATTTTTAAATACTATTTTTATTATAATTGTATTTGTTATGCTTTTTACATTGTTAGCCACCTTGGGTCCCCTTCAGTGTGGGAGAAAGGTGGGATAGAAGGCAATAAAATAAATACAAATTATCCCTGTTTGCTAACACGGCAACCACAAGAGTGATCCAGCCAATGTTTTATCGAACAGTATCTGTGACTGAGCAGCATCTGAAAGAGAACAGGTGGGGTTGCCAGTCGCCAACTTCGCCTGATAGGGGAAAAATGCGCCACTGAGGCTGGTTGGCGCAGGCGCGGACTCTGCCCCATTTCTCAAGTTTTTCTCTCCCCGCCCCTTCCTCATTTGTCCCTCCGCCTCCCGATGCATCCTGGGACATGTAGTTTCAATGAGCAGCAACGTCCCTTCGCAGCCTGCTCGGGGCGTGCCAGCTCCGGGGCGCGCAAATTTGCAGGTGGGGCGCCATGCCAACAGCACCCCCACCTTATGGCGCCCCAGGGCTCGTGCCCCGTGGTGCCATAGGTTAGATTCGCCTCTGTACTCATACACTATGTTTTTGGCATTAGAGATGTGACTTCTGTTTCCTTTCTGTTACAGAACGGTGAACTAATTTATGGCTGTAAAGATAACGAGGATTCTCTCTCCGACTTGAATGAACTTGCTCACCAGCTGAAGCCTTTCTTCTTTCCTGCAAATGGCCTCGTCAGCGGGCCCCACTGTACACGGACAATTTTGAAAGAATTAATCCATGTCATAACGATGACTCTATTAAGTAGCACAGATGTCTGCAAAGCAGGTGATCTGAAGACTATTCCTTCCTCTCAAGGAAGGAGTTACTGTGAAGCCAGTTCTTTCAGCAAAGAGCTAGTAAGAAATGGTAAGCACTGGTTGGCTTTTCATTAGTAGGAACAGGCTTGGGTGCATGCCTGCTTCATCTTTCTCTGTGTGTTTACTGTCCGGATTCACCACTCACAGACATTCCAGTGCAGAAAACTAGTCTTCGGTGTCCTACACCAAGCCAAAGTCAAGTTAGTTGAGAATTTCCCTAGGTGGCACTGTTACATTAACTGTAGCTCTGAAAGTAACAGATACCTCCAAGTAAAAAAAATTACCTTTTGCAAAGCATTGTTTAAAATTATATTACTGAAAATCTAGTTTTAAAACAAAACTCTGAAGAATTTTTACTTGGGTGTCTTCCTGAATGGATGTTACCCCTAAGGAATGAAAATTCAGCTATATTCCAAACTGACAAATTAGTTTCTCCTAAAACTAACTTCTGCAATTATGCTGCATGTTAGGATACTGTATATTTGGGTTAAAAATGTTGCTGTGGGTCCTCTGATGTAAGGCATGAAGGGCAGTAAAAGGGCCGGTTACTTGGTCCGTTCCAGCTTGCTTGGGACCCAGGCTCTCGAAGTGCTTCGCTGTGCAGCAGGGAACCAACCTGGGTTCTGTTTAACATGTAAAAATGGTGCTTGTGTACAGGCATGCCCTGGTATCCACGGTTTCAGTTATCCACAGATACCATGGATACCTATTAAAAAGATAGGGGGACTTAAACAAATCTTTTTTTTACCTAGTTGCAGCAAAGCCACTGATGTTTCCCTGTCTTTAAAAAGCTGGTCATGGGTCCTTAAAAAAGGCATCTCCAGTAGTCCACGGGAAGGTCTGGAACAGAACCCTAGCGGATACCGGGGCATGCCTGCAGTTTGCTGCTCCAGCATGTTTCCTTTTCTGTTAGTGATCAGAGAGCTTTGCATCTGTCATGAAAACTTGCTTTCCTTTCAGGTAAAAATAAAACGGAGGCTTCAGGTTTGCCCAAAGGATGTCTTCTCTACAAAACACTTCAGGCTCAGATGCTGGACATGCTGGATATTGAGGGCGTTTACCCGTTGTACAGCCGAGTAGAGCAATACTTGGAAGAGTTCCCCAATGAGAGGTAAGATCTTGTGCTGTCTGTTTTTTCAACTGCATGTGTATCTTGGGACACATAGAGCTAGTCTTTGTGAAGCTGATGAGCAACGTAGACCTTGCTGCCACGGATGAGACCAGGCAGCAGGCTTGGGCTCTCACGCATCCACTATGGGAGAAGTCGTCTGCCAAAACTGAGGAGATGCTGTGATGGACCACCCCATTCCTCTGCTCCAGTGAGAGAGGATGGTGATAGCGTGCTGAAGATGAAGTATTGTATGAACACACTCTGAATTGATTTTAGGTCAGGTGACTGGTCTGTAGCATCCAGAACTACAGAAGTCAGCTGCTATTGACTGACCCAGTAATGCTTCACAATCAGCATTACTGGCAATAGATACAGTAGCCCAATCTTTCACTAAGTTAATCTGGACATTGAAGTGACTAGCCCTTGCTATGCAGAAAATGCGAAGTTGGGAGCTGCTAGCACAAAATTGTCTTTTTGTTTTCATATACTTCATATATGTCCCCGCAGAACATCCTTGCCACTCTGGGACAGACCCAAATTCTATCTAATCCAACAACCAGATATGCTTCACAACCCCAAAAAGATAAGAAGCAGTTCAATTTGGGTATCTGTGTTCATAGCCATTTAGAAGTTGGATTTCCTGTCTAATTTTTAAGTCATTTATGCTTGTAATTCTACATTTTATAAGTTATGCATTGTATGTAGTACTCCTGTTTAGAATTAGCAGCCAAGCCCATCTGATTCAACAAGCTTCTCGAGTTTTCAGAAAAGCTTCTGTTGTCTTTCCTTACAGCTCATAACTTTAAGTCTTTCTTACCTTCAGCTGCTTTTTTGCTAACAAAGATGATTTATGGTCCAATCTGATTTTACTCCCCCCCCCTTTGCTGGTGCAGCTGTATTGAAAAGGTGTGCGCTATACCTAGTCCTCTGTAAGAGTCCCGCCCCACAATGGTCTTCTCAGATCTGTGCCAGCGATTTTACTGGGGCAAGTCCAAGGCGAGAGGGGATGGGGATGTTACAAATAAGGAGGATAGCATCTGGTGATGTCATTCATGCCAGAACCACCTCCCCCTTTGGCCATAGTGCCAATGGAAAGGCCAGAGGGAAGGGCTTTCCACACATGTTACTGTGCTGGCTGCCCACTGGAGTAGATAAACCAGCACAAGAGGGGTGGATAGGGGGAGGAATGGGGGCAGAGGAGGCTATAGGAGGGGGAGGATCTGGCATTGATAGCGACACCAGATTCTAACATCCCCATCCCTTTTCTCTCCTTGGACTTGTGGCAGTGAAATTGCTGGCACAGGTCCGAGGAAACCATTGCAGGACAGGAGGATTTCAGAGGCCCATTGGCTATAACGCACGTGGAGACCTGTAACTCAGTTCAGTTAAGTGAAGGTTACATTTTCATCAGCTACAAATGTCCCTGTTACTCTTTTGAACGGCTTATGCAAGTGTGTGTTCTGGCAAATACCTCATCAAGGGCTTCAGTAGCAAATGAGATAGCAATTGCTCCAGTCAATGAGAAGAAACTTAGCTAGCCATTCTCTCTTGATGATCAGTTGTCTAAAGATTGTTTTGTTTGCTAAGCATCTTTCATAAATGTTAGCATGAAGTTGAATTGTTGTAAGCACAGTAACTTTGTGTAAAACACATTGTTCTGTTTAGTCTAAACCTTATAATGTGCGTTGGAATTGTGCTACTGTAGAAAAGAATGATATGAGCTGAGAATTTTGTTTGTGGCTTGTATCTTAAAGCAATTAACTAAAAATGGGCTTATGTGTATTTATATTTAAAAATGAGCAGCGTTGTTTTTACTTGACAAATACGTTTCAGATCGTTTTGTTCTTTGTTATGGAAATGGAAAACGAAAGCACAATCACTCCAGATATTGAAGTAAAGGCATATTTTTATGTTTAAATGGCTTCTTATGTTGGTGCTTTCACAGATGAAATATAAGCCATGACCACTAGAGGGTGCAACAAACACTTGTGAAAACTACTTGTTTTCACTTGAACATGTCAAACACTTGAACAACTGTGTTTGACATGGAAACTGAAAAGAATTTGTATAGTTATGTAATGATTCATGAGAATAGGATACATTATAATACTGTATAGTGTTGTGACTCTGGATTTTATAAATTCAATCTGTTTTCTTGTTTTGTCTTTATTAGGAGTCTGTTACAAATAGATGGCCCTTACAACGAATCATTCTATGAGAAGTTATTAGATCTGTCAACTGAAAATGATGGAACAGTAGCATATGCATTGTCAAAGGTACTGCTTTTTAATAGGGGAGGTAAACCTCCATTTCATTGTCTGTTTCGTAGCCAAGTATCTACAGCTGCATTTTGGAAGCACCTGCTGAAAGTTCCCCATCATAAAGATATTGCTGAAGACACCTGAAGACACTTGGGAGACTTGCCAGAACATGAAACAAGCCCTGCTGGATTAAAGGGTCCATCAGTGACCAGGCAGAGGCCTGTGGGATGCCCAGATGAAGGAAATGAAATATAACCAGGAATAGGCCTAATATTTAAGAAATCAACATGAGTGTTGGCCTGTGTAATTGGGCACATATTTAGAGAACTAAATACCTTGTGGTGTAGTGGTTTTTTTCATGATTGCTATCAAGGTGATGAACTCCCCTCAGTTTTAATTTAGGATGGGCAACCTGAGCACTTGATAGTAATAATGGAGACCCTGCGATTCTATTTCTGTGCAAGGTTAATAAATAAAGACTAGAGACATTTTGTTGTAAGCAGTTCTTAATTTATTGTATATTTAAACTGTATTAATAATTTTCACTTTGTTTCAGTTCTGATGTTTTATCCACCTTCCCCAATATAGTTTCTACATACAGAGGGCCAGAACAGGAGTTTTTATTGCAATGCCCCTGTTATATGTACTAGGGGTGGATGTTGTGGTATTTTGTAAGGTGACAAGAAAGGTGGAATAAAATCAACTTTAAAAGAAAAGTTCTAAAGAGATGGCGTCCCTAAATTCCATCTATACCACTATTGTTCAAACTTTTTAGACTGGGACCCACTTTTTTTTTTGAATGGTACTCATGCTGGGACCCACCAGAAGTGATGACAAGAACCTGGAAGTGATGTTGTGGCAGGAAGTGATATCAAGCAGGAAGTACCACCATTGAGACATAATAAAATGACACTCCTGAAATGCAAATTGGCTGCCTTGGACTGCAGCAATTTTACAACCATGAAACATTCCTGACAGAAAGCAAGATCAGGACAAAATATGATGTAAAAGCACTGAACTAAAAATAAAATTTTAAAAATCCCTCATTTGAAAATTCAAACTGTTCACACTCACAAAAGGCATATAGCAAAAGTCTGCAGTTTCCAAGATGGCTGCTCCCAGCTTTCCACAACCCACCTGACATCAGGTCATGACCCACCAAGTAGGTCCCAACCCACAGTTTGAATAGCACTACACTGATCTAGACTAGATTTCACAAGAACCCAAGAAGCTTGTCATTGTCCTGCAGCACCTCCCACTACTAGTGAAAAAGGTGCTGCTGGAAGGAGAGCTCAGTTCTGTTCAACATGTGTTTTTAAAACAAAGGAGTCCTGCCCAAAGTGCTGGAGACAGGTCACTGCTGCAGCAGAGACTTTTCTCTGCTGGTGTTGTGCTGGTGTTCTCTACCACATGGGTCTGGGAACCAGAGCTAATGTCCAAGTATAGTCAGTTGGCTTCTGCTTCTGTGAAGTCAACATCCATATGTGTGTGTAGCCTACATTTTTATTTCATCATCGTGTCATCTGATAATGAAATCGTAAAATGTTTATAATGGTTGCATGTTCAAATATCCAACTCTACGCAGGAGTACGTGATTATGTTGAGGAAACAATTGCATGAGTTACATTACACATGAGTACAGTTGAGCAGTGGCCACAACCACTTCTGATGCCACATTGGCAAACAAAAGTGTTGAAGCAGTTGTGGAAAATGACTGGATTTTGCAGTATTTATTGGTTTGCAATAGTATGTTATTGTAGATTACTCTGCAGTAATTGTCAATGTTCTGATTTTTTGCTGTAGGTGCAGCAATACAGAGTTGCAACGACAGCGAAGGATTGTTCCATCATGATTGCCCTTTCACCCTGTCTTCAGGACGAATGGTAAAGAAATCTGAAAACTTGACATAGGTTTTTAGGTAGAAGAGGCCAACTTGTGTTTTGCATGTTTCCTGTAAGGAGAGGGTGCTCTCTGGTGTTGTCAGTGCACAACCCTTAAGACAGCTTAGGTTCGCAGTTCATTTTTTGAGGAGCATAGTTGCAGCTCGAGAGGTCTTGTTCAAATAACAGCAAGCAAAAGTGATGCTGCATACATAGATTTAGCGGAAACCTTGGGATCAGTGTTTTTTTTAAATATCAACAATGGCATATTGAGATGTTTTAAGTAGGAGGATATTCATACATGCCGGACAACTGTTGGCCGGGCTAGTCATCTCCTTCTGTGCTTGAGGAAAATTGAGGAAAACTTTCTTGCCTGTCCTCTGTTGGTAATCATCAGTCATTGACAAACATCATGTTTGCTCTGGTCTCAGCAAAGTGACAAAATTCTAAATTTCTCCACATCAGCTCTAGCAGCCTGAACTTAGGAAAGATCTATAAGTACTTTAAACATAAAATACTCAATTTAGTAATTGGAAGTATTGAAAGCTTTTCATTTCTATGCCAGCGGTGCCAAACTTGCTTAACATGAGAGCCCCATATGGGTAAAGTTCAGATGTTTTGAGAGCTGCAATATTTAAGAAGCATTTAAATTTATTTACTCACCATGAGCATTAAACGTGTTTTAATTCAGTGGATTTTCATTTTATACCTGGTAAATAATTATAAAGCTTGAAAATTTACATTTTATATTAACTGTGCTTCAAAAAAGGAGCTCAGCCAACATTTTCACAGGCCACACATTATAAAGAGCCACAGGTGGCTCATGAACCATGGCTTGGCCACTCCTGTTCGATGCCCAATAAAAGTGGCTTTATTTAATATGAATAAAATTAACAGATAATAAGAGCTTTAAAACTTCAGCACAAAGTATGTCCTGCATCAACTGACCCCAAAAACATGTTAAAGAAATGTAAAATTGGCTTATCTAGAAATCCTTAGCATGTCTACCAGCCACTGAAATTACTTCTCTCAAGCTTAAGCATTAAGATAGATGCCTTTTACGTGTTGGCCTACTGTGGCATGGTTGCTGTGCAGTTGCTCTTCCACTACTATGGGAACATACCATGCCTTCAGCCTATAAGGGTATGTTTGTCATTATGGTTTGCAATTGCACTGACAGTGAACCTCACCGGAAGCCAGGCATATAACGGGCATGAAAGCAGTGGTGATATAGAGTCATGGTGGTGGATGGCACCTACAAGGTCATCTAGTCCAACCCCCTGCCTGTAACATGACATCCTTCTAGAGTATCCCCAGTAGGTGCTGGTTGAGCCTTTGCTTGAAGATCTCCAGGGACTGGAAGATATAATACATTCCCTTATCAGTACGGTAGCAGCAGTCACTTCGGTTAAGTGAATAAGGGTCCAAGTCTGTCCAACCTCCCAGGGCCAATGCAGGTGCAGTGTAGCCCCAAGGTAAGGGAACATTTGTTCCCTTACCTTGGAGAGGCCTTCATGACTCAGTCCACCAGAGGATGCAGCGTGCTCCCCATTGGCACAGCTGCATCAGCACTAGAAAGTTGGATAGGATTGGACCCTAACAATCTTAAGAACAACTGTCTTCAAACTTCTCATGGTGCCAGAAGGGAAATTGTACAAGTTCATGCTGCATGAATGTCCAGATTTGTTTTCATTCAGGTTTAGGATATAAATTGCTTTTGTGGAAGAGAGTTACAATACCTTTCTGTATGTCTCCTCTGTGTTATAGGTGATGGAATACAATTTGGGGCAACATTGTTGCTGGTAGCTTTTAAGATAACCGGACGGCAAAGCTCTCAGTGCAGTTCATTCATACAGTAGTACTGGTGGTATAACAGTTCAGGGAGGCTTGGCATAAACTGATGAGAAAGTAGTAGGAAAAGGCTTGAAATGATTACATTCCTCTTGCTTCGCATTTTGTCTAGCAATGCTGTATTTTACATAAGACAACACCTATTTGAAAAAGGCAACGTCAGCTGAAATTTGTCTTGTCTATGATTGGGAAATGGGTAGACTCTTGAACCATAGCAGATGAACAGTAAAAGTGCACTGATGTCAGATTTTTCCTTTTTTTGTGTGGGCAGGAAGTAAGAAATGGTATTTGCTTTACACAACTTTGATACTCTTATTTTTCAACTTGCAGTTTGGAGCAGAGGCCAATCGTTCTAACTTCTAAGTCAAGATTCACTTTTTCAGTCTCTGTATTGGACCTAGACCTTAAGCCATACGAAAGCATTCCACATCAGTACAAACTTGATGGGAAGATCGTCAACTACTATTTGAAGAACATACAGGCCAAAGATGATGCAGTTATGTCAACTCTCCTTAAAGAAAATGAGGACTGTACCCTAGTTCTTCATAAAATGTAACTGGCGCCATTGTTGAATGCAGAAGGGAAAGGGTTATGTTATGATAGTTTTCATTGTTTTCAGTTGCCTTTCAGAAGCACGGAATACCACTTTGACCACCATTCAGCACATAACCTTGAAGGAATATATTCACTGTAACAGACATGTGCCATACTTTACAACCTACTAGTCAACTGGATTTGTTTTGAAACAAGTCACTGCTATGAAGCATAGGAGATATATTTTTTGTACTTAATTCTTCAGGGCAGGGAGCCAGAGTGTTTGAGGTGTACTAATGCAAGTCTGAAGAGTCAGATGTGAATTGTTGAGTAGCTCTTGCTCAAAATAAACAGCTAAAGCGAACAGTCACTTTAAAATTGCATTCTTGAGCTGACTATTGGACTGATGTAAACTGCAACCTAGGCAGTATCATATTAGTCTAGTCTTTGCAGTTATTTTGAATAAATGCAAATAACCTTAACAAAACAAGGGAAATCTATTTAAGGACCGGAAAAAACACAGCTGTCTTCTGGCTACTTGAATTACAATTGTCAAAACAAACTAGCTTTCTTTATACAATAGTAGCTGCTGTTAGAATTCTGCTGAATAAATAAAATTGCAAAAAAATTTGCAATGCCAGCAAAATACATTTTTATTTCCGCAGTTCTTAATTCCATATAAAATAGTTAAATGTGCACCTCCCTGATTTGGAGATACCATCCAGTGCAGCAAACCAGTCTGAGGCCTTTACTGTAGTGGAGATGATGACCTTTTGAAGTTAAATGCTGGCTTTGAATTTTCCTGAGTAGTAAGGTTTTTTTCTTTCTACCCACACTTTCCTTAGAACATACTTTCCTTTAGCCACTAAAAGCCTGCAACCCATCTTTCCAGGGCATGGTAAAATATTAGCTTGGTAATAATTGAGATATTCCAGTGAATGAATGCTATATTAGGACTCTTGCCCATCCATAAATAGGCATTTCTTCAGCAAGCAGCATATTATCTAGAAGTGCCTGTGCATGGTTTGTAATTGGCTGTCTTTTATATATAAAAATAGGAACACAATAGAAATATGTCTCAGATTTTGAAGAGTGGAGAGCTCCTCTGCTTTCTGTACTGTACAGTGGTAGTAGGGCTTGAGTTGTGGTTATGTAGGAAGGTCATAGGGATTGAGCTTCTGAAAAAGTAATTCTGAAAATGTGTATTTCTTAAATTTCTAAAATTCTGAAAATTTATAGGCTTAGATAGGGAAAAGAGAAAGATGCTTTCACAGAGTGTCTGGTGGCAAGATGCAGTATACAATTGTACCTTACCAGAAGTGGGTGGGACCTCTTGTAGGATGTTGAAAAATCTCAGAATAAAGCTGCTTCAGCTAAGTCAAGAACATTATAAGACCAACATCCACATTTCCATTTGGACATTTAATAGCATATTCTGATGTTTGTATCATCAGCGGTCTGATTTACTTAGCTGTTTTAAAGCATCTGTAAGAATCTACATGGATACTCTTGACATAACAATTAAGCTGCTATGGTAATGTTAAGTATAACGGTAATATTTCAGGATGAGGTCATTTTAATATTCTCATGAATAGTACAACAATATTCATTTTGCGAGTGTGTCTAGCATTTGGTGATTCTCACCCCCTCTTCATTAGTCCTTACAGTTGGTCTGAGAGGCTGTAGACTTGAGTAAACCTGTCACACCTAACTGTGAGTTATATCACTAACTGTGGCATCTGGTAATACCTTGAGCTAATAAGACTGAACTGAACTGTACAACATGTAATTTAGACTGTGTGTACGGTTGCTGAAATAGCAATGGCCTAAATGGAACTGAAGGACAGGGGTAGGTAACCTGTTCCCCTTGTGCTATGGTCCTGGTGAGAATTGCCGCCCCCCCCCCCCCGGCAAATCATGGCTAGGGGGCATTTTTGTCAAAATGAGAGTATGAGGGAAAAGGCTGTCTTGATTCTAACTTGAGTCACTTCCAAGAGGGTCTGTTCAAGCTTAACACATAAGCATGCATGAGGGCCAAACTACACATTACACAAACTGAGGCATTCCCTCAGCAATAAGAAATACAAATGTATAACTGTAGCACTGTGCGGCTTTGTTCTGCAGATAGAAATTCTAGCAAACAAGAACTTGGCCTTGGACTAGGGAGATTAAGTGAATTGAAATTCTATTTTTAAGGTGGACTTAAGCTTGAGGACTGAGCATCTGAAAACAAAGCTTACTTTAGGCAATTATTGTTGCAGCACTTTGAAAAGAGCACTGGGAATTCTGATGTAATTATTTGTGTTCCAGAGTTTCACAAAAATAAGCTGATTCTAGCAGAACTGAGCCTAGAAAGCAAAAATAGTAGTAAATATATGGGGCAAGTCGTATGCGGATCACAGTGCTGTTGAGTGGCTATTTTTCTATAGGCAACTCTCCTAGGAATAAAAATCAACAACTTGCATTTTGTAAATTTTAACTTTTTTCCAATTAATTTTATGTTAAAATCACAGTTCTGTTTTATGGAAGAGGTATGAAAAACATAATTTTGCCTTCAATCACAGGTTGTGGGAGAGGAAGTAGTTGTGCTACTGTATTTTTTTTAAAAACACAAAACCTTAAACTTGATTTTATTGAACTTGTGCTTTTCAGTGTCACTGTCTTTAAAAAAATCACTGTTACATGCATAGCTGTGAACTGAAACTGCCACTTTTTATAGACTTGAATTCATCAGGTGGATTTTAAGAGGTTTCAGGAGACGCTATGGAGAGGAAAAACCACTTTGGTACATTGATTCAGAAAGTTAAATTTTTTAAAATGAAATTCACTCTACTTGTATCTATTATTTGGCATTTTGTATTTAAATGGCTGTATTTATTTGTCATGACAATTTATATATGTGCCATAATTGTACAGATAGCATGTTTTATGGGTATGGTTTCTAAATGGAAAATAACTTAATGTTTCTATTCAATAAAAGTATAGATGTATAACTTTTAACATTCTCTGCGGTACTCATTTGCCCATGCAAAGTGACTTGATCAGTGTTTCAATGGAGGCCTGTATCCCAAGCACCTGCAATAAGCTTCTGAAGCAGTATGGAGCATCGGATGCAAAATTCTTGGCTTCCAGATCTGTAAGATGGAAAGTAGAGAATTAAACTCATTTCAAAAATAACTTACATCGCAGTCCTGAAGAAGTTGACTATAAGATTCAGTTAGTATTTAGAAGTTCTAGATGGGCGAATGGAAAAGGTAAGATGAATTAGTAATATGTACAACTGCATGCTGTCTACTTCTGTCACTTGTAACAATAAAGTTTGTTTGCAGTAACCTCTCTTTATGATAATATACACAACCACTAAAGTATGCTTCTGTTCTAAAAGTTTGTAATTGAAGGCGAGAGATCTATAGCTCCTGTAGAGATGACTGCTTGTGCTGTTTGAAAATCACTAAATTGGGGTTATTTAACCTGTTGAACATTGATTATGCGACTGTGTTATACCAACATTATTCTGGAATGTTCTGTTGAAAAACCATCTAATAAAGTAGGATTATGGCTGTTCCCTTACAAAGAGACCTATGCTGTTACAAAAAAATCCTATAATTTCTGATCCTGGAACCCCATCAGATGCTGAAATCAGTGCATGAGAGCTGCAGGTGGGCCTCTATAGGATCTTCAGAGGTGTCCTTTGGTTGCATCTGGAGGTTTTCTGAGGCAGCCTTCCTGCATTGCAAAATGCCTGTCTGAGGCTGCCAAGATGCACTTCTGGTTTTTTAAAAAGGCTGCACACAGCCTCCCAGTGTCTCAAACAACTTCCGGGATGTGACCGGAATGACACTGGGTTCAGAATCCATGGTGAGTCAAATTTGTGAGTAAAACGGGCATACCTGTATTTGTCATTTAAAATGAAACAGAGACAGCAACAATGTGTTTTTTATATATATACCTGACATTGGTATCTTGCTCAGGAGGTCCAAGATTGGTATAACTTTTCCTTCTTTGTCAGCACATATCTTCCAAACAATAATTAGCTCAAGTCTATAAAAGGCAATGAACATTAAAGGTCAGAAGTAAAGCAGCAAGATCATAATACGCTTGTGATTTGAAGTGTATTAAAATGCGTATGTCTTTCAATTTCACCTTAGGCAGTGTTTGGACAGTATTTCAATTTCAGCAGACAATAGTTAAGGACAATAAATTACATTGGAGTACTCTGCTCCTGAAGAGCTGCAGTCTTTTTTTTTATGCCTAGTTCATGTCAACTATAGAAGAATTTCCCTATGGTGCTTTACCAGAGACTTGCATCAATAAGTGTGAAAGTTGCCTTACCCAGGAAGTTTAGTGCTCCTTAAAATAATGTAATCACCAGATGATCCTTCAGGAAGTACTACAATGTCAGAATATTTTCTCTGTAAGAGAGTAAGCATATTACATATAATTTGTAAAGGGAAAAATAAGGTTCTACACATCTGCTAGTCGTGATAAAAGGCCTAAGACCTCTAGGGCAGTGTCCATGGTTTTCTTGCTCTGGAGGAACAGGAAAGGTGGATGCCATCAACAATAATCTGGGCATCACAGAATGGGCTTTTTAGCTCTCATGGTCCTATGATTGGTGATCAATTTTATAAGCTCCTGCCAATCTGTTTTAAAGAGACTCAAAGGACACATTTAGGACAACCTGCAGACTACGTACAGCTCTGAGACAATTCAAACACTTGGTCTTTTCACCTGCTGTTGTAACATAAGGCCTGCTCTAGACCTTGGAGCAGGAATGAAAGGTGGTCTGTGCAACTAGTTCTGCAGTACTTCTCTGCCTGGATCTAGAGGTACGTGGAAGACTAGCTTGCTGGTGGGTCAACTTGGATGTGATGTTAAATACCTAGTTTGGGGCTCACTTTCACTGTGTGGGGCCTCAATCCTGATTGCGAACATGGCATATAATCAAATAATACTTAATATTTATTTCCATGCTGTTCCATCAAAAAAAAGCTTCTAGATATTTTGCAATATGTCTCCTGGTGAACATAAAATACATTAATGGTTACCCTGATTCCTGCTGTTCATAAATATTTAAGTGAATGGTCCAATCCTGATCAGGATCAAGATGCTGGTGATACCTCTACCTTCCACAGGAAATAGTGGTGCCCTACTGCAGAATAAGCATGAGTACAGCTGCTCCACTGCTATGGAAAAGTGATAGCATATTACTCTGCGAGATCCCTTCAGGGGAAACAGCTGGAAGGTCGGCTTATCAAAAATATGAAACCACTTTCAGCTAGACTGTTATTTAAAATTGGGTTGCTGTCCTTGCAGTGAATTTTAAATCTCAACTGCCTTTTTTATAGCAGAGATTACTGCCATTTAGTTGGTGGCAAATTCTGAGATCAAGAGTCCCCTAGTTAGGAGTGCACATAGTCGCTTTCGCTTTTGATTACACCTTGAACATAGAAACAAGATAGTTTGGCACAGTCATCTCTGAATAACTGTTGTGCTAACACGTACAATCTGAACTAAAGAACCTCAAACTATTGGGTATTGTTTCCTTTATACTTTCTTCCAACTTGATGTTTGGCTGGTTTTCAAAATTTCAAAAAGTTTAGAAGCAAAAGTACTTCAGCTCTAAACAGATCAAAGTGGGAAAAGGCAACGTGAGGAAAGGTGAGAATGTTTCCTTGACATGCCCTAGAGAGAGATGATTTTGAAAAATTCCATCTACACCTGGAATTCAGAAATGGCTACCACATGCCTCTCCTTAGTACTGTGGCTTGGGGATTTTAAAACATGCTACTGGGTAAAATAGAATTCTGTGTCAATAATATGCAATTTCGCTGCTGGATTTTGATTGAGCAGAAGAGCTTTCTTGGATTAAAGGCAGCTACAAGAGGTTGGAATGGTAGTGCGAGAAAAATGATAGATAAAGGTTTTTTACTAACTTGCCCTTGGAATCTTTCCAACCAATAGCATTTTTGTTTCTTTGCTTCATTAATGCATAACAAATTGTAAGTTGTATTTTAATGACACATTCAAAAAGGAGTGACTTAAATTAGCGGGTTAAGGCTCTGATCCAGGAGTGGGCATGTTCTTCCCTGACTTGTCTTCTCAGCAGTATCCTCTGTAGAACTTACAAACTTTGCTCCTGAGTTTAGAAGGTGATTTGTGTGTTTGGTACAAGAGCCTCTTTAAATGAGAGCCATCTGCTGATATGCAGGCTTTTAAGAATTATAGGTTGAGTATCCCTTATCCGGACTGCTTGGCATGAAAAGGTGTCTGGAATTCAGATTTGTCTAGATTCCGAATACAGGCATGCTATTCACTGGGATTCTGTTCCAGACCCCACCGTGGATAACTGAAGCCGTGGATACTTGGGATACCTTAGTAAAGATAGGGGAACATCAGTGCAACAAGGCAAAAAAATATTTGTTTAATGTTCCCCTATCTTTTTAATAGGCATCCCAGTATCCATGAATAACTGAAACATAGATACCGAATCAGTGGATACTGGGGCACACCTGTAATTGCATAAATGAAAAATGCTTCCTCTTGTTCTTTTCACTGTTCCCCATACAGATGTCTACTGGCTTCTTTGACATTTATCAACAATGTCCATACAGATACACACAATAGAGCACAGAACTTACACAGAACAGATATACAGAACTTAAAGCCTCTGTCTGCCCTATACATATGAATGAGCACAAGTCCTTCTAGTGTTTACACCACAGCAGGCTTAATAAAACTTTGGACAAAAATGTCTGGATTTTGTAGTTTGGATTTCAGATGTCTGGATAAGGGGTAATCTACCTGTATTTACATCTTTTATGCTAGACACCCCTCAAACAAAGATGTATTTGAAAAGCATTTGGGGTATTCTATAAAGCCCTATAAAGGATCAGACTGTATGCCTGGATAATAATTTACAGTTGCAAAAATATAACTCAGTAGTTCTCAAGCTGTGGGTTCTGGGCTGTCACAATCTGTGATGTCACAAGGCAGTCAGGGATGCTACCCAGAAGCTGTGGCCGGCATGGCTGACAAAGTGGGTTATGGCAGTAAAAACACTGAAGAAGTCTGAACTAACTTCTATGGTCGGCAACTGAGCAGCCCCAGGAAGCTGAAGGCAAATGCTGACCAGTGATGCAGTTTCTGAGGGAAAACTTTTTTGGGGGGGAGGGGGACGTTGCCATTGGCTTATAACAGTGGAACCCTCTGTTGTCCCATAACCCCTCTGGGAAGGCGGGTGTCCCTTAACTGCCTCAATCATTTTCCAGGGAGTGCAAAACAATCTCTTCTTCCCCACCTGCATTCTCAGGCTAAGCTTTGTGCTAATACAGAATGAACTAGATAGGGAAAAGGCCACCCCAGGCCATACAGGAGAGAATGGGCTGGCCCGTTTCCTTGGTTGATGTTTTAGCAGAGGGCCAGTAGCTTAATCTATATATATAAAGAAGAGCGTGGGTGTGTTTGTATGCGTGTATGTATGTATGTTTCGCATAGGCTCCGCAACGCCTGGAGCGATCGGCACGAAATTCGGCACGCACACACCTGGCAGCCCGGCGACAAACACTGCGGGGGTCGGGGCCCCTAGCGCCCCCGGGGTTTGGGGTACGCGGGGGTCCCAGCGTGAAAACGGTCAAAAATGGCTGAAATCGGCATCAAATCCACAGTTTCCAGGGTTGCCGGGACGAGCGGCG
>JAJKFI010000004.1:36420708-36430765 GCA_029204185.1 Lerista edwardsae | reverse complement strand
AGAAAGAAAGAAAGAAAGAAAGAAAGAAAGAAAGAAAGAAAGAAAGAGCACACAGAAGAGTTTGTGTTTTTCTTACTGGAAAAAGTGAGGGACTCGACTTAAACCTCAAGGGCTTTTAAATTAAAATCATCTGAACAAAGAATGTAAATTTTAAAACATGAATGCTATAGCTTAAATGCAATTAACATAGTCAGCAATTTTGCACAGAACAAACTCAAGGTTTGTTTAGAATATGGGCACATGGAAAATATTAGATTCTTTACCACCGCCACTGTGATTCTACAAGCTACAAAAAGATATATATACAATTACAGATGTATTTTCTTTAATAGGAACACGGCGGAAGGATCCCGAGAAGCCAGTCTTTCAAGGTGCTGTTTTCTCCCCCTGTAAACACCCTGTTGGTAAGAGGTTCGCTGTGTGTTGTTTCAGTAAGAACAATTAAGCATAGAATCGTTGATTCCCAATCCTTTCTTATGGAGGTCTCCCACCGGCCTGTTGGTACACCTCCATTCACATGAGACTGGATTCACTGAGAAAAGATGCTTTCCGGTGGGACCTGAAGACATTGTTGTTGAGATCAGCTTTCTAAAGCCTAGTCTCTTTTTAATATTGTGGAGTTATTAATATTAGACTGCTGCTAGTTTTATGATCCCCCTTTGGTTTCTTAGAGCGCAGTCCTAACCTGGAGTTAGGCCAGCACAGTTTGGCCAGCACAAGGGACACCATAAAGTATGTTTGGATCACTCTTGAAGTCAGAGAGACCAGCACACAGACCACTCCAAGAGTGGTCCAAACACGCTTTACGGTGGCCCTGGTGCCGGCCAAACTATCCTGGCCTAACTAACTAAAGATTAGGATTGCGCTCTCAATGTGATTTTTTTAATGCTTCGTTAGTTCTTGCAATTTTCAATGTTTTTTTTTTTTTTTTTGCTGTTCTTTGATGTGTAAACCACTCCAAATGCTCCAAAGATGAAGCAGGGTAGAAATCAAGTAAGGAAAGCTTCTAGAGGCTTGAGCCTCCTAGCTCAGGTATGAACCCACTAGGTGCCCGCAGAGCTGTGATTGCTGCGGCACTGTTAGACACCCAATATGGGGCCACTCTCCTTAAGGGGGAATGCCCAGTGAAGGTTCCCAATGGTGGGTCATGACCTACACTTTGGGAACTGCTGCCCTATTGAATGACCTATGCTGAGAGTTGGACAGGAAAATTGCGTCCCTGGTGGTCCTGCTGGACTTCTTAGTGGTTTTCAACACTATTAGCAGTGTCCTTTTGGGGTGGCTGGCTAAGGTAGGGCTTCAGGACAAAATTTTGTGGTGGTTCTTGGCTGAAAGAACGCCTGTTCTGCACACTGATGTATGAGGGGTAGGGTGCCACAGGATTATGTTCTGTTCTCCACACTGTTTAATATCTACATGGAACTGCTGGGAGAGGTCACTCAGAGATTTGGAGTTGGGTGACACCAACATGAGGATGACACCCAGCGTGCTCTCTCTGTCCCTGAATATTGTGGAGGCTGCTGAGGTCCGGGAATATTGCTGGAGGCATTTGGGAACTGAATGCAGGCTAACAAGCTGAAATTATATCAAAACAACAACAAAAAAAGAGATTTTTGGTCTAAAAATCCATGATGCAAATATTGGACTATCAATGTATTCTGAACAGGGCTTCACTCCCACTGTTGCAATTGTAGCTTAAGAGAGTTCTCCTGGATTACCAGAGGCAAGGGGAGCTTTTGCCCAGTTTCAGCTGGCGCACCAGTGCTGGTCATATTTGAGTCATTTTGACCTGACCACAGTGCTTCATGATTTGGTGATGTCAGGACATACATACATACATACAATACAGTACTTACTGCAATACATTCTACTTGGGGGTGCCCTTGGAGATTATCCGCAAACTGCAACTGATGCAGAATGAAGTGGCTCAGGTGGTCAGTTTATTTCTGGGCACAATTTAAGGTGCTGGTTTTGAGTTTTAAAATTTAAGAAGATGGGCAAAGACCCATCTAGTCCCGCTTCCAGGCTTGGGAGTAGGGTATCTGGTAAAAAAGTAAAGCTTTTCCCACGATCGAATGGTCTAGTCGTGACCGGCTGTAGGGGGCGGTGCTCATCTCCGTTTCTATGCCGAAGAGCCGACGTTTGTCCGAGGACAAGTTTCCATGGTCATGTGGCACAACATGACTATTTGCCAAGGCGCACAGAACGCCGGTACCTTCCCACCAAAGTGGCATTTTTATCTACTGGCATTTTTACATGCGTTTGAACTGCTAGGTTGGCAGGAGCTGGGACAAGCAACGGGAGCTCACTCAGCTGCATGGTCTTGAACTGTCAACCTTCCGATCAACAAGCTCAGCAGCAGCGGTTTAACCCGCAGAGCCACCACGTCCCAATCTGAGAGACTATTCCATTTATAGCAGCTTGGCCCCTGAGATCATCTGAGGGCCCCCCTGCTATGTGTGTGTCCTTACCTGAGGCCAGTTTGGCTGCCACAAGAGGTAGGGCCTTCTCTGTGGTGGCACTGCAGTCATGGGACTCATCCCTAATGAACCAAGACCTGCGGCCTACCACAATTAACATAATAAAAGCACCAATAACAATAAAATAAAATAAAAACACCAATAAAGCTCACAGGAACCAGGCACTAAAAGCTAAAATCAGAAGGCTTTTGTGATTAATTCAGCCAAAAATATGTTTAGAGTTTATTGCACACCATAACCCCTTCATGAAAAGCAAGGAAGATGAGATTACTCCTTGCAAACACTATTTAAAAGTATGGCATCTTGATACTTTGTGCACTTTTTACAGCATTAAAGACAGCCACACTTTTAAGGCCCCCACAAGGTGTCATGTCATACGATAGAGATATGATATGCTGTCAGGATGTGTTTATGTCCACACAACACAATTTCTGTGCTAAAAAACAAAAATATACTATTGCAGAAATGTCGCAACTAGGGTAAAGATAAGGCGAAAGAATCCTGATTTTCTTCTAATGCTCTTTGTTGAGCATTTCAGTGTGTTGAAATCAGAGAGAATACTGCTTATCTCAGCATGAAACTCTATTCTTAGTCAAGGCTCAAATGAAGTGGACTAATTTTTTTGTTTTTTATGATAATCTCCCCTCCTTACAGATAGCAGTGGTGGAAATATACCAGTTTTGTTTTAAAAGAGTGTATTGTCAGGTACTGAAACTCAAGATTTTGTGGGAAAGAAAGAGCACTGTTCTATTGGTCATTTTTGTAGTAATACATTAATCACATTTAAAACAGCAAGTGAGAGATTCAGCAGACACCTATGAAGAAAAAAAAGATTTAGGCTGCAATCCTACACACCAGTGGTTCTCAAAACTCTGTACCACTATGACCCACCTCATCCTCTGGGCTAGAAGCACAGGAAGAACATTGTGGAAGCAAACTAGAAGTTCCTTCCCCAAGGCATAATGTGACCTGTAGAGGCCAATAGAGTGGATTGTGGATCTGGTCTGACCTGACCTTCCGTGGCTCCCAGTAAATCTTTGCGGCATGACAGCAAGCATTGGGTTGCGACCCACTGCATATCAGGCCGTGACCCATAGTTTGAGAAATAATGCTATACACACATTCCTGAAAGTACACACAACACAACACACTGAATACTGTGCAAAAGTCTTAGGCTACCACCAGCTTTGTTTTAGCCAAGTTTAAATGACCATCATTATTTATTTACCAGTCTCTGTATGAAGATACAAACAGGAAATATGAACACAAAATTCAAACAAACACAAAAGTCAAACTAACAGGCAAAAGTCAGTTTTTGGAATGACCTCTCTTGGCTCTAAGCACATCTTAAACGCTTTTGAGGAGACTGTCCTGAAGTAATCTTCTGGTATATTATACCAGGCTTCCTTCAGCCTTCCTTTATATATCGTCATTATACCATTACTAAAACAAAAAATCTAGTGGCCAAGACTTTTGCACAGTACTGTATATATGGTATATGCATAGGATTACGCTCTAAGAAGACATACCACATGAAGAAAATTTGAAGGATATGTTTAGCCTAAAGAACAAGGCCTAAAGTAGAGGATATAGTAATAATTTTTAAAATATTGAAAACATTGCTGGAAAGAATATGAGAGAACAATTATCCACTGCAGATAGGGAGAGGAAAGCTCCAGATGTTTAAGGCCATCTGGCAATCATTCCTGACACTGCTTTGATCAATAAAACCTCCCAGCCACGATTACTCCAATATTCTTTTTCTTCTATTCAAATATGATTAAGGTTTAGGGCTCATTTTTGCTCCATGATCAAACTGATGCCTTTTTAGGAGCTATAAAAACATAGTGAACTAAAATGTTGTTATTTTTATTTTATTCTAACTTACTCTTGTTTTTGGCAGAACCTGTTTACTACGACTGATGCCAAAGCAATAAACAAGCGGTTTATAACATCATATGGATACTGTTTGCATAGCAACATACAATTGGTGGAAGTCCCTCTCTCAGATGCGTAAAGCAGTAGTTCTCAAGCACTTTAGCAGTGGAACCCAGTTTTTAGAATGACCATCGGTCTGGGACCCCCTGGAAGTGATGTCATTAACCTGGAAAGCAGCCAGAGCCTGCTGCTTTCCTGAGACTGCAGCAACACGTTGGGTTATTTCTCAGCCATTGTCCAACAGCAAAGTGAATCAAAGAGGGAAAAAGGCCTATTTACAACGTTGGCACAAGCAAAGTGACTACCCAGCCCTCCCCCTGTCCATCTTCCCACATTTTCAGTTATGACTGTGCTAGGTCCCAGAGGTCCCACTTGAAATTGGCTCCTGACCCACAATTTGAGAAACACTTTTCTAAAGCATTCAAAATCTGAAACAAAAATACAGGTCATGCCTCGTTATCCACTGGGGATTCCAGAATGGAACCCACAGTGGATAGCAAAAGCAATGGAAAAGAATAGTTTTAAAGACCCACTTGCTCTTTCCATTGTGGTCCTCCCACTTGGTCCTCCATTGTGGCTCCAGAATGCAATGGTATAGATGCTATACTGAATCCAGCCACTAGACTGGGTGAACAATGGTCTCTAATAGAATGTAGGAAGGGAGAAAATGGGATTTTGACCCTTTTAACCTTGTTACAAGACAGTTAAAGGTGGATCCTGGGATCAGTGGTGAGTGAAATCAGTGGATACTGAATCAGTAGATATCGAGGCACAACTATATATCAAACTTTTATTTTTATTTACTATCATTAGAGCTGTTTTTTTTTTTTGTTAAAAATGCAAAAAATGGAATTCTTACCTGAGAATCTCCTGTTCTGGGGTGAGGAAGGTGGGGCCATCGAGACTACATGGGGTATGCCCTTCCTATCAGGAGGCAGGGCTGGACATCTTTGAAGTCGCCTCCTCTTCCGGTGGGAGGGCATCCCAAAGTCCCAGTCAAATTCTAAAGCTGGAAACTGAAGCCCTCCACAAAACTGTACCTAAACTCAAGTAACTAGAACAGTAACTCTCTAACAGATAATAGGAGAAAACAGTTCAGAGGTAATTGACAGTACCCGGAAAAAAGAGGGGGGGGGTAGGCAAAACTAAACTACTCCCCCCAAAAAACTCCCGGTGATTCACCCAATTGAACCTTGCCGACCCTGTTCCGTTAGTCGTGGCTCGAATGCCCCACCTTCCTCTCCCCAGAACAGGAGATTCTCAGGTAAGAATTCCGTTTTCTCTGAGGAAGGAAGCTGGGGCCTTCGAGACCACATGGGATGTGTCAAAGCAGTCTGAGTCGGGTGGGAATAAGAACAGATGTCTGCTAGGGGTGCACCACAGTCTGGAGCACCCTCCTGCCGAAGGCCGCCTGAGCCGATGCAGCCACATCAACCCTATAGTGCCTTGTTGGGCACTCTAGCTGCACTCCAGTGTTGGGCACTCCAGCAACGCGGCACTCCACTGCGACCAGCAAACGGACTGCCTATGCGATTGGCGCTCCATTCGCTAAAAATAACCCGCGCGGGCATCAATCAGCTTCCATCTCCCGCTCCAACCTCATTGGGCTGGTGAGACCTATTGCCTCGCTGTGGGCCTTCCTCCCTCTGAAGGGGTTCTTGCCTTTAGTTCTGCCTGAGGGGGGAAAGGAACGTCGGGCAGGGGTAAGGTCCACAAGGGAGACAAACACACAGAAGGAAAGAGAAAAAAAGATGAAAGGTTGAGGAGACGCAGAGCCTGGACTGGCTCTGAAAGAGAATGTCCACCTGCTCTGTTCCGAGGCAGAGCTGGACTGGGGCTTTGGGATGCCCTCTCACCAGAAGAGGAGGCGACTTCAAAGACGTCCGGCCGTGCCTCCCGTCAAAGACGTCCGGCCCTGCCACCTGCCTCCCCATGTGGTCTCGAAGGCCCCACCTTCCTTCCTCAGAGAACACCACATTTTGGTGTTTAAGGTATCAGAATAAAAACATAAAACACTGCATTTTGGTGATCAAGTTACTTTTCAGAAATTAAAATAGATTACTTTTCCAGTTAGAAATAACATGGTAGCTGCATCTGCTAACACTATGGGCGCAATCCTATACTGCGCCAGAATAGCGAGGCCAGCCAGCCTGCACCATATCCTGATGCAGTATCGGTGAGGCTGGAGCCTCCTCTATGCGCTCCTCAGATCTGCACCTGCTGAACAGCAGGCGCAGATCCGAGGAGACCGAGCGGCCCCCCGATTGGGCTTAGGATTCGGCCTTATGGCCATGCTTGCTGGCCCACCCACCACTTGCCCACATCCCACCCAGAACGGCCCCTGCCCACTCCCTCCCCGTCCCAACATGGTGCCTTCCTTGCACCGGCAGCTTTCGGACAACACGTGGGAGGTGCTGCGTGGGAACAATGGGACCGACGCTGCTTTAGTGTTGACGCAGGGGATGCCGCTTGGCACCCCCACATCGCTGCTAATGCAGTTGTGCCAACACTATGATGTAGCGTCAGCGCGACGGGCACCCCAGGATTGCCCTGTATATCACCTACCTAGTACATTTTGAAAGTATTTACAATTAATAAAAACGAGAACTTGGAATCAGAACTGAATAAAAACACAGAGCACCACTTTCTGCCTTTTTCATTTTCTTCAAATCACAAAATCTGCAAAAAAAAAAAAAAAAAAAAAAAAAACCAAAAAACCCCAACAATTTTTCAAACTGTGGCCTCTTACAATCATTGCCTGAAATTGACAAACATTGTTTTGCACAAAAAGCAATCCAAAAATCAGATTTTGAACAAGTTCAGCTTGATAAAGCTTATTTTTTGCTGTTCTTTAACTTTACCAATTGCTGAATTGTCTTTTGCATTATTCCATGGGCCTTAATATCGGAGAAAATTGCTGTCATGGCTAACCTAAAACACACTGGAAAATTAACTTTGTATGAATATTGTGTTAAAAATACTATCAAATTTTCTTTTAAAAGGATTTAAGAAAGTTAACCTTTGCAGAACTTGATTACTTCAACTTGCCATTAGGTATAAGATTTTGTATTTCTGCACTGGATCCCTTTTGAAGCACTCCAACTAACACTAACATTATTGTCACCAAAGAAACATGAAGAGCTTTGTAATTGAACAATATCTCCAGACTGCAGTTCATTTTCTTTTTGGTCCAAAGGTCTCATCTACGATAAGAGTGAGTTTCATTACAGGGATTCTTTTCTTCCCCCACCCCCAAGCCCATATAAATGAATCTACCAGTCTTTATTTTTAAGCCCCACATTTTCATCTATTGGATATCACAGGCATTCCACTTTGGATACTTCTGGGCAGCCTAATCCTAAGGCCAGGCAGTGCCTGACTCCCACACACTGCCCTGGCAATAGACACTGCAAATGTGCCATAATGGAAACGTGTGGTGGCTGGGAGAGGAAAGGCACCAGTGGAGAGGAAAGGCACCAGTTGGCACTCGGCCTCTTTGCTGGGACCCGTTGTAGTAAGTTCCACGCCAAGCAGCAGCAGGGAGACATTCTGGGGTGAGGAGAAGGAGGTGGTGGGGTGGGGTTTCTGTGTGGGGTAGTGGGAACCAAGGGCTGCTTCAGGCCTGGGAGGGGTGGCAGCTGAGACATTCGGCCTTATGTCTAACCCCTTATGTCTAACCCCTGCTAACTGGACAAGAGGCACTTTTTCAAGTGGTGTTCCTCTTATATTTAGCAGGGGGAGAGTAACTGTCCCTCTTCACCCCTGCGCAGTCTTTCTAGTGGCTGTTGCTGGCGGGCTGCCTTTTTTTTTTTAGATTGTGAGCCCTTTTGGGACAGGGAGCCATTTAACTTTATTATTATTACTATTTGCCTGTAAACCGCTTTGTGAACTTCATGTTGAAAAGCGGTATATAAGTACCTGATTGATTGATTGATTGATTCCCCCCTCCCAGGCCTCAGAGCCCTACATTGGCCTCCAGCTGCCTCCCTGGGCCTAAGGGATACAGTGGCAGCCATTTTGGCACAGCTGTACCATGAAGCAGCAGCCTGCCTAGGGTGGGGCTGGGAGTTTGTTTCACATAGAGCAATAGGCAGCCTAATCCTGAGCTGCCTGGCTCCTAGAGAAGCAGCAGTATCAAAATGGTGAGCCCTGCATCCTGTGGGTGCCATGGCAGCTGCCAGAGTCTCCTTAGGGGGGCATTTGTTCCCCTCCTGGGGCCGGTCCTCTCTTCCCCCGCCCAGTTCTGCCTTCCTCCTGCCCAGAAAAAGCCAGCATCCTGTAAGCTCCTTAAGACATGCCTCTGTTACATGTTATTGAGTTAAGCTGGCCCTGCATGGCACTTAGCTGTCCATTCTCAAAGAGAGGGTCATGCCCCCCAAATGACAGCAGAACAGTCTCAGAAAAATGCAAGGAAAATTTTTCAAAACACATTGCACACAGTGTTATGAATAAACCAAACTTTGTTAAGGAACACCTCATTTTTTTAAAGTTACAGTTTTAAAACCTGGCAAATGAACTCAGGCACTGCAAGGCCCTCCCTTCCCCTCTGGTGCTCACCCCCACCATTTCTAAGCCTCTTCCCCCCCCCCATTCCCAGTTCCTTACATACCCTCTGTTAAAAGAGAACTGGCAGATTTGTCAGCCTTTTGAGCAATTTTGGCATAAGACATTGAAATACAGAGTGCCTATGTTTGAAACACATTGCTGTGAAAGAGGAAACTGTCTTTGAGCAGCTTAACAATAAAAGCTGAGGACTGGTCAGAAGATGCTTCCTAGACACTCTTGTCGGAATGATGTGGAAATAAAACTATGCAATGTGGAAAAAAATCTGAATGCCATTAAATTACTTGCTGTATTTATAGCAAACAGCTGCTACAATTCTGTTCTTATTTTAAGTCTGCATCTAAATAACAAAAGCAAATTGTTCCTTGTCACAAATGCACTCAGTGCTTTAAAGGTGAGCTTCAAGATTCTCACCATGACTGCATGCCCACATGACTGCATGCCCACGGAGGTGCATGTTTCTATTTATTCATTTGATGAGACTGATCTGAACAATGTGCTGGATGTGATGTCTAATGGTAAATCAAAAGCACATTCAAAGTATTCAACTAGGGCACAATATATGTTTCAATGAGTCTGAAAACCTTTGTATGACTTAATTCAAGAAAAAGTGAGCACAAAACATATATACCATACAGGCAGAACAACGTTTTAGAGGTTGCTATAGACTTCTTATTCCAGTATAACTGGAAAATGGAGTCTGTCAGGGCAACCTATGCACCAGGGGCAATTTCCAAGCATGAATTAGGGCACAATGTGAAACTGGAGTTAGGTAGGCCAGCAAAGTTTGGTCAGCACAAGGGCCACTGTAAAGTATGCTTGGACCACTCTCTGAGTCAGAGGCACCAGCGAACAGACGTGACCCATCCTCCCTGACTCTGAGAGTGGTCCAAACACGCTTTATAGTGGCCCTTGTGCTGGTCAAATTTTGCTAGCTTAGTTTATGCCGGCCTAACTCCAGTTTAGGATAGCGCTCTTAGAATGTGTAATTCATCATTGTCTTTGTCAATTTCTGTGTCATTGTTTTAGGCTGCAATGCTATCCACATTTACTTGGGAGTAAGCCCCATTGACTAT
>JAJKFI010000004.1:36371203-36420308 GCA_029204185.1 Lerista edwardsae | reverse complement strand
CCATTGACTATAATGGGAATTATTTCTGAGTAAACATGCATGGGACTGGACTGTTAGCAAATATATCACACCTAAGCTACATAGACTTACCAAACTCTGCCCACGAATATTACACTCTACTCACATCTAAATCCAAGCTGAACCTTTGATATTGACTGACATAGTTGGAGTTGCCAAAGAAGCAATAAACTTGGATACCACAGGATTACCTGTAGTTGGGCAGTTTGTAGCAAATCTCACCATCTATTGCCACAGACCCCATTACAGTGGTGTGAAAACAGTGCCGCCATCATGGCCTTGGAGCTGCCAGCAGCTCCACAAGCTCCCCAGAACAGCCTGGATGCTCTGACATTGCAGGTAAGATGGCGGACAGGCCGATTCATGGAAGTAATCGATGAGCCCAGATGCATGTCTAGAGTGGGCCAGGGCAGATTTCAGCAGCAGTGCTGGTATCGTATGTCCCCATCCCAGACTACACACACACACATGGACCTTCTCAGATCTATGCTAGCAAAAGAGTTGGTGTGGATCTGAGTAGGCCCAGGGGGGACCAGGGAGCAGCGGAAGAGGTCAGTGTAAGAGTTCTGCACTTACCTTTCCGCCACTCACTGGTCTAAGGGTGGCCCTTAGCAGTGGAGGCTACTTCAGTGACACTGCATGCTCTGGACTCACAGGATAAAATTGGGCTGTTAGATTCTTTTTGGATCAGCCCAGCAAATCATCAAAGTTCTCCTGAAAATTATATTATCAGTCTGTTTTTCTTATTCAGAAGAGGGCTTGCATTAATTAATCTTAATACATTATTTTTTAATTTCAAGAATTTATGTGCTGCTCTTCAGACAAGGGTCTCTCGGAGCAACTAAAGTACTTTCAAAATAGCAATCATCAATGAATTGAATAAATAAATATAAAAAAGAACAAGAGAAATAAACAACAGCAACAACTAACAAATTTAACCAAGCAGAACAGTCGACGAAAGGGGCGGAGCGCTGGCACGCAGGTACTGAGCAGCACCCCTGCATCGGCGCTCCAACTCTGAAACCGACGTTGCTCGGAGCGTTGGCTTCAGAGCGCCGATGGAGAGCCTCCATTGCACCAACCGAAGACGGTCAGTGTAAGGAATTATCTGTTCCGTTTTGGGACGGGGATTAGTGGGAGGGGGGGAGGCGGGATTTGGGCGGGATCTAGGCGGGCTTGGGAGGTGGCCATACGGCCATGGTCTGTCATCGAGGCCGCGCAGCCCCGATTCAGGCCGCGCGGTCTCCTTGGATCTGCGCCCGCTCTTTAACAGGCGCAGATCCGAGGAGCACATAGGGAAGGCTGGAGCCTCCTTTACGGTAAGGGAGCGCATGCTCCCTTGCCGTGAGGAGGCTCCAGCCTCTCCTAAACAGCGTTGGATATAGCGCTGACCCATCGGCCTTGCCGGTCCGGCACTGCCTAGGATTGCACCCTAAAAGTCATTTGCTGGGTGAATGAAAAGGACTTCCTCTTACACCACAAAGACAGCGGCCTCAGCACATGGGCAACCCTTTCAGAGGAGAAGCAAAAATATCTGACAACTGTCAGGACATTACAACCAAATTCCAAAGGGAAATTTAAGCAAATGTTTAGATGTCTCCTTCAATGAAACTTCAATGTCTTTAGGTTTAACTTTAGCTGAATATTGCCCTAAGAGTTTAACAGAATATTAAAACAAGGACTTTGGCCATGAATGAACCATTAAATCCAATGAATCTCCAAGAACAGGAAACTAAATGGAGTCTTATTAATCAGTCTTGGTAGTAAATAATGCTGCAGAGGTACGAACATTCATGTTATGATAGCATGCAAAATACATCAGAACTTTTAAATGAACTTATTTTAATAACTTTATCTTTTGGAAAAATCTGTAAAATCTAAATTGTGCCGAAAGGAATTGTAGCAGGTGTGAAAAGTTCTTACCTTGAAAAATTAATATGTTGCTTACTTGCACCTTGCCTTTGTGTCAAGCCTTCCTTCCCAGAGTGGCTGGAGTAGGGAAGTCACCACGTTGTGTTGGACATATGTTGGACAGTGATTTTCAGGATGCGAGTGCGTAAGGATGTTGCACACAGAAAGGCTACAATGGCTATCTTGGTCTAGCAATTTAAATGTTTTTGAAAAAGCCTCTATGTGCCTGCAGGGCCTAGGGCCACAGTGCCCCGCAGGGGGTTCAGGCACGGGGTCCAGAGAGAGGGATGGCAAGTGGAGACCGGCACCTGAGCCCTGGGGTGGGTCGGAACACCAGCCCCTGGGCAACCGGGAGGCATGATGGGACTACAAGCCAAAGGGCCTTACACGGGAAGTAGGGACCCTGGTCCTGCTAGCTCCGAGGGAGGAGCTGGTGTTAAGGCAGAGGCCTGTCCTGTCCCCAGGGAGGAGCTACAGAGGGGTGGAACCCAGGGGTGGGACTGGAAGGGTGGAGTGTGCTGGAGCAGCTGGCTGGCTCATAAAGAGCAGGGCAGCCAAAGGGAGAGGAGGCTTCCCTCCCCGTGGCTGCAGTACACGGAGGGTGGTTGGACGAGGCAGAAGCCTCACCCTTACTCAGCCCTTACCTGGCCCTGAAGGGGCTTGGGCAGCCCCGACACCGGGACCATAGCCACACTCCAGTAAGACTATAGCCTCTCCAAATCAACTTACACTACATTTCTTCATTTAAAGTCTCCATTGCCACTGCATGCTTCCAATGGCCTTTGGGAATGATGATTGGCTAGATCTGTGGTTCTAAAACTTTTTAGGACTAGGACCTACTTTTTAAAAATGACACTCTATTGAGATCCACCCAGCTTTATGAGACTAGAAGGTGATCTAGAAAGAAATGTTATTATTTATTTAGAAGTTTATGTATTTGAAACAAACAAAAACCCTCAATGTGCTTCTTGTAATGAGGCAGCCCTAATGAACAGCCTCAAGGCTTGTTATGTGATCCAACTTTCACCAGGCCTCACGACCCATCATTGAGGGTCTTGGAAAAACACACCAGAAAAAAGATGCTCAAACATTTATCCCCTATATTTACACAAGCTTGTAAACCTCAGGAGCCCAATTCCTTGCAAACTGCAGGAGCTCAGCTGTTTGCAGAGCAATCAGCAACTATCTTGAAAAATGCAGGTGCTCGGCTCTTTGTGGGGCAGCTATCCAATTTTTGAATCTCTTCAGAGTTTGAGGCAATTAGTTATCTGATCTTTCATCACCCATATTTTCACTGGTGGCCCTGTGGGACCCACCAGAAATGGGTTTGATTTCGCAGTTCAAGAAAGTTGCCACAGTTTGTGAAACCCTGGCCTAGATATTAATGTATGCCCCTAATTTCTTAGTTTGCCTCCTGGTGCTAAGGTGCTTTGAAAAAATTTCAAAGGCAGCACCTAAGAGCTCCTGCTGATGACATCACTGTTCCTGTTCTGTGCCCTCCTCCTCAACTACACATCTGTGTGTTTTTTGGGGGGTAAAGGTAAAGGTTTCCCCACGACCAAATGGTCTAGTCGTGTAGGGGGTGGTGCTCATCTCCATTTCAAAGCCTGTAGAGCTGGTGTTTTTGTCCGAGGACAAGCTTCCGTGGTCATATGGCCGGCATGACTCTACGCCGTAGCGCACGGAACGCCATTACCTTCCCACCGAAGTGGTCCCTGTTTATCTACTTGCATTTAGGTGCTTTCGAACTGCTAGGTTGGCAGGAGCTGGGACAAGCAACGGGAACTCACTCCGTCATGCAGTCTTGAACTCCCAACCTTGCGGTCGAAAGCCCAGCAACAGCGGATTAACTCACTGCGCCACCACGTCCCACTTTTTGGGGGGTACCTTACACTAAAACAAAGTGTACTGACTAATGTTCCAGTCAAAATACTTCTTTCCAAATGATTTTGCATAAGATCCTTAAAGGCATCCTCATTCTGGCTAACTCTAAGACAGTACTACTCAACATACAGAATAGTTATTAACTTTAAGGTCAGACAGAGAGCAAATGGTAATTAAATCCAAGAGACTGTTTTCTAGAGTACAATTATGTGTGAATGTAAGCAAAACAGGATTTTCTCAGAGTCATTCTGTCCTTTATGGTTTTATATTAGCTCAGAAAACTGAATCATCTGAACTCAGAAAATAGTGCTACTCATTTTCTCCTCTGCAGTCTCCAATCCAGATGTTTTCAGTTAGTTCCTCCTGAACCAAGAAGGATGTTTGTAAGCTTAAGATTAGCATCTGTTAAACTACTAGTCCACTCTTCCTTCCTAAGTCAGTAGGAACTAGAGAACATCTTGTTCATAGATGAAACCCAACCAAAGAATGACTCATGACAGGTTGGAATATATATCAGCCTATCCAGAATAAACAGATTCCTGGTTGCTTCAGAAACCATACCCATTTTGAAACATTATATATACTATTTTCATAACTTGTCTAAATAGCATGTTTACAGAAATATAATAGGAATCCAGCATTATGTATCTCAGAGAAACATTTTCTGTGAATATAGCTTTCTCAAATAGTAACCACATGTGTATAAGTACACTTAAGTGTGGGGTATTTTATCAAATTGCTGAAGCAACATGGATGCTGGCAATGACAATATAATGCTAATGCACAGTAACACTTATTGAAAGGTGGTAATCTGGCTTAGAATTGTGTTGAATTTCTCTTACCCTGCAGAGAATTATGGAGAGGTAAACAAAGTAAAGCAATTTCTACATGGGACCTTCAGCCATCTGCAGCCATGAACGGTAGTGCGAAGACAAGAGGCTTGTCGGATGCCTCCTATGAGTTGTGGTGCTAACACAAGCAGGGCTTCACTACTCTCAAGAATCCTTGTCCCATACCAAAGATGAACCCTGGCGTGAAGGAAAGAATAAGAAAGAAAAATGCCTTTAAAGCATGTGAAGAATAACCCTTATCTACCTGGTTGCCACAATCATACTAAGGCATCTGAAGCAGGGCGTCCTGAAGTAGGCTTGATCTCCAGCTGTTCTTTTTTTAAGAAACAGAGGCACTGGGTCCTAAAAACTGACTTGTTGCCATAAATCCAACATGAGTTATGAAGTATGGTAACCTGGGAGGATAGCACTAACTCCACCCTTAAGGAAGAGGTGATACCTAATACAAAGAGGCCCTCTTCAGTCATTTATCTCCATGGGGAGAACATGCGCCGCCTTCACCTGAGGATGGCATTCACAGGGCAAAACTGTCCGAATGGTCAGCATTTGTCACTGAAGACAAATAGCAACCATGGGGAGATCAGGCTTAGTGTGTGCTCTGGAGAAGCCTCATGCATTTGTCTCCCCTGGAAATAAATACCTAAATCTATATATATAAAGAAGAGCGTGTGTTTGTGTGCGTGTGTTTTGCATAGGCTCCGCAACGCCTGGAGCGATCAGCACAAAACCCGGCACACGTACACCTTGCGGCCTGGCGACAAACACTGCGGGGGTTGGGCCCCCCTAGCACCCCCGGGGATGGGGGTACGCGGGGGTCCCCACGTGAAAACGGTCAAAAACGGCCGAAATCAGCATCAAATCCACAGTTTCCGGGGTCGCCAAGACGAGTGGCAATGCTCCCGACGCCGTTGGAGTCCAGGGTCAGCCCCCCTAGATGTGGGGGGCAAGAAGGGGTGTGAAACAAAACATCCGCCATGCCCTGCTGTAACGCCTGGACCGATTGGCACCAAACTCGGCATGCGGACGCCTAGCGGCCTGGCCACAAACACTGTGGGGGTTGGGCCCCCCTAGCACCCCTGGGGGCAGGGGTGCGCAGGGGGCCCCATGTGAAAACGGCCGAAAACGGCCGAAATTGGCGTCGAGTCCGTAGTTTCCAGGGTCGCCGAGACGAGTGGCGACACTCCCGATGCCGGTGGACAGGGGGCCACAGGGGGCCAGAAGGGGTGCAAAACAAAACATCCGCCATGCCGTGCTGGAACACCTGGAGCAACATGCACCAAACCCGGCATGTGCATGCCTTGTGGCCTGGCGACGAACACTGCGGGGGTCAGGCCCCCCCAGTGCCCCCAGGGGTGGGGGTGTGCAGGGGGCCACACATGAAGATGGCCGAAAATGGCCGAAATTGGCGTCGAGTCTGTAGTTTTCGTGGTCGCCGAGACGAGCAGCGATGCTCCCGAAACAGCTGGAGTCTGGGTTCGGGCCCCCCTCAGCGTGGGGGTTGAGAAAGGGTTTAAAACAAAAGGTCCGCCATGCCATGCTGGAACGCCTGGAGCGATGTGCACCAAACCCGGCACGCACATGCCTTGCGGCCTGGCGACAAACATTACGGGGGTCAGGCCCCCCCAGTGCCCCCGGGGGTGGGGGTACAGGGGGATCCCCAAATGAAAACAGTCGAAAATGGCCGAAATTGGCGTCGAATCTGTAGTTTCTGGGGTTGCCAGGGCGAGCGGCAACGCTCCCGATGCCGTTGGAGTCCAGGTTCAGCCCCCCTCGGTGTGGGGGGCGAGAAGGGGTGCAAAACACAGTATCCGACATGCCCTGCTGGAACGTCTGGAGTGATTGGCACCAAACTCGGCACGCACGTGCTTTGCGGCCTGGCGACAAACACTGCGGGGATCAGGCCCCCCTAGCGCCCCCGGGGGTGGGGATGTGCGGGGACCCCAGCGTGAGAACGGTAGAAAACGGACGAAATCGGCGTTGGATCCATAGTTTACGGTGTCGCCGAGGTGAGCGGCGACGCTCCCAACGCCATGGGAGTTTGGGTTTGGCCCCCCCTCAACGTGGGGGGTGGGAAGGGGTGCAAAACCAGACGTCCGCCATGCCCTGCTGTGATGCCTGGAGCGATTGGTGCCAGACTCGGCACACGCGTGCCTTGCGGCCTGGCGACAAACACTGCAGGGGTCAACCCCCCCCAGTGCCCCCAGGGGTGGGGGTGTGCAGGGGGCCCCACATGAAGACGGCTGAAAATGGCTGAAATCGGCGTCGAGTCTGTAGTTTCCGGGGTCGCTGAGACGAGCTGCGACGCTCCCAACACAGTTGGAGTCCAGGTTCGGCCCGCCCTTGGTTTAGGGGTTGAGAAGGGGTGCGAAACAAGACATCTGCCATGCCCCACTGCGATGCCTGGAGCGATTGGAGCCAGACACGGCACGCGCGTGCCTTGCAGCCTGGTGACAAACACTGCGGGGGTCAGGCCCCCCTAGCGCCCCGGGGGTGGGAGTGTGTGGGGGCCCCCGTGTGAGAACGGTCAAAAATGGACAAAATCTGCGTCGGATCCGTAGTTTCCGGGGTCGCCGAGGCGAGTGGCGATGCTCCCAACGCTGTGGGAGTTCGGGTTCGGCCCCCCTCAACATGGGGGGTGGGAAGGGGTGCAAAACAAGATGTCTGCCATGCCATGCTGGAACGCCTGGAGCGCTTGGCGCCAGACTCAACACGCACGTGCCTTGCGGCCTGGCGACAAACACTGCAGGGGTCAGGCCCCCCCCAGTGCCCCAAGGGGTGGAGTGCACAGGGGCCCCCACGTGAAAATGGTCAAAACCGGCCAAAATCGGTGTCAGAACCATAGTTTCCGGGGTCACCGAGGGGAGCGGCAACGCTCCTGACGCGGTTGGAGTCCGGGTTCGGCCCCCGTCAGCATGGGGGGTGAGAAGGTACAAAACTCATAAATTCTGGAAGATCATTTTGTTACCTGGGCAACGCCGGGTAACAAAAAGCTAGTAGCATATAAAAATAAACAGGACTGAAGGTGAAGAATAGTCAGGAAGTGAAAAAAAGAAGACGGCTGAGAAATGAGCCAGCAAATGTCCTGTGGACAACTGGAAAGAAGTGCAGTGATGTGTGAGACAGCCCGTGTCTGAAGTACAGATCAGATCAGCAGCTGAGCTGATCTTGCAGCTGGTCTGCTCTGTAATCTTGCAACTTTGCCCAGTAAGTGGAGAACTCTCCAGAGCAGGCATCTTGGCACAGAAAGCACCCCCACCCCACCCCCCAGACAGAATTTCCTGCCGCTAAACTGATTCAGTGAATCACACAATACTGTAGTCAAAATACCATTGAAAAATGGTGGTATAGACTAGCCTGTCCATGTAAGCTGCATTGGGCATTTGCTTCGACATGGGAAAGGCGGGGTATAAATTCTTCAAATAAATAAAATAAAAATAAACTTGTGACATCATGTCTACACTCAAAAGTTACAGTTTTGGGGGTATTTCAGATTTCAGGTTAGTGATGTTCAACCTGTACCATGAGAGCAGACTGATTTCAGATGCTGCTTTAAACCTTTGCTCTCTCTACTTCCTCATATCAGTATTCAAATGAAGAAAGGTTTAAAAATTAAAGACACTAGAGCAGCAGTTCCTCAACTGTGGTAATGGGACTCGCCAGTGGGCCACGATCCAATTTGTGGTTGGTCATGAAACTGACAAAGCAGAAAAGGCCATGTGCATCAAGGGTTAAACAACTTGCCACTTGGGGGGAGCACGGCTGCCCAATCACCGTTATTGCCACAGAGGCTTGAGCAGCTGGCATAGTGAAACTTCTCTAAGGGATCCCAATGCTAAAAAGTTTGGGAATTGCTGCACTAGAGAACATATCACAAAATTACAAAAGGAGAATTCTAAATGTCCATAACTTTAAAAAAAGTAGGAATATGAAAAGCTTGAGAAATGACAGTTACAGACAGAACATTTTACCACAAGTCAAAATCCAAGAACAACAAAGAATTACAATTACATTACAATACAATGAAGAAGTACAATTATGTGGCTTCAGATTGTGTGTGAGTATGATATAAATTATAAGGTGGGGAGAATGGACTGATTTCCATTGTAATTAAAATGGCTCCAGAATTATTTAGTTATAACCACATTTTTATGGGGAGAGAGACCTACAAGTCTGTGACATCATATTGAGAAATAGGATTTAAAGCTGTCAGCACTTGCCTGTTACTTCAATGCTATTATTCCTTTCTTTCCTCTAAATCTGATTTCTTTCCTCTACATCTGATAACAGATGGATCTTAGTATTTTCTCACCTTAGGAAAAATGAAATACCTACTTGGTAGAGGTGACCCCTCCTTCCCTCCCATTTGAAACAATGAGGCATTTTTCACCCCCACCCTGAATTTCTGCTACTCCCTTTGGCCACACACCAACACCCCCTCACACATGACTTCCTCAAACACAAAATCTACCTATTTTGTCAAGAAGCATGTGCCCAGCCAGAAGAAGAGAAGGCCACAGTGGTGGCAGTAACCACCTGTTTCCAATGTCCTCACTTTCCAAAACATGCACAGACTCTCCTATCTCCATCTTGGTTCCTTAGAAAACACCCCTAAGAGTCAGCCAGGACTTTGTCCTGAAGAGTGAGGTACAGCTCCTTCTAATCAAGATCATGTCAATACAGGACTATTGATTATAACGTAAAGCTGTAGCACTGTGGTGCATCTGTGTTTCGTATCACCATATTCTAATCCGGCAGATTTGCATGGTCCTTGCAAACACAATCTCACTTGCAAACACAAGTCTTACTGAACAATAAAGCAAGCCTAACTGCCCACTGGCAATCCGGACAGTCTTTTCGCCTCCTTCTCCAGGAAGCTTCTCCTATCAACAACCAAAGCATAGGTGCAGTCTACACCCTGCCATACTTTTTGTCCTCTAGGAACCTCTCCAAGGAGGTGCAGTGGTGCAGTTGTGCCCTCCTGAAAGGGCACAACTTAATCAAATCCAGGAAACTCCTGGCTGAAAACCCCTGTTGTTCCATATACTATTATTCACCCAGGAATGTCTTTGAATTCTTTATCCAAAGTCCTATAACTACCCCTGGGAACAGAATTTTGGGATGTTTCCTTCCCCCTTGGGTCATGTTTTCCTTTCCCCCCAGGATTTGAAGCCTTGCAATCTTTGCAATCTCATTTTCCAGATGGATATCATAGCCCATTCTACCCAGCAGACTAAGGATAGGTAATTTCTCTTCTATCCCACTAACTCCTTCTCCCCACTTCTTAACCTCCTGCTAAGTTTCTCCTTTCTCTCACTGGGTCATCACTGGTAAAGGAAAGCCCTGCTGGCAGCCTAACACTTGTTGATATTAAGTGTGCTTTTTAGCGTGAATCTCTCTTGCTGCTTTTGAGTATGTCAAAAGCCTGGGATGAATGCAGTAAATAACCCTGCCCTTTCCCCAACTTCCAAAGGTCATGGAGGAAAAGTGGGGTCAGTTTTTCACTGTGCTGGGCTTTGGCACAGTCAGACACAGCAAGAGTTTCACTCTTGCTGACACTCCAGACACTCCAAACCTGGCACGAAGTAGAAGAACAAGTTTCTGCTTCCAAGCCTTTGATATTTAGGGAACCGAATTGTTCACTCATTCTGTGCCAGACTCCAGAGATGCTCAAGCATAACAAGAATTGGTTTCTAGGCCCAAAGGAAAATGAGAGGATAACTCTTCTCTTTCTAGAATAATTCCCTTCTAGAAGCTAGAAGAATTAGTGAAGACTACAAGACTCCCTTACCCTGAAGAGATCCTGGCAGTGGCCTCGGCGGCATCTGGATGCAGCAGTTGCCATTTTGGCACCGCTGCTCCTCCAGGAGCCACCAAGGATAGGATCGGGCTGTCAATATCATTGTGAGTGACCTTTTCAAAAACCTAGGGTTGATGATGTCATGATGCCCATCCAGTTTGATAGTTTATGAACATTTGCCCCTTGAGCTGGTAAGGTAGGCGGGGATGCCCAACTTACTACTGCATGGCAATTCCAGGAGGGATTGTTTGTACAGAAAACAAGCAGTCCACAAAGTGATATGTTGGTTGTACTTTGTGGTCTTTGAACAATGGCACTGAATTCAGATTCTCAGGGAAGCACATAGAAACAATGGCTATTGCAACTGACGTAGGAGCCGTTTTTAGGCTACTGAGGTACTGCAGAAACCTCAGTTTTATGGGTCCAAATTTTGGCAACAAATAGGACGAAATCACTGAATTTTCACCACAGCTTACTATGTGAAAATGGAACATTCACCATGTCAAATGAAAGTGTTGGAGCCTGTGCAAAGTAATATCTGTATGAGATGCAAGTGAAAATCATATACACAGAAGCAATGAATGGATCGTTCAAATAGTCACCAATGCTAAATACTGAAAGTGAGAAAAGATAAATTCCAGAACTTTGCAGCTAATGTATGAAAAGTACAGTTTATTCTATTTCACAAGTTTAACTAACAAGTTAGTTAAAGTAAAATGTAAGATCTATGAATTGAAAATGAAAAAGTAAGATTTATATAAACAAAGCATTTTTATATTTATTCATTTGTATAGACTACTACATTTTGCCCAGATATCTGGAACACAGTCCATTATTTTGGCCCCAGTAGTACCATTATGATAAAGGAAAACATGTTCCTGCAAATTTTTATTCTAACTCTAGAAAAATGACATGAAGGAAGGCAAACATTTAAATAAATTGTTTACATTTAATTCTGAATTGATGAGACATTTTACAGTTGAAAACTTCATCTGCAGGCCAGAAATTTACTAAACAATTTCCTGTTAATATGCTGATAAAAGCTTCATGCATATATGCCAGCCTGCTCAAAGAATTGACAGTTAAACATAAGCAAAAAATTGCCATAATCTCAACTGTTATTTCACATACGCATAGGTTTAGGGGAGCAGGCAGCCTCCTCTCTTGTGCTGCCAGGAACCCACAATTTCACCAGAGCTCATTATTTGCTAGACTATATAATATTGGGAATGATCATTATTGATCTTCTTTTGCTTTATTGGTTCCATGAATGGATGTCATTCCTCCCTTCCTTGTATCTGTATTAGGGCCCAATCCTATCCAATTTTCCAGAGCCGGTGTAGCTGCAATGTTCCCCTGCCTGGCTGTACTCCCACTGCAATCAATCAATCAATCAATCAATCAATCAATCAATCAATCAATCAATCAATCAATCAATCAATCAATCAATGTATTTATATACCGCTTTTCAACACAAGGTTCATAAGTGGTTCCAGGCAAATAATAAGAAAGTTAAATGGCTTCCTGTCCCAAAAGGGCTCACAATCTAAAAAATATAGAACACCATCTTCAACAGCCACTAGAAAAGACACTGCGCAGGGGTGAATAGGGACAATTACTCCCCCCTGCTAAATATAAAAGGAACACCACTTGAAAAAGTTGCCCAGTTAGCAGGGGTCACTGCAGGATGTGCTGCTCACCCTGTTGGCATGCTACATCAGCACTGGAAAGTTGGATAGGATTTGGCTCTCAGTCTATAACAGTGTTTCTCAAACACAATTAGGTTTGGACTCACAATTAGGACTCACTAGGTGGGTCATGAGCCCATTTCAATGGGTCCCAATTCATTTAAATGTGTGTTTTATTTTTAGTATATTAGACTTGATGCTACCATGCATTTAGGAAATGTTACAAGTCTGTTCTTTTAACAGGCTACTATGTATAATAATGATAGTCAATAGGGCTTACTCCAGGGTAAGTCTGGATAGGCCTTTGGTATGTTTGGGGAATTTTTTAAAAAACAGATGATCGACTGCTTGGATTAGGAGTTTTTCTTCATTCCAATACATTTTTTAACTTATACTTACTGTAAACTTTTAATTTACGTAATTTGATTTTGTCATATGGCCCAGTATTACAAATTTGCCTGCTTTTCCTTCTGGCCATGACAGGCATGTCAGGTTAATGACATCAATTCCAGTGGGCCCCAACAGATTGTCATTCAAAAAAGTGGGTCCCAGTGCTAAAAGGTTTGAGAACCACAGATCTTTAAGATTGGCAGCTTCTGTGCAATGTGTCATACAAACAGCTGTCTAAGTTTCAAAGAGAGTTCTAAAGTAATAGTTTTATAAATCACAAAGTATTTAAATATGTGTTTCAACCCATGTTGAAATGTACATTAAGAAAAATGCTACCACAATGACTTCTCTAAGCAACTATGTTTTATGACCTCAGATCTAAAGTATTGTTTATCTGACTTGAGTCTTTTGGGAATAGAGTACTCTGAAAAAGAGCACTGAAGTTATGCTTCAAATGATGGTTTATTAATGTGACATTTGGTTACGTTTAATAACACTATTAAAAATACATTTTAACTTAAAAACACTTCAAATATTTTTAAAATGACATTATAACATGTGCTGACAAACTGCAACTTTCCTACATTTTCAATCTTTAATTTTTGAAAATACATAGAGACTTGTGTTTGGCTCAGAGAACATCATCTTCCTCATCCATTTTGGAAAGCAATTTGTTTCTTCATGCATGCCAAATATTTGTTTGCAAAACTGGAGAAGGGGACATTTGTACCCTTCCCCTAGGGAAAGCCCCATTGCCTGCAATGGGGCTCCTCCACTGGTTATTTTGCCAGCGGTGAATCGAGCAGCTCCATGTTGGGCTGCCCAAGCCACTGCTAGGGCTAAGATCCAGCAGTGAAAGCCACCGCAGGGTCCCACCCCCTCGAGGCTGGCTCCTCTACTCCCCCTGCCTGGTACCTCCTCCTCCCCAAACTGACTTACCAATGGCCAGCGCTGCTGAAGCTGAATGAAAGCTGCCCCAGCGTGAGCGTAGAAGTGTTGTGGACATGCTTTACAGCATGTCTGCAACATTTTCGCTGGCAGTACACATGTACTGCCTGTGATGGCCTTCATGCCAGTGTTTTTCTTATACTGGCCACTGCAAAGTGCTTTATGGCACTTTCATGATGGCTGTCTCCCTGGCAGAGTGTGTAGTAGCAGTGCTGCTGGAAGGCAGGTTTGGGTCCTTAGTTGATTCAGGGCACAATCCTAATCTGGAGTTAGGCCGGCACAGTTAGGCCAGCACAAAGGCCACCGTAAATCATGTTTGTACTACTCTCAGAGTCAGGGAGGATGGCGCATGTCTGTGTGCTGGCCTCTCTGAGTTCAAGAGTGATCCAAACATACTTTAAGGTATCCTTTGTTCCGGCTAAACTTTGCTGGCCTAACTGTGCTGGCCTAACTCCAGGTCAGAATTGTGCTCTCACTCTCTGCCAAAACAACAAATACAGGTGGACCCTTTTTATCTGTGGGTTTGGAGCTGGCAGATTTGACTCAGGGTGGATTCTGAACCCATACTAGAGGGCACCACCTGACCTCCTCATCACATCCTGGAGGCAGCCAGCCTTTCTGGACCTGATAACACCTAGAGGTGTTGGAAAATCACTTCTAGTTTTCAGGAGGCTTTTCAAGGCCACACATAGCCTCAGGACATCTCTGGCCATGATTGGAAGGTGCTTCCGCTTGCCTCTGGTGGTCAGGTGAAGGTCCTGAACCGTGAATTCAGTTATCTGTGTGTTTCAGCATCTCAAGGAACAGAACTCTTGTGGATGCTGTGGGCTGACTGGAATATTTAGTCTGCAGAATTCAAAGACGGCTAAACTCAACAATGGCTGATCTGTTTCTACAAAATTCTAACCAGTGGAAAAATGATAGGTGAACCCCAGCAATCTATAGAAGTGCTCCATAAACTGGTAAATGACATAAACCGTTCAACTGTATTGTTGAACAATTTACTTAGAGACTGAAACTAGTGGCATGTTGAATACAGAAGGATAAAGACTGCTAAAACTGCACTGCAGTTTGGAAGCCAGGGAAGTCACCAGGGTTAATGGGAGTGTTCAGGAATTATAGCGTTGCGTTTATAAATTCTCAGACCACAGGAGTTGTGAAATAGTTGCTCTCTTTTATCACAGGAGCATGAAACAGACTTGACTTGCTGGCAGAAGGGAAGGGTGAAAGTAAAATAACACAAATGACTTGTTTATTACATTTGTATCCTCTCAGTCTTGCCCTGGAACTCAAAGCACTGTTCATGGGGTTCCCAGGTTGCCTCCCTTTCAAGCCAAGACTTGCTCAGCTTCAAGGATGAAATTTCCAGACCTTTTTCTGTGACTTGCCATCCTTGCTATACTGTCTGAGTAACCTTGGATTGAGTTACTCTCTGTTGTCTTAACATTGGAGGACTATTTTTATCTTTCCTCTTCAACTTATTTTGCTGTGGATTTTCAAGAGTCTTGGAGTTGTAGGTGTTTTCATTAAGCTACCATGAAATAGCTTCCACCTTCTATTACTGTTCTAATGTATTACCACAGTATACGTTGCAAGTTATTCTCTGCATCATCCAACTATTTTTGGCTGGTCAGTCAGATGAGGAGATATTTAGTCTGCCAACATGATTTAAAAAAAAGAAGCAATATGACCATTTTTTTTTGCACACACCCAACCTACAAAACACTATTTCTGCATTCATAAAAGGAAAAGTTAATTTTAAAGAAAAGGAAAATGACTCATTTTCATATACTCTGTATCCATTTTTATCATACCATAAGGGAAATAAAGGTACATTACAACTGCAATTTATGGTAGATACCCCCCCTCTTCATGTTCTGACATCACAGTTCTTGGTACTTATAATACAAACAAACATCTAGCCAGTAGTGCAGATTGTATTCTCATTGACGGGCTGTGCATAAGTCATAAATACTTTTCATTGCTCATTGGAGTTATAATGGAACTCTGTAAATACAGTTGAGATCAGAATTGGCCTGCTATTACAACTTATTACAATTTTGCTTAAAAACTGTTTTATAAATCTAGAACATACAATTAAAAAAAAATTTCAAAGGGCAGAGACACAGTGCCTATAATAGTTCTGTCAAAATTCCAGCATAATATAAAAGGCTCCTATTCCCTGTGTTGTGCTTGACTTGGCCCTTTCCCTGTGCTGACGTAGTAGTAGCCACCGGAGTTCAGAGCTGAGACAATGCAGCTGCCATTTTAGATTTTCCATGCTTCCCTGAAGTACAGGAAATCTAAAATAGTATGAGCAGCAAACACTGCTGTCTGCCATCACCTGGTAGCAGATGCTTCTCCTTAGGCCTGGTGCTTCAGGAGTTGGGCCCTCTAGCTGGTGTCCAAACTGGTCACGCCTTGACAAAGTCTCTGAAGTCGACTGTAATCATCTTGGATTTGTACTGTGAACACTGCTTTAGACCCAGGGTGGTTATATAAATTTTCAAAACAGACAAGATTACATCCACTTTCTGTCTCTCCGGTGAAAATAGGGAGTAAATCAAGAGAAAATCAGGAGAAAGGGAGTAAATCAAGCCAAAATGAGTGTGACAAATGTTAGATTGAATGCAAAAACTTAAAACAAATTTCAACGTTTTGCTTTCAATTTATAATGGTGAATAATATGAACTGGAAGCAGAAAAAGTTACAGCAGTTAACAGTTAAGAATATTTTACAGTTAAAACAATTTTGGATTAATATGTTCTTAGCTTTTTACCTCCTCCCACTCCCCAATGACCGATAAATATGTTTTTAAAAAGGTATCTGGAATGTTCCTTTTGTCTATAAAATGTTTTTCAATTTACAATTTATACTGCATAAGGAATCAAGAGTTTGTGGAGAATGTTGGGTGCTGTGAGGGGCTGTGGTGAGAAGGCACATCCTTGAAATCTATCCCATGTGATGACTTGAAGCCTACAAATAATGTTGATGTATCAAATAGCAACGTATGTTATTTTGCCACAGCACAGAATGTGTCACAGCTGTAAAGTGAGTTCCCCTCACTTCTTCTTAAACAAGGAAAATATTATTCAGTTTGACAATGTCTTCAACTATTGAACTCCAGCTTGAGGTAGCTGACAGTTACAAGCTACATTGCAAAATTTATCTGAGAAAAACTTAACAAAAACTCCTTGCAATAAAATAGGTTCAGTTGCATGTACATTGAAGTAATAACTAAACCAGTTCCACTGACATTTCAAGGAAAAATAAAGCTAAATATTCCGTGTGCACAAAAAGTAGGGGAAAAAGGTTGTTAGAACTATGCCAGGATGAACATTTTAGACATACTTTATGCATTAACAAAAATTTGACTGAGCTATTTTTCTAATCACTTAATCATCATTTTTACAACTTGCTATATTGGCAGGCTAATAGAAACAATGCCAGTATGGTGTAACGGAAGATCTCTGTTGTCCAAAATGCATGGGCACACAGTGCATGCAAAGGGAATATGTAACCTAGGCTAGATGCATGGCGTTTTTGATCAGGCAGATGCCAAGAGAGCATTACCCCCAGAAGCCTGTAGTAAAGTGCAAAACTTTGCTTCTTTGGAGCAAAGTGCCCCACTTCTGTGTTGGGAGAAATGTTCTGAAAAATTCCATAAGAGGCTGCACCTCACCCATCCACCCTATTCAGACATGCAAATAAGGCACCATGTGCTGGGAGTTTCCTGAACTTATCATAAACAGCACCAGTTGGGGCCAAAAATGAGAGTGGCTCTGACTTCTTTTCCCCAATTTCCTTGACAATTCAACCAGAGTTCTATGTTAATAAAATCTCATAAGAAGGTCTCATAAGAAGCATTTAGTCACAAACTTCCCAAGCTGCATGGCCAGAAAATGGCCATCGCTACCACAGATGAGTGACAGAATCATTAAGAACCACCTTAGGGACAAAAGGATGGTTCGGGATGAGCTCTTCCCACAAAAGACTCTGTGTTAGTTGATATGCAAATGTCTGGCCATGGTGTGTGTTCTTCTCTACCTAATACAGAGTATCCAAGAGTTACTCACTGGTGCTGTGTGATGGAGCCCTCCACCTCTAGTAGAATGAAGTATCTGATGAAGGATGGGCACCTCCATAAACTATATTCAAACGAAATTACAGCTATGAGAAATAGCGATTTCTGGGAGACAGATTCATAAGAGCATGGACAGGTGTTGTTTGGCCAAAACGTTCTTAGTAAGTCAAGGTTTGCAAAAAACTAAGGCAATTTTGGCCAGAACACTGTATAGCAAAATGACACGGGAAGTTGCCATATCAAGAGCCTGATCCTAGGCTGCCCTAATACTGGGGCTGCAGCCCTAGTGCCGGCAGGGAAGCCTATTGGCACCCCTGCTCAAGCCCTGGCTGCTGGCAGTGAAGCAGTGTGAAGCAGTGAAGCGCTGAGCAGTGTGAAGGCTTGGTGAGGGCATGGTGAAGATGTTCTAGGGTGGAGGGAGGGCGGAGAGAGGGATGGGCCTGTGAGAAGGTAGTCTGTGCTTGCTAAACAGGCGAGAAGTCCCATTGAGCAGGCTGGGGATTTACACGGTGTAAGGGGATGAATGTCCCCTATCTCCCAAGGAGATTTCCAGCCTGCTTGTATCCAGCACAGGATATATTGATGGGTGTTTAGTGCCCACTGTTCCTTTGTATATTGGATCGGGTTCCAAATCTCACCTTTTAATGTGTTTATTAACCAGTTATGCAAGTGGCCTTTAAAACAGCAGTGCTGCAATGAAAAAAAGGTTATTATCTTTTGAGGTGGGTGGAGGAGAGTATCTAGTCCCATATGTGTTGGCTGTTCTTTGCATAAAACCCTATGAGAGGCATTTTGGGATGCGTACTTGGCTGGATAGCCAAACAAAATTAAATATGAGCAACACAAGTAAGACAATGTCTTATAAAGTAGCCTTATTGCTGTTTATGTAGCTAAGTTTTGATCATAAATTGTGAACAATTGTCAATAACTATTAATAGAAATGGCAATTATTATTTTTTTAATGTTAATGATCTACTACGCTGTAGATCATAATGAGAATTACTATGGCGATTAGGGTTTTGGACTAGGACTGGTGAGACCCAGGTTCAAATGACCCCTCACCATAAAAAGATCACTGGGGGTGCTATCCTAACCAACTTTCCAGCACTTGGGTAAGGGCAATGCAGGGACCAAAATCTTGAGGATGTCTCCATGACTGCCCCATCCCATTGCAGGATGCAGCACATGCTCCATTTGCACAGCCATGTCAGTGCTGCAAAGTTGGTTAGGATTGCGTCCTATGTGTGACGCACAAGGTAACTGATAAAAGGGAGTTGGAAGCATGTATGGTACCCTGAGATTATTGGGTAGGATACATTTGGAAATAAAATGTCTGAATATTTGTGATGTTATTTGACACATTGTGAGGCAATTTACTTGCTATGCAATAGATTCTGATTACTGCAGGGCTTTGTTTTTTTTAGTATTCCAAAGGCAATTGCACATTCAACACATTATACCCCTTTTCATAAGGATACAAACACATTTACGATATAGAGAGCTAAAAATGAACTTTTGAAACCTTCAAAATTCAATTATCAGATTATTATGCCATCAAAGTTATTGCCAAAATTCCCATTGATCTTAATAAAAATAACATGGAGCTTTCAATTCAGGATATGTTGCTGAAAACTGTTAAAGGGAAATTTCCCATTATGCTTTCTGATTTTCACAACAACATTGTTGCTAAGAAAGCAAATCATCATTGTCTTCTTCTTATGATACAGGATGAACAGACAAGTAGATTTTGTTTACATCTTACATCCTCCAAGTACAGTATATCAGATGTATAACAACTGTACATGGGGGGGGGGGGAATTAAGCAACAAAAGGAAAACAAAGATATATGTAAAACCAAATCTAGGTATTTTTCCAATCCTAGGAGAGTAGAGTACACATAGCCTTAACAGAATCAGCAATTACTAATTAACTCCAGTGATCATTAAAACTAATAGATGTGCAAACTGAGGACAACGGAATTGGCAAGGACACAGAAACCGCAGTATGTATTTAGGACAATGTCAGAAAAAGGTCAACAAACTGCCCCAGAAATGCATGTATTTCATACAGTGTGAAGAGTAGCTGACCAAAAGGGGGCAATGATTTAAGATCCATTATGGGACTTCAGGGAAAAGCAGCATAATATGGAACAGCCTATATAATGGACTATACTCGAGAGGAATAGACGAAATGATCATTTTACTGATTTTATATGGTGAAAGTGATCAACTGATTTTATATGGTGAAAGTTCTGAACCTTGTAAGATTCCTCCTTCAGGCAGGGATACTCAGAAAAGAAAAGGATTCCTCAGAAAAGAAACAGGGTCACCCCATATTGTGCATCTGCAGAACAGATGCAGTGCAAGGATACTAGGCAAAGGGGTGGGGGAGGTGTGAAGTCCAATACAGTTTCTTTGTAACATTCTCTAAAACATCAGGGTCTCTTTGCTACTCAGTTTACTGCTCCGTTATTATTACAAACAGAGGTTCTAATCCTATTCACACTTTGAACACAATGAGACTTACCTAGAAGTATAAGATTGGGCTGTATGTAATACAAGAGGGCAGTGGTTCTCAAACTTTTTAGTACCAGGACCCATTTTTTAGAATGACAATCTGTCTGGGACCCACTAGAAGTCATGTCACGGCCAGAAGTGCCATCATTGTGACGCCAGAACCTGCTCCTTTCCTGATAATGCATCAATAAGTTGGGTTATTATTTCTCAGCCATTTTCCAATAACAAAGGGAATCAGAAAGAGAAAAGCCTATTTACAACCTTGACCCAAGCAAAACCACCACACAGCCCTGCCTCTTTCCAGCATCCCATCTTCAATATGGCTGCTCTAAGTGCTTTGTGGCCCACTTGAAATGGGCTCGAGATCCAGTTTGGGAACCCCTGCAATAGGGTACTGGTGCTCAAGCCAGACTGCTTGAAAAGTGCTTTGGATACTTGTTTGTTTTTCTGTTGCTTCTCAGTGCCGATGGCATGGAAGCTGCTAAGTTCAGTGTCAGCAGCAACAGGCAGTAGTTTGGCAGCCAGAGCAAGTAAGGGGTGGACCAGGGCAGGAATCCGGCTGGGGGCGCATGAGGGGGTGGGGCAAATCTTGGCAGCAGCCGTAGCACCTGCAAGATCAAGAGCCCTCAGCCCAGGCCCAATACATCCCCTTTGGCCTAAAACATTCATCCCAGCAAAATAGCTGGCTTGGATCTGAGTAGGCCCATTGGAGCCCAGGGAGCAGCGAGGAGGTAAGTAATTTTTTTATTTACCTTTCCCCACAAGCCTGGTTCCCAGCCAGGCAACAGGATGCAGCAGAGACTGCCTCAGCAGTGTTGCATTGCACAGGTCACCCAAGGATAGGATTGGGCTGTAAAAATGATTAAGTAACCATAAACGGGAGACAGATTTGACAAAGAACCCCAAGTGCGATACAAAATGACAAAGGGCAGAACTCCATGTTACAGAACTTACACAGCTGCTGCCCAAAACAGCAGCCCTGCAACTTTTCATCCTTCCTCCCTTGGAAAATGATAAGGAAGACATGTGACATGTCATATCTGAGTCCCCCTGTTCGGGTCTCACTTCAGTGGAGGGTTAACAAAGGTAGCAGTGACAAAAATCCTGCTATTTGTTATGCTTTAGTTGCACCGGATCCTTATTCGCAGTAGCACATTTCATGATGATGCAACACTTTGATTAGGTTGAATCTTGCAGTCAGTTTGTCTGCAGGACTAAATCTGAAACCAGTAGCACAGTTTGACAAACAGGGAAATTCTGGCATAACCCTAGAACTGAAGACATTTTTGCCAGGTCACCTCCTCAGCTCAATGGAACAAAAAATCAAGTTGCATAATATTTTTCTTGGGTCAACTAAATTTATTATATTCTGTAGGTTCAACAGACCTTTGCACACAGTTGTCTAGGTTAATATGCAGCTTCCTGTAATAGCAAACTTTCTTAACTAAGACAATCAATAATATAAAGGAAGTTTATAAGTTGCTGAAGAATATCCTTGGTCAAGACATTCTTTTTTATTCCAGGGTATTTCTGCTTAAGGGCACCAAACCTGCTATTGCAAGGAGAAAAAAGAACTTTCCAATATTATATACAGAAGTTATTATAGACAGACTAGGACACTATCAGCCCAACCCACTGTTGGAAAAGACCCAGTGACCTTGTGACCGTCGCACCACGCTGGGCCATTTGGAGCTGCCGATGCAAGCAAAGTACTTATTCAAATTTGTATCTGAGGGCGCAATCCAAATCCCCCCTTCAGCCAATGCAAGCCACCTGTGTCGACTTAGCACTGTCGTGAACGTGCTGTAAAGCACATCTGTGCCAGTCCTTCTGGTGCAGGGCCAACGCCGCTGGAACATGCCTGCAGTAAGCTGCTCCTGGGCCATCCAAGGGAGGGGGTGGAGTCTGGATCCAGCCTTATGCCACATCCAAACTCCCGTTCCCAGGCTGCGCGGTGTGCTCGGACTTGCGCCCACTACTCAGCAGGCACAGATCCAAGCAGCCCTACAGGGTGCTGGTCAAATAGCCGGTGGAGACTTGAGTAGCCTCAGTGCAGGACGACTTGTGCAAAATGTGGCAGGGACTATTTTGGTACTGCTGCTCCTCTGTAAGCAGGGCAGCTCAGGGTAGGGCTGCCCATGAAAATAATTCATTGGATCTCAACGATTTATTTTGTTTAAATGCAGTCAGTTATAACATATTTTTTTTAATCCTTGAATAAAAGCAGTAGAAAAGTAACTCTTTTAAAAGAGATATACTGGAACATATGACCAAGGAAGACTACAGCCAGGATCCAAAGCAATTCTGGACTTATGAAAGAGGTTCACACTGTCCAGCAAATTTCCAAAATAATTGGAAACCACCCCTCAAGCTATACAAAAAACCTTTTTTGAAATTCCTCTTGGTTTCAAAAGGAGTTTGCCACACTATTTAGAGGCTGCTGATCAAGAACAATGTATAAAGCCCCTTTGGGATCACAGAACTAGTTTCATAATTATTTGAATCTTGGCTCAAGCTAACACTTTTAGAGTACAATCCTAAACTGGTGTTAGGCCGGCATAAGGTAAGTCAGCAAAATTTGGCCACTACAAGGGCCACCATAAAGTGTGGTTGGACTACTCTTGGAGTCAGGAAGGATGGTGCACGTCTGTGTGCTGGCCTCTCTGACTCCAAGAGTGGTCCAAACATACTTTATGGTGTCCCCTGTGCTGGCCAAACTTAGCTTATGCCAGCCTAACTCCGTTTAGGATTGCGCCCTTATTGTAGCATTGAGCAACATCCCCTGTCCCCATAATATATGTTAAGGAGATCCTTCTTTAAATTTTGATGCCTAACCAGTCACATCTATTGATATATACCTTGGACATTTGAAAAAAAAGACATCTGTTTTTAATGGCACTTCATGTGTTTCGGTATTTGTTTCCTCCACAGTTCTTCTCTATTTTTGGTTGTAAAGGCATTAGAGACCACTCATTAAACAAAAGAATGTAACTACTCAAGATTTTGTATACTCTGCCAAGCCACGTCTTATGCATGTATTTTGCTGAGTCTTCAAAAGCTAAATTACTATGGGTTTGCCCTCCCTATAGGGAACAAATACTATTTTTTTGCAATTGGAAACTTCCTTTTTCTACTTCATTACAATAATTTCTCTTTACAATTTACCAGAGAATGTCCAATTTCTCTTGTGGTCAAGTTAGCCTCCAACCTACCATTCAACCAACCCAGCGTACAGTATATTTATAAAGTTTCCAAAGTATAAAATTTCTATACTTTAGTTACAATATATCAATACAGGTATAGGTATTCCTCAAGCCTATATTTCAATATATTACGTTTCCAGGACTCCCATGGCACCCTAAAGATATCCGATGCCCACCTGCCTCCTTTACCCAGTTCTTTGGGCGCAAGTTGACCTACTTGAGCCAGGAGTGGCAGCTCTCAGCTTGAGAGTCAGCCACTCTTTGCTTGGTCAGGATATGGGTCAATTGTCAGTGGCTGCCACTGGCTTGTTCTCACTGTGTCTCCAGACACCTGGAAACCCGAGAGGGAACAGGCACCAGGAATAGCTGGAGACTTGGACAATATTTAGTTCTGCTGTCTGAGAATCATTTGATTCTCCAACTCCTGCCTCTGCTAGACTGGAAACCCAGTGGGAAGAGGCAGTGTGTCTCTTATATGGTGAAGCGCAGGAGTATATGCACTCTGGTGTGACGAGTGTACATACTACCCCAGCAGCAGGAAGACACACTGCTTCAACCACACTCAGGGGTGGATGGGTCTGGTCTGGCTTGGTCAGATCATCCCTCTGATAAACATGGGCCCTAGTCAGTGTCTGACCTGGTCAATCTGACACCATCCCTGGAGAGAAAATTGGAAATAAATACCAATAATTGTAATATATGTCATGATCATATGATCATGATATCATGATAAAATATCATGAAAATATGTCATGATCATAAATCATCAATTGAAATGAGATTGCAACTGCAAGACAATTTCTAACATACACAGCAAATATACAGCATCACTTTTGGTAGAGATCAAACGTGAGAAGTTCCTCTCCCCCCCCCACACCCCGAAATCTGGTCTATTTAACTATACAATGCAACCCAAATTTCAACCCTTGCTGTCAACTGGTGTAGTTTCACAGATTGCTTCCTGTTACTCATACCTCTCATTAATCAGTTCGGCTAAGAGAACCTTTAAAAGCTGACTTAGGCAATGTTTTAAGTTCACCCAATGAGAGTGTGGCTGGCTGGCAGGGCTGCTTTAAATCGAATCATTGGTTCACCTAGGTCAATATTGTTACTGGCTAGAACTGTGTCGCCAGGGTTTCAAAGAAGGATCATTCCCACTGCTAGTTTGATATGCCAGGATATGCTACATTAAGTTGCCTTTTTTTTTTTTTTTTTGCACACATAGCATGTGCTTTACTACTGACCTATGGCTCCATCTCTAATGGTGGTGAATGCATGTGGAAGAGTGACATGAGCATCTCTTTTCCACTATGCAGAGAACTTTCTCCATTAGCTGAGACCTCCACATGACTGGCTGAACACAGAACATTTCCCCATCAGTTTTCTTGATGGAGACAATTCATATAAACAGAGTCTCTGGTGTGGCTAGCCATTTGCAGAGACCGTAGCTCATACAGGAAATGTGACGGCTATAGAGAGAGCATGCCTCTGCATACCAGCTGCTGGGAAGCAACAGAAGAAGAGTCCTTCTGGAGGACTACCTGTCTACATGTCCTGCTTCTGGACTTTCGGGGAGCGGGGAGGTAATATGGTTGGCAAGTATGAAAAACACGATGCTATATGAGATGGCTGTTTGGTCTGATCCAGCAGGGCCCTTCTGATGAATGTATTAGTGTTGTGCGCCATCCTCCCTGAGAGTGGTCCGAATGTGCTTTACGTTGTGCCCTTGTGCCAGCCAAACTTTGCTGGCCTAACTGTGCTGGCCTAACTCCAGGTTAGGATTGTGCCCTGAGAGCTCGATCACCCAGAGGCCAAGGTTGTCCAGCAACAAGGCTCCAGTGTGGCAAATTCTTGAACAGAGGAAGACATTTTCTTGTATTTCCTTGCCATGGACGTTTCCCATTCTACCTTTCATCTTCAATAGGGTTATAAGACACATTATCACTTTGGGGGAATGTAAGTCAACATAAGCAAAGGGAAGGAGGGATGAGGGGCGATGGGGAACCATGGATAACTGCATCCATGGATACCGGGGGGTTGCCTGTATACACATGGAGTACCTGAAAATTGCTACATGGCAATTAAAGGCTGACCTTGCTATGTAGTGCCAGGAAATGAGCCCCAAGCCGATCCATTCTTTGCCCTCTCCAGCCTACTGAGAGCTTCAATCCTCTTCTAAATTGCTGAGAGCAAGTCAGAAGAGAATGGTGGCAGATGGAGAAGAAGAAAAAAGGCTGTGGCAGCTCCAAATCAGTGCTGCCCAACGACCTGGTGCTTACAAAACACCAAATGGGCTGAGAGAAGCAATTTGGAGCCCATTCACCTTCCCTCACTTACCAAGAGCAAAGCAGACAGACTTCCTGCTTTACACCTTCTGTTTGCAATGAATGGAAATGCTGCAGGCGGGGAACCCAGCATGAAATAGGGAGCCTGCGTGCTCAGGCCACGGTAAGTAAAGGGAGGGGAGCAACAGACATCGGCCCATTCATTTATCCATGGGAGGGTGCGCAAGTACACAGAGGGGGGCATTTGTGGAATTGAGGTGGTGCTGGAGCCTGCTGCCTCAAAACCAAAACAAAATGAAACACACAATAATTTGGACAAAGTTATGGAATATATATATTTTCTTAATACCTAACTGCCTTTTATAGTCTAGGCCACAGTTTCTCAAACTGTGGGTCGGGAATCACTTGGTGGGCCATGACCTGATGTCAAGTGGGTTGTAGAAAGCTGGGAGCAGCCATCTTGGAAGCTGCAGACCTTGCTATATTACTTTTGTGAGTGTTAACAGTTTGAATTTTCAAGTGAGGGTTTTTTTTTATTTTGTTTTTATTAATATAAAAATATAAATGTTTTATAATATTCTTGCTTTCTGTCAGGGATGTTTCATGGGTATGCAATTGCTGCAGTCCAAGAATGCCAGTTTGTATTCCAGGAGTGTCATTTATTATGTCACAATGACGGTACTTCCTGCTTGATGATGCCACTTCCACCTACGACATCACTTCCAGGTTAATGACACCATTTCTGGTGGGTACCAACATGAGTGCCATTCTAAAAAGTTGGTTGCAGTCTAAAACGTCTGCAAACCACTGTTCTAGACAATTATTACAGTAAAATGAACGATGTGGCTTCAAACAAAAAAACTGTTGAAAGGTTTTGTTCTGTTAAGATGTATTTATCAGTTGAAACTTAGCAGACCCAAAGAATGACCAAACTGAGATACACTATGAAAATACATGTCAAACAATGAAAGAACTATGCCCTCTGGCACAAACATGTGGGTAACACACACTTTCCTTTTTTGGTCAACAAGCCAACATGGCTTCTAACAAACTATGTTTTAGTATTATATCCTATTTCAGGACATAGTTACTCTGTAATGTAAAAAGACAAGCAGAAATACTTCAAGTCATTTTGTTTTCAATGTATGTAATTTTTGTTACAACTAAATCCAATACTCCAAAATGACAAAGCCTGAGGTTGATATAACAGTTTGAATAAAAGGTTGTCATAGCAGAGAGAGAGAGAGAGAGAGAGAGAGAGAGAGAGAGAGAGAGAGAGAGAGAGAGAGTCCACATTGAGTATTACACTGAATCATTAAGAAAGGAAATAATAGCTTTTGAGAGTGCCTCTTCTGAAAGTTATGCTTTGGTAGGTATGTAGCCTGTAACAAATAACAAACCTATGCTGAATTTACACAACATGTGAAAAATGTTTATAGCAATCTTAAGATTACATTTCATGCAAATAATGTTTAAATTTGTTGAAAACAGACCTATTTTCTTTTACTTATATAAGCATGTTGTTTAAGGATATTTCCAGCTGCTCCTTGTCAGCCTAAGGACCGAAAGTATTGTGCTGCTTTTCATTTTGGTGAAGTTTGTACTATTCTCAATGGCTGTATTAGCTGAAACTCTGCACACAGGACCGAACAGTGCCTTGTCCCAGGGGAACAGGGCTTTCAGACTTTCTTAAGGAGTCATCTAACATTTCAACATAAATCTACTGCTACTTTCTTTGTTTTAAAGATAGCAGCGTGATTTCTCTCTTTTGCAGCTGGAGATTAAATAACAACAAGCAGAAGCAACTGTTAGGTTAGATTATCAGGTAATACATTATATTTGCATTTTAAAGTACTGCTTAAAATTATTGCAGATTTATATGGAAATAAAGAAATAGTGCTTAACTTAAATGTGGGGTATGCGTATGTGCATGTAAAAGGGTACAAATGTAAAATGTATTTTCAGACAGTATAATGTATTTAGTATCATGAGTAGTACAAATATCATCAATTACAGATTACACTAATAGAAAATGCAATGTAAAGGATTACTTAATTTTTATGGAGAACAGTAGTATGTTGATTGCTAATGTTTTAATTATTATTACATAGCTAAACTCACAGCTGTGAAATTATACATTACATGAGATAATTTCATAACCATCATATATTGTTAAAAATTAACTCCTTAATCCCTAAACACTTTGGGGAGAAGCCCTGTTTTTTTTTGTTTGTTGAGTAATCCATTAGAATTTGAACATAGATTTAATGAAGTAATTTATGCAAATAATGTAACAACAAAGTATCTTTGATGAAGGATGCTTGGACTAACAATTAACTACTTTCACTGTCTTGCTGGCAAAACAGAAGCATACTAAATGGCTAGCACTTCTAATGCAATATTTTGAATCTGGTAAAATGTAATATTTTCTCCAGTTATTGACTGTAATTGTAATTGTGATTGATGCATAGAATACAGTGCTTCATGATGATCAGATGTTAATTCCTGAATGTGATAGCAGGGTGAGGTAATCTTCTACTGAACATGCATAAAAGCATAAGAACATAAGAAAAGCCCTGCTGGATCAGGCCAAAGATCCATCTAGTCCAGCTTCCTGTATCTCACAGTGGCCCACTAGATGCCTCAGGGAGCACATGAGACAACAAGATGCCTGCATCCTGTTGCCACTCCCTTGCACCTGGCATTCTGAAGTAGCATACTTCTAACGTAAGGCGGTTGCACCACCCATGGGCTTTTCCTCCAGAAATCTGTCCAATCCCATTTAAAGACACCCAGGCCAGATGTCATCACCACTTCCTGTGGCAAGGAGTTCCACAGATTAATTATCCGCTGGGTAAAAAAGTTTCCTTTTTTAAAAGTTCTGACTCTCCCAACACTCAATTTTAGTGGATGTCCCCTGGTTCTGGTGTTGTGATAGAGGGAAAAGAACATCCCTCTATCGGCTCTATCCATCCCATGCATAATTGTGTACGTCTCAGTCATGTCCCTCCTCAGACGCCTTTTTTCTTGAATGAAGAGCCCCAAATGCTGCAGTCATTCTTCATAAGGGAGGTGCCTCAGCCCAGTAATTGTATTTGTTGCTCTCTTCTGTACCTTTTCCAGCTCTACTATATCCTTTTTGAGATGTGGTGACCAGAACTGTACGCAATACTCCAGAAGTAGCCTTACCATCAATTTGTATAATGGCATAATAATATTGGCTGTTTTACTCTCAACTCCTTTTTAAATTACCCCTAACATGGAATTGGCCTTCTTCACCGCCGCCACACACTGGGTCGACACCTTCATCGAGTTGTCCACCAGCACACCAAGATCTCTTTCCTGAGCTGTCACAGACAGCTCAGAACCCATTAGCCTAATGGTTTTGATTTTTTTGCTCCAATGTACATCACTTTACACTTGTTTGCATTGAAACACATCTGTCATTTTGCTGTCCATTTCCCCAGTTTGGAGAGATCCTTCTGGAGTTCTTCACAATCCCTTCTGGTATTCACCACCGGAAAAGTTTTGTGTCATCTGCAAACTTGGCCACCTCGCTGCTTATCCCTGTCTCCAGGTCATTTATGAACAAGTTGAAAAGCACCGGCCCCAAGACAGATCCTTGGGGCACTCTGCTTTCCACCTCTCTCCATTGTGAAAATTGTCCATTGACCCCCACTCTCTGTTTCCTGATCCTCAACCAATTCTTAATCCATAAGAGGACCTGCCCTCTTATTCCCTGACTGTGAAGTTTTCTCAGCAGCCTTTGGTGGGGGACCGTGTCAAATGCCTTCTGAAAATCCAGATATATGGTATCTACAAGTTCTCCTACATCCACATAACTGTTGACATTTTAAAGAATTCTAAAAGGTTAGAGGGGCAAGACTTACCATTACAGAAGCCATATTGACTTTCCTTCAGAAACACCTGTTCCTTTATGTGTTTAAGGATTTTATCTTTGATGAGGCTTTCTACCATCTTATCCGGAACAGACGTTGGGCTGACTGGCCTGTAGTTTCCAGGGTCCTCCTTCCTTTTTTAAAGACCGGAGTGACATTTGCTATCTTCCAATCCTCTGGCACCATGGCTGCTTTAAGGGACAAGCTGTATATTATAGTTAAGAGGTTGGAAACTTTGTTCTTTAGTTCCTTCATCTTGGGTGGATGCCCTCTAGGCCTGTGACTTATTGATATTTATCAATTTGATCTAAATGTCTTCTTTATTAACTTCGATCTGACTTAATTCCTTAGTTAGGAGGGGCTTTTCAGGCAGCACTATCTGCCCAAGGTCTTCTGTGGTGAAGATGGTCGGGGTGGGGGTGCTGGGAGGTATGCTGATCTAGGGAAGGGGTTGGGGTTGGGATGCGGCCATTAAGCCGCATCCAAGTTTCCATCTCCAGGGCACGTGGCATCCTCAGCAGGTCCACCTATATAGCAGGTGCAGATCCAAGAAACCCATAGGGGAGGCTTCAAACCACTCCAAAGCTGCGCTAGATACAGCACAGGCCCATCAGTATCACTGTTCCAGCGCAGTTTAGGATTGCGCCTTTACAGTGTGATCCTAACTTGCACTTGAGCTGACTCCTAACTCACTCAACCCCATGATGGATCAGAATGCTGCAAATATGCCATAAGGCACATTTGCATTTAGAGTTGGTTGGGCAGGTGCAAAAGCCTGCACTGGCTCAGTAGAACTGGGTCCAACCCCCGCCCCAGCCAGCCCAATTAAGTCTGGCTGGGTGGTGCAGGGACTAAGAGAAGTTGGTGAGAGGATGGTTTGGAGGCAGGGAGAGACATTTTGGGGCGGGGGAGGGCAGAGGATTGGACCCAGGAGGGGGTTGGGGTCAGCAGAGACCTCCTCTGTCATATCCTAACTCCTGCTCCTGGGCAGGAAGCCCTATATGGGCTCCCCAAATTTGCACCAGCTATATAGTTGACATGGGTCCAAGAAGCCCCATAGGGGTGTGGCTGGGGCCTTACCAGGTGGTAAATATACCTGTTCCTAAATCATTCGAATGACACCACTGCCCTTACCCCAAGGTGACCTACAGCCGTTTCCTAAGCTGTAAGCATAGGTCATGCGGCTTTGCTGCACCAGCACATCTTAGGATGCAATCCTAACCTGGAGTTAGGCCAGCAAAGTTAGGCCAGCAAAGTTTGACCAGGATAACCAGGCCACCGTAAAGTATGTTTGGACCACTATTGGAGCCAGGGAGCATGGCGCACGTCTGTGTGCTGGCCTCTCTGACTCCGAGAGTGGTCCAAATATGCTTTACGGTGCCCCTGGTGCCAGCCAAACTTTGCTGGCCTAAGTGTGCCGGCCTAACTCCAGGTTAGGATTGAGCCTTTAGGATTGGGCTGTAAAGCACAAACACAAGTTCCTTGGGCCTTCACATTAATTAATCCTGAGTACATGGAATGTGTTTTTGCCTTCTAAAACTTCCTGCTATTGCAGTGGGTTAGATTAGATGTTCCAGAATGTCATTTCCAACTTTATTGATTTATTCTGACTATCTTGTCTTGAGTGCCAAAATGTTATATGTATGTAGGTAAATTGAAAAAAATAAATTCATGGACTATGATAATTTGGAAGGCACTCTTAGAACATGATATGCCACTTGGCTGTATCCCACAAGTGAATAATATCTAGAACACACATCTGATGCACATTAGACATGAATTGCTTGTTGGCAATTGACAATAGTATCGACAGCCTAACTGACGCTGAATTCCATGTCTTCTACTATTTTAGGAAAAATATGCTACAAACCTATGTGCTCCTGAGTGTCTCAGATTACTCTCTGGTCTATAGACCTAATTGATGGATACCCACAGATCGATTGATGGATGATGGTACAAATCCCAACTAGTATTTCCAAGAAGGAAGAAGTTCATTAACCTTTATATGTGCCCCTCCTCCTTCCATCCTAGGCCACAATGACCACCAAAAATATGCCCTTGAGGATTCCCCATCTCTTAGGAGAACATTTTTTTGGGGGTGGAGCATGGGGCTGCAGAAGGAAGGAGGATAAGCAACCTCTCCCTCAAACAAACTGAACTGCATCAATCAATCAATCAATCAATCAATCAATCAATCAATCAATCAACAGGTACTTATATACCGCTTTTCAACACGAAGTTCACAAAGCAGTTTACAGGCAAATAGTAATAATAAAGTTAAATGGCTCCCTGTCCCAAAAGGCTCACAATCTAAAAAAAAGGCAGACCGCCAGCAACAGCCACTAGAAAGACTGCGCAGGGGTGAAGAGGGACAGTTCAGTTTGTGAACACTACTAGTTGCAATCCAACCCTATGTCTTTTTGGTGGCTGCACCATATTAATGGAATTTCTTCAGTTGTGGGGATCTGCCAAGCCTCACTTCTTTCTATTTTAAAAACAGATCTTAAAGACTTTAAAATGTTACATAGCATTTTGTAATTGGTCAGCTTTTTTGTATTGGCTAACAGATAGTTGTGCTCATGTACTTTTGTTTTTTATGTGTATGATTTCCAACAAGAACTTCTTTTGTAAGTTGTATTGCAACTTTAAACTTTTTTTAAAAAAAAGTTAATTTTTTTAAAAAATTTAAAGTACAAGTTTAATGCAAAAGTTTTAAATATCGCTCGAGTGTCGCCATTTTTCTTTGGCACCAGGAAAAAGGTGGAATAGACACCTTTCCCCCTCTCCCCTGGTGGCACCGCCTTGATTGCATGAATCTCCAGGAGGTGCTAGATCGCCAATAACTTGGCCTGATGTTTGCTCGGATCCCTGTACCTTGGAACCTTCCAAAATCGGTTCCAAGGCTTGTGCATGAATTCTTCACCGTCTCTAGCACCCATGCATCCTGTGTGACTATTGTCCACTGCTCCGCAAAGTCTAGCCGACCTAGACTGGCGGAGGGGTGGCCATCTATATCAAAGAGGGGATAGAATCCAGCAGAGTAGAAACTGAAGATGGGCCGGACTCCACCGTGGAGTCATTGTGGGTTAAACTACCAGGCCGTAAGAGCAATGTAATAGTGGGGGTGTGCTATCGTCCTCCCGATCAAAAACTTGAAGGTGACCTTGAAATGAGGAAACAAATCAGAGCAGTGACCAAGAGAGACAGGATTGTAATCATGGGGGACTTCAATTATCCTCATATTGCTTGGGTCAACTGCTGCTCTGGTCAAGAAAGAGAGACCGGATTCCTTGACGTGCTAAATGACTGTGCCTTAGAGCAGCTAGTCATGGAGCCGACCAGAGGACAGGCGACTCTGGATTTAATATTGTGTGGTACTCGGGACCTAGTTAGGGATGTGAGTGTTACTGAGCCATTGGGGAACAGTGACCATGCTGCGATTGGTTTTGCCATGCATGTCCAGGAAAGAGTGCAGAGCAAATCTGACACAAGAACCCTTGACTTTCGAAGGGCAGATTTCCCTCAGATGAGGAGGCTAGTTAGGAAGAAATTGACAGGGAAGGTAAAAAGAGTCCAATCCCTCCAGGCTGCATGGAGGCTGTTTAAAATAACAGTAGTAGAGGCCCAGTGGAAGTGTATACCGCAAAGAAAGAAGGGTTCAACAAGGTCCAGGAGGGTGCCTGCATGGCTGACAAACAAAGTTAGAGAAGCTGTAAAGAGCAAGGAAGCTTCTTTCCGTAAATAGAAGTCTTGCCCCAGTGAGGAGAATAAAAAGGAACATAAACTCTGGCAAAAGACAAGTAAGAAGGTGATACGGGAGGCCAAGAAAGTGTTTGAGGAACGAATGGCTAGCAACATGAAGGGGAATAATAAAAGCTTCTTCAAATATGTTAGAAGCAGGAAACCTGCCAGAGAGGCGATTGGCCCTCTGGATGGTGAGGGAGGGAAAGATGAGATAAAAGGGGACTTGGAGATAGCAGAGAAATTAAATGAATTCTTTGCGTCCGTCTTCACAGCAGAAGAACTTGGGCAGATACCACAGCCCGAACAGCCCTTCCTAACTAAGGAATTAAAGCAGATAACGGTTAATAAGGAAGATGTTTTAGATCAAATTGATAAACTACGTATAGATAAGTCACCAGGCCCAGATGGTATACACCCAAGAGTTATTAAGGAACTAAAGAACGAAGTTGCTGACCTCTTAACTAGAGTATGCAACTTGTCCCTTCAAACGGCCACGGTGCCAGAGGATTGGAGGATAGCCAATGTCACGCCAATCTTTAAAAAAGGGAGAAGGGGGGACCCTGGAAACTACAGGCCGGTCAGCCTAACGTCTGTTCCGGGTAAGATGGTGGGGAGCCTCATCAAAGATAAGGTCCTAAAACACGTAGAGGAGCAAGTACTTCTAAAGGCAAGTCAGCATGGCTTTTGTAAGGGTTAGTCTTGCCTCACAAACCTTTTGGAATTCTTTGAAAAGGTGAACAGGCACGTGGATGTGGGTGAACCTGTGGATATCATATACCTGGATTTTCAGAAGGCGTTTGACACAGTTCCCCATCAAAGGCTGCTGAAGAAACTTCATAGTCAGGGAATAAGTGGGCAGGTCCTCTTATGGATCCAGAATTGGTTGAGGGCCAGGAAACAGAGAGTGGGGGTCAATGGGCAATATTCACAATGGAGAGAGGTGAAAAGTGGAGTGCCCCAGGGATCTGTCTTGGGGCCCGTGCTTTTCAATTTATTCATAAATGACCTGGAGACAGGCATAAGCAGCGAGGTGGCCAAGTTTGCAGATGACACTAAACTTTTCCGGGTGGTAAAAACCAGAAAGGATTGTGAAGAGCTCCAGAAGGATCTCTCCAAGTTGGGGGAATGGGCAGCCAAATGGCAGATGCGTTTCAACGTAGACAAATGTAAAGACCAATGTTTTTGCACATTGGGGCAAAAAACCAAAACTTCACCTATAGGCTAATGGGTTCTGAGCTGTCTGTGACAGCTCAGGAGAGAGATCTTGGGGTGCTGGTGGACAATTCAATGAAGGTATCCACCCAGTGTGCGGCAGCAAGTAAGAAGGCCAATTCCATGCTTGGGGTAATTAAAAAAGGGGTTGAGAATAAAACAGCCAATATTATCATGCCATTGGACAAATCGATGGTAAGGCCACACCTGGAATATTGTGTCCAGTTCTGGTCGCCACATCTCAAAAAGGACATAGTGGAGTTGGAAAAGGTGCAGAAGAGAGCGACAAAAATGATTACGGGGCTGGGGCACTTCCCTTATGAAGAAAGACTGCAGTGTTTGGGGCTCTTCAGCCTAGAAAAAAGGCGCCTGAGGGGGGACATGATCGAGACATACAAAATTATGCATGGAAGGGATAGAGTCGATAAAGGGATGTTCTTTTCCCTCTCTCAAAACACCAGAACCAGGGGGCATCCGCTAAAACTGAGGGTTGGGAGAGTTAAAACAGATAAAAGGAAGTACTTTTTTACCCAGCGGGTAGTTAATCTGTGGAACTCTTTGCCACAGGAGGTGGTAATGGCATCTGGTCTTGATGCCTTTAAGAGGGGATTGGACAGATTTCTGGAAGAAAAGTCCATCGTGGGCTATAGGCAATGATGGGTTGTAGCCTCCTTACATTAGTAGTAGGCTACTTCAGAGTACTGGGTGCAAGGGAGTGGCAACAGGATGCAAGCATCTTGTTGTCTCATGCCTCCCTGGGGCACCTGGTGGGCCGCTGTGAGATACAGGAAGCTGGACTAGATGGGCCTTTGGCCTGATCCAGCAGGGGTCTTCTTATGTTCTTATGACCTCCGATAGAAGCGGAGCAAGCGCATGGCCTGAGGTCATGTGCGTTGATCTTTCCCTGACTTGGTACTGGCAGAGGAATGTCCCTGGGGTCGGGTCTTGGGGTAAAACCTGGACTTGCTCCACTTAGCTCGAGGTTTTGCCTGACTGTCTCTGGACCGGCCTCCGGAACGAAACCCCTGCGCCTTAAATTTACCGCTCTCTTTCTTCCCTGATGGGAGAATCTTGGGCTTATCCTTGCTTTCAATGAGAAGCGGATCCAGTGCTTCCCCAAACAAGCTTGAACCTTGGAAAGGGACGCCAACCAATCTGGATTGAGAACCTGCATCCACCTCCCAGGAATGAAGCCAAATGTTGCGGCTTGCCACAACATTAGCTGTCATTGCTCTGGCACAAAGCTGAAGGGAATCAAAAGATGCTGCTAAAGCAGTTTTCTTAAGGTGACTTCTGATCTTTCTGGAAAGGCCCGGTTCCAACTAGGATAGTTTCTCAGCCATTGGTAAGCAGCTTGAGCCATAATTGAATTTGTTGTAGATGCTTGGAACGCCTGAGAAGTCGCTAGGAAATCGCGTCTAAGGGCTGCCTCGACACACTTGTCGCACGGATCCCTGGGTCCCCCTTCTCCCTCTGAGGGAATTGCAGCTGCTGATGAGAGAGCTGCTACAGGAGGATCCACGGCAGGCACTTGAAGAGAAGCAAGGACTGACTCTGGGAGTGAGTAGAACTTGTTAATCAGTTTTGAGGAGTGTTTAGCCGTAGTTGGTGTCTTCCACTCCGCACCTAGAGCCCTTAGGAAAGGACCTGGAAAAGGGACCGTAGCTGGCTTCGCTAGGCCTTGTGGGAATAGACTTTTGGAACAAGAGGCCTCCTTTGCCTCTGAAGGGGTTTCTAGATTTACAGCACTAGCTGCCTTGGCCAGCATCCTGGGAAACAATTCACCTGGGAACAGGCGATCCACTTTTTGATCCTGTTCGTCCACTTCCCCTTCCCCCGATAGCTCACCCGACTCACGGTCAGAGCCTGAGGGATCTGAAGAACTGCCCAACCGGGAATCACTAGAAGAGAGCAGCTCCCTGCGTCTCCTCTTGTGGCGTCTCTTGTATTGTGCTTATGTCCCTTGGACCTTTTCTTAGACTTGTGCTTTGAGCACTTATGAGGCGGCTCATCCTTTCTTCCTGAAAAAGAGCTGTGCCTCATAATGGACAGGGTGGCAGGACTAGAAGCCTTATGGGGCCTCTTGCTTTTCTTAGAGTAAGATCTAGATTTCCCCCCTTTTTTGTCCTTTTTTCCACAGTCAAAACCCTGCTCCTTCATAACATCCCTCATTTCCCTTCTGACCATTGGATCCACCTGGGACTGAGAGACTGGGCCCAGTGAATTTTGCCCCATGGATCCCTCCTCCCTTGTGCCCTGAGGAGAAGCAGACCCACCCTCACTGGCCTTACACGCCATTCCCGCTGACCTGAGGGGACCAGTACCGGGAATTTCAAGATGGCGGTCATGTCCTCCTCTGTCGCTCCGATGGGGCTCGCCTTAGCACCTCCCTGCTGCGAAGTGTTGGATGCGATCTGCCTTTCACCACTGGTACCGTCACCCCTCCGAGCACAGTCGCCAAAATTTTTTGCAGCTCCAGGCCCCAGGCCGCTCAGAGCGCAGACTATAAAGCGCGCGCGGCGATGGACTGAAGTACCGGTCCTCCGTTCATGCCCTTTGCAGGCCTAGGCCTCTAGATGTTGCAGGCGGTGCGTGCGGCAATGGCCCAGTGGGTCCGCTCTTCCGTAGCGTGCCCGCAGCCGGATAAGGAGTCGGGAGAGCCCCCCCAAACCCTGCAGCGGCTGCAGCCACTTGAGCACCGGCCTCCTTCCACTCCCCACTTCTCCTTGCCTGATCAACGTTTGCCTCGCCACCGATTCCCTCACGAGGCAAAGCGGGCTATCTGCTGCTCCCCCTCGACTCCCTTTCAAAAGCTGACAGTCTGAGGTAAGAAACGGGGTTGAAAGGCAGAGGGAGAAGAGACACACACAGGGGAGTGGGAAGAACAGAAGACGAAGAAGTAGAAGAATTAGAAAATGATCCCCAAATTGCTGAACTCAGTAGAGCGCAGCCCACCTCGACCTTGTCCTCTAGAAGGCAGGGCCGCACTGGGGACAAAGAAGTCCTCTCACCGCAGAGGAGTTCAGGTCTGGTGATCTGACCCTGGCTTGTAGAGAGAGGGGCATTCCCATTGGTCTAGAATGCCCCCCTTTCCTCTTCCCAGAGAATACAAGTTTTAAAATATTCACCTGTGAGCGAAAAAAGCTTGTGAGCAATGTCCAACTACAAAGAAGGAGAAGCCTAAATTAACAACCCAATCTACTTGATGCAGCCATACTGATGGGATATACAGTGTGTCCCATGGGGGAATTTGGGGCCTCTGGGGATCTGGGATCAGCACTGCAGCAATCGCAGTCTGCAGCCGCCTCTGCGAACTTCCTCAATGAAATAAAAAGCCCTGTTTTTCACACAGAAAGCACTTCCTGTGCTTTTCCAGAAGTGCTTTCCAGTGAAAACTGGGGCTTTTTATTTCATCAGGGAAATAAAAGCCGAGTAGCATCAGCTTGAGAGCACCGATGGGGAGCCTCCCTTGCGCCGACCAAAGCCGGTTGGCGCGAGGGAGGCTCTGTCCTGTTCTGGGACGGGAATTGGCGGGGAGAGGGAGATTGTGGGCGGGGAGAGGATGGACTCCAGATTCGGCCATAAGGCCGAATCTGAAGCCCGTCTGGGAGTTGCGCCGCCCCGATTCGCCCCGTGCCCTTGCCGTTGGGAGGCTCCAGCCTCCCCAAAGCAGTGTTGGATTTGATGCTGGCTGGCCAACCTTGCCAATCCAACACTGTTTAGGACTGCGCCCCAGAGTCAAAAGGGTTCCTAGGTCAGAATCATCTGATGAAGCTGAAACACTATTCCTGTCTTTCTGGCTACTACAATGCAGAAGTGGGGTACATAAGAACGTAAGAAGAGCCCTGCTGGATCAAAGGCCCATCTAGTCCAGCTTCCTGTATCTCACAGCGTTCCACCAGGTGCCTCAGGGAGATGAGCAAATCAAGGCTAGTGCAAGCTCCACAGTCTACAAAGCTGGGTTGTGACTTTTCCCCCCTTGTGGTGAACCTGGGACATGAGAAAAGAAGTCCTTGCATCTTTCTGAGACACTGCTTTGGCATGTGGTTGTGCAGCTAAAAGTACAAGTAGTTCTCATTTGAATCAAACAAACATCAATCAAGCAGTATTTATATACTGCTTTTCAACACAAAGTTCACAAAGTGGTTTATAGGCAAATAATAATAATAACATTAAATGGCTCCCTGTCCAATCTAAAAAAATGCGGAACACCACCTGCAGCAGCCACTAGAAAGACACTGCGCAGGGGTGAAAAGGGACAGTTGCTTTCCCCCTGTTAAATATAAGAGGAACACCACTTAGAAAAGTGCCTCTTGCCCAGTTAGCAGGGAGTTAGCATCTGAATGTGCTCCAAATGGTGTTAAAACACACACCTTCATCTAGTTCTGCCTCTCATTTTCTTCCCAAGAATTTTCATATGGAAACTCACAATATTAAACAGAGAAAATGCACTTCACAGAACCCTGCTATTGTTCACAGTAACCTTTTTACATTCTCCTAAGAAAGCATTAATCTACAAAGTGTTTTCTTGCATTCTCTACTTTAGGACACAACCTACAAGGAAAAATGCAAAAAGCAGCTCTACTTTGTTATCTTCTGCTTGCTTCTCTGTGTATTGCTCTTGCTCAGAATGAAAATCAAGAAATGCCTAGGAGAACAAGGAAGAGAATGCGCTACAGAGGAGTAAAAAAGGGTTCATCAGTAAACCGTAGACGAAACAAGCAACAACAAATCAAAGCCCCAATGCCTACTGCTTTAGTACCAAGTATTCCACTTATTAACATTGATGGTGATATTACTGAAGTATTTGGCTCTCTGATTAGTTCAGATGGACAAGAATCCAGTTACAATGTTTTACCAGGTAAGCCGAGAAAAGTGACTTGATTGCTAACTCTGCTTTTTTACAAAAAAATTCACAAAGCAGTTTACAGACAATATAATATTTATATGATCTTAAAAAGAGTTCTCTACTATTCTAATAATCTCACTAATTTAGCTCATGGAATTAGGTGAGCTTATCAATAAGTGGGTAAGCTTCAACAACTTAGGTAACATTTCCACTGCAGTAAATGGCCAAACTGGTTTCATGCATACATGTTCTAAAAGTCATTTTGCAATTGATGAGCAACACATTGGAATCCACCATTTGAATATGGAATGTACAATGGAAGATATCAATGCATAACAATGGCCCATGATAAAAAAGCAATATCATTTATCCCAGTGGCAACATACTATGGCACAGTTACAGAATGCTGTAAAACAGTACATCCTACCATTCAGAACTAGTATATTAGCAGACAAATTATTGATGGTATTATTTTGGTAGCAAAATCAGAAGCACTTGTCCAGCTAAAAGAAAGGCAATTTATTTTTAACTGAATATGAACAAAATATTGTGTCTGTGATCTAGTGTCATAATGTGACAGAGACGTTTTATCATTGTTTTATTGATATTATATCAATGTGTTATATTGGTCTTTGATTTTTACTGTTTAAGGTCATTCTAATGATGGGAAGGTGGGATATAAATTTTTAAAATAAATTCATAAAATGCTGTAGCGCAGGTTCGCTAAGTAACTCTAGAAATGCAGTCATTACCTTCTCGATCCCACTGCCACCTCCCCAGCTATAATTACACAGAAACATTTCCAAAACATATTATATAATATGCAAAAGCATTATGTATTATTTTTCATTTCTTTAATATATCCAAATTTAAAATGTGGGAATAACAAAGTATCTAAGCAATTGCTATTGGAAAAGCGGAAAGAATATTTTAAAATTAATGCATGAGTTTTATCGACAGTATTCACAAGTAACAAATTTAAGTTGGAATGTTGCAGTAAAAGTGCAATGGTATTTTTAGGGTTAAATATTTTGGAGAGGCAACTTTCATTGGGAAATCTGTGCAAAGATAAAGAGTTAAACACTCTCTATCTCTGTGCTATGGTCCCAACCCAAATGGTGGCACCATTTGCACACAGCTTTACACCTTTATTGTCATGTGTAGATGGGCCTTAAAATGGACTTTACATAATTTCAAGTCAAATTTAATGTTAAGAGGTTTTAATGAATAAGGTCAAAAAATTCTGATTAGAACTACAAATCAGGAAGAACTATTCTGACCTATTTACACCCAACATTGTCTGCTTAAAACATTTCATTTGCAATAGTTTTTATACTAAAAGAAAATGCCACCATATGTAGTATGCCTTCAGTATGAGCTATTTCAAATATACTGTCAGAAAACATCAGCCATGCTGAAGTAATGTGTGGTTTCCCCATTTTCCCCTTGATTCTTCTCTTTTTATCTGGAATTGTACCCAGAGGTTGAGCTAAAACCACTGGACTCATTTTAGTTGGAACTCAACACTGAATATGCACCACATTTCCAAAGGCTGAAAGCACTAAGGCATTTGCCAAGGATTTCGACCACAAGGTATTTTTCTAGTCTAGTATTTAGAATATTTCAGTTACAGTCAGTTACCATCAGATTTGGAAGGTGGCCTCTTAAACAGCAGGCCCTATCGTTAAGCATATGTCCAGATTATAAAACAAAACAAAGCATCCCCGGCCTCAGCTGCATATCTTCCTGTCTAAAATAATTTTCTTGGCAACTTCCCATGTTGTACATTGTAGCAAAATAATCTATAAGTAAGCATATTTCACCAAGCCAGTGCATGGCCAGGCCTGTAATAAGTCAATGTCAGGTAAACTGCCTCAGGTGGTGGACTGGGGCCGGAAGTGCCCTGCAGCTGCACGCCATCCCATTATGCTCCACCTTCCCTATCAGGTGGTGCTGCCACTGCTGCTTCTCCTCCTGCCTGCCACTTTTTCAACACAGTGATGGGCTAGAGCAAAGAGGACTGTGGGAGGAAGCAAGTCTGCTATGTGGGCAGGACATGCTTGACAAACATCTGCAGTAAGTTAATAATAGGAGTGAGCAAAGGCACACAACAAGCACCAAATCATGTAATAAAACCCATTAGCTGTATGAGGTAGGAGAAAAAAATTCAGAGAACCCACAATGCTACATGATAAAATAATGTCCTTCCAAGAATACTTGGAACCTAATGATTTAAAATTGCGCAATTCCTATCTGGTAATTAGAGTACAAATAGGTGGGAAAAGCCAAACAAGCATCTCTCAGATTGCCAACTATTTCTACAGGAAATGAATTCCTAAATTATATGTGTAGAGGAACTCCAACAATTATATGGTGTCTCCAAGAAAGCAGTAGCTTTCCCATTCTCATTCATTTGATTGTCAGATGATTCTAGTCCTATTCAGGTGGCTACTGTCCTGTGGGGGATGAACGCATGAGAGGTTTCCTTGGAACCTGCATGCTAGTCCAGAGCCTGTTGATGATGCATGTGCTAGCCCAGTCCCCCCCCCCAAAAAAAACCTCCTGTTTTCAGTGTTTGTGGCAAGTTTTGGAGATGCCCCTCCAGAACATGCTCTCTCTTCACTAAAGAGCAAATGATTCAACAGAGCTTTTGTATGTGCATTTCCATTGTGCATGCACACTTGCACTCAGCACTGAAGTGCATCAGAAGCCTTGGTCACATGTACATAGGAGCGCCCACAAATGTTTGGCAGTACACAAAACCAAACCACCAAATATTTTACATTACCCATGTGTTTTATAACGTGCTTGTGGTTTCCATTCATTAGGAAAGGAAGGACGCTGTTTTGCAAATGGGATGATTATGTATGATAAAGCTGTGTGGTCCCCTAAACCTTGCGTTACATGCCTCTGCTCAAAAGGAAAAGTGTTGTGTGATGAAACCTTGTGCCATCCTCTGACATGTCACCAGACCAAGATTCCCGAAGGAGAGTGTTGCCCTGTGTGTGCAGATCTTGGTACAGTATATTTAATTTCTTACATACTGCAGACACATGTATTCAGAACTCATTTTAGTGCTTGTAAAGTAATCCTTCAAATGCATGCAAATGCTAAAGCACAGTGAAACTACGAACGATGGGCAATGGCTACCCTTTGGGATGCTGTGGATGTGAACAGCATTTCCATCGGGGACTATCCTGCGGTGTAGTCAGGAGCGATGGGGAATTCCCCATTTGGGAGGTCAGAAAAAGTGAGCAAGCTTCCAGTTGGTGTGGATATGGTCAAAGGGATGAAATACAAGGGCCCCTCAATGGAGCCCCTATGGCCTCAGAGTTACAATGGAAAGGGGATTAAGAGTTTTACACCCTCCTCCTTCTAGCTGGTTGGGGCTCTGTCACTGGGATACCCCTGGATCCACAGATTAGTGAAACCGTGAATATAGGATCTGCGCCTGTCTTTCTGTCCTTGTGTACTACACTTTATAATTTGGGGTTAATAATACAAAATACATTATAGAACTGTTGATATTTGCCACAAGCCAGCACACCTCTCCCGAGAAACCTCTTTTTCCCCACCTAAATGACAGTGCTCTGTGTATACCAAGACTGACTTAGGAAGCAGCTTGCCACAGCTTGCCGTTCTGAGCAGATCTGTACATCACATATCACACATTACATTTCCCTTTCAAATTTGTATTAGAATCCCAGCAGTTTGGTCTCCTTAGCACAATCCTATGCATGTTTACACAGAAACAAGCCCCACTTTGTTCAAAGGGGCTTAGTCTCAGGAATGCATGCACAGGATTGCAGCCTTAGTTATAAGGCCAGTTTGTTCACTTGAACTAGCAGCAGGAAATTTGAATGCCCATCAATTCATCAGAGCTTGGGGGACTAGGCTCCCTAACATGGGGTAAGAGAGAGCTGCCCAGCTGGATTGAAAAGAGATAGCAACATGTGTAGGAGATACAGGATGTAGGTTGCTTTGCAAGATGCCTGCCAAGTCAGGGCAACTGCCATGCTGCTGCCTCATTAGGAAAGAATTAACATCTAGGAAGATATTTTCCTCCAGTGCCAGGAGGATGCTCAACTATAAGTGGCTGCTTTAAGTCAAGGAAGTCTTAGAATCTATTTTGTCTTTTATTTTGAATTTTGTCTCTTTATCTCAATTATATAATTGTCTCGCGTTCCGTTTTGATTTCTATTTAATTGTTCCTTTTGATTTGATTAAAACCAACCTATCTAGTGCTTTAAAGAACAATTTGCCAACCATCTCTGATGCCTTGCCTAGCACGCTACCTAGAGAAGGCTTGAGTGTGCCTATAGTTGAATAGAGGTGCATGGATGCCAGAGAGAGAAGCTAAGCAAGGTAGTTGGCCAAGGCATTCCTCATCCTATTTCCTTCTTAGTAAAAAGTAACTCAGAGCGCAATCCTATACCTGCGTTGCGCTCTTACACTCAGTGCTGTCACAAACATGCCGTCAAATGCATCAGCGTTGGCGGTATGGCGCTTGACTGGCGCAAGCAGCAGTGCCGACGCTTGGGCACCGCTGCAACTGTCAGCAGCGCCGGCCTTGGGCCGGCCGAGCTTTGGCGGTGCTAAGTTGGCACAGGGTCTCCACGAGGGCGTGCCAGAGGTGTGCCGGGGGCGTAACCAGTGGTGGGATTGAGGGGGAACGCGGGGGAACTCAGTTCCACTAGTTAAAATTAGGGTTGACTCCGCCCACTCCCTCCTCCCCCCTCCCAATTCCTCTGCAAAGAGCTTTTCTTCTTGGTTGGCCGGCACTCAGAGGGTTAAAGGGAGCGACTCCGGATTCCTAGGGGGGCGAAGGCAGTGATGTCATTCAGGGGGAATGGACCAGAACGGGCGTTCCGGATCCTAACGGGCTCCGTGGATGGTTCCGGGTTCCCGACAAGTGCCAATCAAAAGTGAGTTCCTGTTCCTAAATCATTTAGATCCCACTACTGGGCGTAACTGTGTGGCACAGTGGGCGGCACAGTGGGCAGCACAGTGGGCGGTGACTCAGGACGGCTGTAGTGTCAAATCCTAAAGCCCGTCCCCAGCCAAGGCGGCCCTGATTCAGGCTGCTCCTCTGCATGTTGACCTGCGATTGCAAAACAGCAGACGCAGGTCTGAGCAGGCCCATAAGGATGACTGGGGCTTACATGGGTGCAAGGGGAAAACCTCCCCTTGTCCTGCACATTGCTGCTGCTGCCTCCTAATGCGCTTTAGGATACAGCCCTGCTATGTCGGCCTTACTATGCCGGCCTTACTTAGGATTGGGCTGCCCGAGTGAAATCCTAACCTCGAGTTAGGCTGACACAGTTAGGCCAGCAAGGTTTGGCCAGCATAAAGGCCATGTAAAACAGGTTTTGACCACTCTCAGCGTCAGGGAGGATGGTACATGTCTATGTGCTGGCCTCTCTGACTCCAAGAGTGGTCCAAACATACTTTACGGTGTTCCTTGTGTTCCTTTGCTGCCCTAACTGTGCCGGCCTAACTCCAGGTTAGGATTGCGCCCCCAATGTGAGGGCTATCAGTAGGCAGACATGGATGAAGAGATGGTAACACGGCCTTGACCTCTCATTGTTGTTGGTTGATGGTACCTAACTCAAATGTACATGCACGGCATGACTGTGTGGTTTTGATGTGATCCCAGGATGAGGAGAAGCACCAGATTTCCCAGAAGGGAATGTGGTCCTCTTCAGCAGTACCCTGGAGATTTCCACAACAGTACTGATAAAATAAGTATTTTATACTCAGATACAACCACCTGGAATACATGTACATTATAAGGCTCCTGAGCTACCATAAATAATTATCCAACCCATAAATTCATCAGCCGTGTACCAAATCAAAACATTCAACAAGGAACATATTTATGCATAGGTTTAATATCACCTTCTTTAGAACTTCCGTTTCAGAGACAATGAATTCTACAGGCTTAACTATTGAAAGTAATTAATGGTCATAAGACTGGTCAGCAGCTTCTAGGGCTATATCTGAAAACTCACAATTCTGGGAACAAATGTCCTACATGGTCAGCCACCAGGACTACAGGTTGAAGCATTTCCCCAATACAAGAAGTAAAAGGTTCCTGGGCAGAGTAGAGCAGCCTGGGCAGCTCTCCTCCACAGAAAGAACGATAAATGTTTCCAGTTAAGCCAGATTTTCCCTAGTCATAGTCTTTGCTGCTTTTGCCAGCAGCTTTGCGTCCGAGACTGACCTACCCGATTCCTGGTACCTTTCATTCATTCAGCTCTGATTTTATGAACCTCAACCAACAATATTTACATACAATCACCAGAAATCAAAGTTTGATATAACATCATATTTTGTTAATTTTGTTTAGTAATGTAGAAGGTTAATGATTCCCTTCATGGATAAATACATTGATGCTTACTACTAAATTCCATTGTATTTTCTCTTTATACTGCCATCAACTATTATCTTCACCTTCATCACCGTGGTCTCTTTGCATTCAGAACTAAGTAGCGACACACCTGAATTTTCTGGTGATTCTCCAGAACCCAATGACCAGAACCCTCGTGAACCAGCCTTGCAGGATCGACACGCACACACTGAAAAGGATGAATTATTAAAAAAAGAGGAAAAACTACTTCAGTTGAAAAAAATGAACAACACAGATAAAGAAAACAGGAGGAGGAAACGAATAAAAAGCCATAAGGAAAGGAATAACCCATCACACAACAATGGAAAGGAAGAGGTGGGGAAAAGAAAAGCTGAGGAAGAAAAAAGAAGAGCATATGAAGAAGAACTAAGAATTGAAAAGGAACTCAAGAAAGAAGAAAATGAAAAACAGAATGAACATGAAGGAACTGAGGAGGAAGAACACGAGGAGGAAGATATTTTACGTGGTGATGTATTTAGAATGCCCCCTCGCTTTCCAGTTCCTGAACCGCCTACTGAAATTCCTCCTTTGCCAACTGGATGCTCCATCTTGGACAACACGATAACTTGCATTAATGCTAAACTTACACAGATACCACCAATCACTGATCCAGACCTCACAAGCATAGAACTTGTAGGTAAGGAAAAATTGCCCTTCTGTTTATTTCACGAATTTTCAAATGCTAGTACTGCTTTTCTATTTTCAATGAACACTGTTATTCCTACAGTGAATATTGGTGGAGGAAGGGGAGAATGTGATGGAATCTGCTGTGTTATGGAATCCAACTTGTTTGCTGTTGCATATTGTACAAGCAATATTTACATTCCCAACATTTACCAAACACCAAGAATCAGGGCAAATACTCAACAGCTTTCCTTATGGTTTTTTTTTGTGATAAAATGGTAGAAATTATAACTAGAACAGTCAAAAGTGGCAGGTCTTACAATTTCTATTGCTAAAACATATTTTCTTTTGGGGTCCTAGGGAATGCCATCATTTCTATTCCAGATGCAGCTTTCAATGGGATTCCTAATCTGGAAAGACTTGATCTTCGTAAAAATAATATAACTTCTTCTGGCATAGGTCCTCAGGCATTTAAGGTAAGAAAATCAAGCTTTGAACTTGTATTATGGCTACACTGTACTCATGTTGCATTGAACAACAATTGATCTTATTACATACTGTGTGATTTAAACTTTTTTGCTAATTTTTTTCTAGTGAATTTATATACCACCTTATAAGTAGTGACAGAGAAGCATGTGCATGCTCTGATGAAATCAATGATACATTAGCGTGTAATTATGGTTAGAGATTAGAACTATTCTCCATTGAGTCAGTTCTGACACTGTGCAAAGCCATGGTATATTTGTGTAAGTATAGTTAGTTAACTCATCCAAACTGGGACGACCAGCAAACCATAGTTTATGTTAGGCAATAAAACCATGATCTGAAATCACTGTTCAAAGTTGCTCTTAACTGTGTGACACTCAAACCAAAAATCCTGGTTTGAATGATCAGTTCCATGCTTGTAGCATCTTCAGAACTGCCAGCCTAGATCAGGAGCAAAGTGAACAAGTCACAACTTGAAGTCACATCAATGAAGACTTCTGCCAGCGATTCTGCTGGTGCAAGTCTGGGTTGATCCATTGTGGCTGCTGGGGGATCTGTTATCCTGGGGCAAGGTAACAGTCCCCTTACTACAATGAGACCTCCAGCAGCCAAAAATCCTGTGGGGTATAGCACAGCCCATGTGGGTGCCACGGCATTGCAGCACAGGGATTAGGTTGGATTGGACTGTTAGGCTACTGTATCCTTGATATAAATTCACATGACAATACCAGTTATGTTCAGTTTGCTAGAACCCATTGTAACTTACTTATGCCTAGCTGGATATCTGAGTTCCAATGGACAAAAAGTTAGAAATTCATTCAATATAGAAATTGTTGCCAACTCAAGTTGACTTGGTTGATCTCACCGATTTCTTCAGTAATATCAAACAGGAACCACATAATTTTAAACCAAAATATATTCCAAATTTGCTTATATAAAAGAAAACCACCTAGAACGGATGTTTTCAAACAAAATGCTTGATAAAGCTAGATGCTGACCACATGGTTTTTCACACTTCTAAATCAAGTATCTTTTTCTGATTCAGATTTTGAAGAATCTGCAGCGTTTGTATATGGATGGAAATGCTCTAGAACACATTCCATCTGGTTTGCCATCAACTTTAGAAGAACTTAAAATAAATGAAAATCAACTACATGCAATTGATGAAGACAGCTTTCATGGTATTTATAAATATAACAAGATAAAGTGAAGGAAACTGGTGCTTTCAAATTCCCGGCAAGGAAAAAATGAAATGCAATCCAAGCAAGTGAAGAATGGTGGCATGCAAACTGAGATGTCCACATATACACCCATCATGAAAACCTCCACCAGAATTCTCCATCTGCATCCAATCTAATGCATTCCCAAGAATACAGGGTGTAGATCATCTAGCAATGTTTTGTATCAAGTGAACAGCACTGCACTCCTCATTTGTACAATAATGTTATATATCTAATCTTGCACAAATACATGCCTGATTTTATGAAGTCAGTGTGAATGTACCTAAAAATGTGGGGAGGTGCCCATAGTCTTGGACACCAGATATATTTAGAACACAATCCTATATCCTCATTGCGCTGGCGCTACACTCTTGTGCCGGTCCAGTGCTGTCACAAACATGCCATCAAGCGCATCTGCGCCAGCGTGTCAGGTGCTGGACTGGCACAAGCAGCAGTGTTGGCGCACAGGCACTGCTGCGCCTGTCAGCAGCGCTGGTTGTTAGTTCTAGGGCAGCCCAAATCTAACTTGGGTTGGAGCAGGCAGGCCAACTGGCCTGAGCTGCATCCTAACCCAAGTAGGAGGCAGCAGCTGCTTAGCACAGGGCAAGGGGGCAAATTTCCCCTTGCCCCACAGTAAGCCACAGGCAGCCCTTTAGGGCTGCTCAGATCTGTGCCTGTTAAATAGCAGACAAATGTCCAAGTGCGCTGCAGCGTGTTTGGATCCGTCATAACTCCTCCCTGGGGTACCCTGTCTGCAGGACTGCCCTTCCTCCACTCTGTTACGGCTCCACATTTGCACCACTCTTGGAGTCAGGGAGGCCGGCATATGGACATGCGCAGTTCTTCCTGACTCTGAGAGTGGTCAGGTCGCATTTGCAACACTCCTGCGTTGCAATAATCCTAACTCCAGGTTAGAATTGAGCCCTTAGTTTCACAATGTTGCATGATCAAATACTCCCAGACCATTTACTGAACCCATCTGCCTAATGGGGATAAGAGAGAAACCAGGCAGAGCAAGAAGAAGGTATTCAGAAAAAAGACTTGCTGCCCTTCCTGAAGATACTTGAATCCAAACAATATGTAATGA
>JAJKFI010000004.1:36360505-36371193 GCA_029204185.1 Lerista edwardsae | reverse complement strand
TATGTATGTATGTATGTATGTATGTATGTATGTATGTATGTATGTATGTATGTATTACATTTTTTCCTTACCAATAGCTTATTGTAACATTTAATATATTGGTAGTCACTTATGTGTCTTCTGAACCAATACAGTAACTGATATATACTGAGGATAGCAAGCTATATTCATATATGAAGTTCTCTTGTTTTATTAAAGAAATATTAATACATAGACATTTCCTGGACATTTTAGAGACATGGGCCAGCAAATATCAGATGGGTTGGAATGTAGGAAACTTCTGCCCAGAGTCTTTCTTAACCATGAGTCTCACTTGATGGCAGGTTCCTATTTCTCTAAATTAAGCCACATGTGAGAACAATATTTTAACATCACATTTAATTTTGCTGCTACTTTTTACCATTATTTTCTTTTTTTTTAAGGTTTAAAAAACTTAGTGACACTGGAATTGGAAAACAACAAACTTAGTGAAGCAAATGTCAGCCCTTTAGCTTTTCAGCCTTTGAAGAGCTTGTCTTATTTGCGCCTTGGAAGAAATAAATTTAGGACTATTCCACAGGGCCTTCCCCCTTCTATCGAGGTAAGAATTGTACTACTATAACACACACACGGGAAACTTGTATATGTCAATTCATGTGAAACGCATGCCTTCTCAGCAACTTTGCCTGGCAGCAGAATAACATTTTTCCCACGTCCCTGCACATTTGTTTTGAGTCACAAATATTACATTTTAAAGAATTATTTTAAAGCTTAATGGATTGAACATTGTGTTTTTCACATACTTCCTTCTTCTACCATGTGCTTAAACAAGGAATTATATTTGGATCATAACCAAATTGAAGAAATTACAGAAGTGTGCTTTAACCGTACAGAAAATATAAACATAATCGTTCTAAGGCACAATAAATTAGAAGAAAGCAGAATAGCACCTTTGGCATGGATCAATCAACAGTAAGTACAGACCATCATATTGTGCTATTTTTCTAACAAACAGATTTGTCTGTAAATAAAAATGGGATACTGTATCATGTACAGTAGAATGTTGTGCTCAACACATTGTAGAAACACAGACAACTATTATTTGTTGTTGCCTCTGACCACCTCTGGCACTTGAGTATTTTGTATCTGCCAGTGACCATCTACCCTCCCCCGAGTCTTTTGGTTTCCACAGCCCACTCAAAGGGGAAAAAAAGCAAAGGGCCTCTTTTAATTTGTACTGGTTTTTGAAGAAGGCAATATCCATGCTGTTTCTGCAATAGCTCAGTGCCAGTGAAATGGGAACAAACTTTCCTCTCTTGAGTTCCCTTGCATGTAAGAGAGGCAAGGGGAGGTACAGTGTTTTCATGGCTTTTTCATGGTTCAACATTGGACTTTAGAGGACAAGAGCAGTGGAAATCCGTCTAACTCTAATAATTTTGCTCTTGGGGGAGTGGCAATGAGACATAAGTGTCTTGTTGTCTTGCATGCTCCCTGAGGCATCTGGTGGGCCACTGTGAGATACAAGAAGCTGGACTAGGTGGGCCTTTGGCCTGATCCAGCAGGACACTTCTTATATTCTTAATTTGGAAAGAGAGAACAGCGAGAAGGGAATCATTCTACAAATTCTGCCAACGTGAAATAAAAGTCCTCTCCTCCCTGCTTGCTCTTTGCACAGAGCTTTAGAAAAGGGTAGTGTCAGTCTCTCTGGCTTTCTGTAAAACTCAGCACAGAGAGGCAGACTATGTCTCTTCTGGGTGCGCTGCAATTCATATTGTAGGGATGGGGAAGTATGAAGGGGGGAAATCACCATGGTGACCTGGTAAGTGAATCTGTAGGCCTAAGAGCAAGGTAATTCCCATCTTGTAGAAGTATTAGACATTGTCCAAATATTTACTAGTGGACTATAGGAACAGATAATTAAAACAAAAACTACGAAAAGATGAACCACCGTCCTCAAAAGTGGTAACACTTGATCCAGAACACTTCACTTTTATAACCTAGATCAGCCATTCCCAAAGTAATGGGTCATGACCCGCCAAAGGGAACCAAAACTGTAATGGATGTCCCAGCATCACAGTGATCATGGCGCCTCAGGCACCCAGGGCTTTTTCATATACCTTGTGCTGGTTGAACTGGCCTTGGGAGGTTCCAGGAGATCTGCAGCCCCTCTGCAGACCTCTCCAATGTTTAAAATCGCTCTGTTTTGCTATTGGAGCACACTTCCAGTTTTCAAAATAGTGATTATATGGTCATGAAAGCACATCCTCCTTGAAAGAGAAGATTTTGTTTTGGTTTTTTAGCAATTTAGATTTCTGATGCCTATGGATTCCAAATTTTGAACAATCTTGGCTAGCGTACCTAACAGGGAGGGAAAATTGAGATTGATCTGCAGAAAGATTACTTTAGCAGAGGTGTCTTGTACTGGCCAGAGAGGGGAAATGTAAGGAGATGGGCCAGCGAATATGGATAGAATTCTTCTTTTTTTCTTATATAGTCCTGAAGAATCCGTCAGACCCTGAATACTGACAGTTATGTAAACATGTTTGGGCAATAGCTATGGGAAAAGAGTAGGTGGAAGGAAAAGGTTTCCTCTAATACAAACTTGGTTATGGAAAACTGAACTGTTTACTAAGAACAAATGGCCTATTGACACTTCTTTCTACAGCTCCATATTAATTAGCCAAGAGTAGAATCTACTGCAAAACATCCAATACCCTGCAAGTATGACTTGTCCCCAGGCAACCAGATGAGTTCCCCACATTTCATCCAGGCTATAATACACATACATTCCCTCATCTTTTCCTGGATGAGGGGAAAGAAACATCTCTGAACCTATCTCCATTACACCAGGGGCGAATCTATTTGAAAGGGCGCCCATGGCGCCCAATGAAAATGCGCCCCTAGGGGCACGCAACGTCATGACGTCACATCGTGATGTCATGACATAGCGCCCCGCCCCTTCTAAGAGGCGTGTTCTGTTTGCTGCCGCCGGCCCTTTAAGGCCAGCGGCAGCAAACAGAACGCGGCGCCCCAGCCGCGTTCTATTCACTCGTGCCAGCTCTTTATTGCAGGCATGAGCGAGCGAACAGAACGCGGCGCCCCGGCCGCGTTCTTTCTGTTCGCTCGTGCCGGCCTTAAAGGGCTGCCGGAGCAAACAGAATGCGGCGGCGCCCAGCGCCCCGCCCCCCTTGAGAAGCGGGAGGGGGCGCCGGGTGGCATCGCGTTCTCCTTGCTCCGGCTGGCTCTTTAAGGATGCGGCTCAGGGAGCGGGCGGGCCGTGGGCGCCATTTTGGGGGGGTGGGCGCCATGCGAACGGTGCCCCCTGCAAGATGGTGCCCATGGCTTGTGCCACCCCCTGCCACACCCTAGTTACGCCCCTGCATTACACAGTCTTGCATTAGACAAGATTTTCTGGAGTCTGTGTCCTAAGGGTCAGAAGGCTAGCAGCCTATATGCCTTCATTAAGGTCAGGAGGCTCTAAGAGATTCCCACCCTGCCACCCTCCACTTTTTCCTCAGCATCATCATATGAAGTACTGCTCATGCCTGTCAAAGAGGTGGGAGAGAGGGTTGAAAATAGCAAGATCTTGGAAGGGAAGAGTAGAGCCCTTCTAAGTAGAGTAAGATGGGCAACCATCTGATTTATTTTTATCCTCAACACTATTGCAATCTTATTAGTTACCCTTTCCTTCCCACTCAGATGCATAAAATGGATGAGTAGAAGCATAAAATGGAAGTTTCAATCAACTCCAGCAGTTGTTGTGAAATGTGCATTGTGTATGAAAACAAAATTAGTTACCATGCATTCTTACTGTTGTGTATTCCCTTTTTCTATATTTTAGGAACTTGGAATCTATTGATCTCTCTTACAACAAATTATACCATGTTCCCTCCTATCTGCCAAAGTCATTAGTGCATCTTGTGCTCATAGGGAACCAAATTGACAGAATTCCCGGGTTTGTATTTGGACATATGAAGCCAGGGCTGGAATATCTCTACCTGTCATTTAACAAACTTGATGATGAAGGAATTGATCCAGTGTCCTTTTATGGAGCATATCACTCTCTAAGAGAACTGTTCTTAGACCACAACCAACTAAAGTCTGTGCCACTTGGAATTGCAGAAATGAGAGCATTGAATTTTTTAAGGCTCAATGACAACAAAATAAGGTAATTTTTTTACTGTATATCCAATAATTGGGTCTCACACAAAACTGGAAATATCATTGTGTATATTATTATATTTGATTGGCTTTCTACTCTAAATGTTCATAAGCAATACACTATAGTTTATGCAATTCTAAACAATCCTTTGGTTTAACTTTTGAAGTCATAATGCATAACTAGTATAATTCACTGCTGATTGAGCTAAAACAGGATGGAATGGAAAATCAGTGCAGTCATTAATTGGGTGCTTAAGTCAATCTCTACTGCTCTTCATGCAAAATCCAATATCTCCAGGAGCACTGCCTGGATCCTTAGCAATAACCAGACGAAAGGGGGTAACTGAGTGGCAACTGGATTGACTAGTAGTCCACAAGCCCATCAACTGTAGAGGGTATAAATACTGGAGAAGAAAATCAGGGTGGATTTGATTTAAATCAAGTCAATTTAAATCACGATTTAAATCACTAGTAAAAAAAGGCTTGATTGAAATCAACTCGATTTAAATCATAATTTTTAAAAAGCAACTGTCATCTCTGTCCCGCAGCGGCTCCTCCTCTGACCCGCTGTTGACTCACCGACAGTCCCATTCACATTAACGGGATGGCTGGTGATGCGGCAGTGACACAAGGTGAGAGGTGTGGCGGGCAGCAGGCGAGTGGATGCCCGCTAACAGGCACTGCCATGATGGATCTGAAATGACAGGTGCTCTTTAAATGTCTCATTCTTGCTGGTAGTTAGAATCTTTAATATTATTATTTGCAAACAAAATGAAGGTTTCCTATTTAGAATAATAAGCTGTCAGATTAGTAAAACAGTGTTAGTGATATCAGGACCCATTTTAGGTTAATAAGTTAATCGCACATAGTTGGAGAACTACTCAAATTAATTAAAATAATAACATTATATTACATGTTCTTGTATTTGCTTTAACATCAATGTTTAGTAACTGAAGTGCATAAACAAAGTATCTTTGAAAAAACAAACAAAAGAACTTAAACTGAATATATCAGCTGGGTCCACCTAAAAAAACCCTGGTACAGATGCATTTCTCTTCAAACAATCATACAGTTTGTAGTGTACATAGATTTACAACACAATGGGATAAAGGAATATTCCTGAACTTTGTTTTATGATTTATCTCATGGTTACTGTGAAATTGTGTGAATGCATCAATGCAGTGCAGGTTATCTCAGCGTGCAGAGCTTGGACTCATTGAATGAGTTTACCAAAAATGTAAATATTGGAGAATATACCAATGGAGAATTGGAGAATATGCCTCATGCTACATAACTAAGCTCCATTTCACGCTGAATAAACTAAATTATTGCCTCTTAAATAGAAAACTATCTTTAGATAGATTTTTACTCCAAAAGCATTTTATTAAAATAAATTTGATAAAAATAAAAATAAATCCAATTTAAATAAAAAAAATCCATTTGTTTTGATTTAAAAAAAAAATCATCGATTTTTATCCATCCTGAAGAAAACATGCATTACTCAGAATACATACCCCAGAAATGAGTGGCAGATTAACAGCCCAATCCAGAACTGCCTGGCCACTGCTGGCGTTGCAGTAACCAAAAGGCTACTGCTACATCTAGCGGCAACCAGGCAGCTGCTGGGATCTCCCAGAAAAAGGGGACAAGGTGCAAGGGAGGTGCAGCATTGGCTTCAGAGTTGGAAAGCCGACATGGAGGTGCTGCGCTCTGCCCCTTGCACTGACATCACGTCGACGCAAGGGGCGTGCTAGGATTGCACTGCCCATGTTTGTATAATCTGAATGTTTCAAAATTACATGAAGAAAAAAGTCAAATTAGAACAAAACACCTATACAAGACAAGACTGAACCATCACATTCAAAAGCAGCCTGACTCTGAATACATGCTGGGACCAAGCAATGGGAAACTTTCCAGAGGCTGCTGGTTAGCCACTGTTGGAAAAAGAATGCTGGACCAGACAGACCTTCAGGCTCATTCAGCAAGACTCTTCTTTTGTTCTAATGTGCTGTCAGCCAGGGGTAAAGATCAACATTTAATTCCATTCCACCAAGAAGGCTATACAAACAGCAGATTCTTTCATCCAAACTTGCCTTAACAGTCTACAGACAATGTTTGACAAGCCAAGCTACAGTGGCGGAAACTATAAAGATTGCAGCTCTGTACACTGCTGCAGAAAGAAAGGAATATGCTCTCACTCTGTCAATTTTCTTTCCCAGTGAGAAACCTGGGTAGCTGACCTGCTCACTCCTATGCTCTGAGCAAGCAATAGCAGGGACAGGAGGAGAGCAACCAGTACTGGGGGGGCAACTGGGTTCAGCTGGAGTTGGTGGTAGCAGAAGAAGTTCACAGAAGTAGCACTGATGATGTTTGTTGCTCAAAATTAAGAATATATACTGGTTTTTAGCAAAAAAAAAAGTTCATAAAGCAGTTTACATAGTAAAATAAATCAATATACTGATTTTTAGCAAAAAGTAGTTCATAAAGCAGTTCACATAGTAAAATAAATAAATAAATAAATAAATAAATAAATAAATAAATGGTTCCCTGTCTTCGAAGGGCTTGGGCAGCCCAATTCTGAGCTGCTTGACTGCCTATGTGAGCAGCAGTAGCGAAGGAGCTACTGCTGCACCCCATGGCAGCCAGGCAGCCACAGGAGGCTCCATGGGAGAAGGGATATTTGTCCCCTTTCCCAGCAATAAGGGCACAGGCGGGTGATGGGTCTACTTGCCTCTGCACCAGCTATTTTGCCAGCGCAGTGGCGAGGGCCTCTGTCGGGCCGTACAGCCTGACACAGAGGATAGATAGGATCCAGATGTGAAGTTTGCCGCTGGTTCCACCTCCCGCTTCGCCCCTCTCCCCACCCAGGAATGTCCTTCTGCCCCACCAAAAAGCCCGCAACGCTGGCAACCCGTGTACTCACCACTCAACAACTTGCTGCCTCTGAGCAGCGTGGGGATGGCGTTGGCCTGGCTTTCAACCAGCGCCAGCAGTAATGGCTAACTGCTGGCCCTGGAGGTGCCTTATGTCACATTTTGCAGTGGGATGCTCATACCACTCATGCTAAGTCCAATAGGATTAGGCTCACAGTCTAAAAAGAGATGCAGAAGAAACACCAGCAACAACCATTGGGAACGATGTAATGCTGAGGTGAAGAGAGGCAGTTGCTCTCCCCCTGCATAAGAGGACATCACTTTGAAAGTTGCCTCTTTGCCCAGTTAGCAGAGGTTAGTGTTCTCGTTGAGATGAAGCCCTACAGAATTAGTGGCACTAATTTGTTAGTCAACGTGCACAGAATTGGGTTGTCATTTACTGTTCTGAGAAGGTATGCCGCAATCCTATTCACACTGTGGAATTTTTTTCATTTGCAGTTTTATGGAATAGCAAGTTAAGTCACGAGTCTTAAACATAAAATTCCATTTTACAACTGGCAAATGCTAGGCTCAGACCCATACAACTTGTGCATGACATGTAAACAAGCACAGCACTACATTATGTTGCTAGTGCTAGAAACCATTGCTGACTTGCAGCAACGACCAGAAAATCAAAATCTACCTTCTGTCCACCCTTGCACTATATAACCAAACACACTAACAAATGTCTTTTGATGGCTCATTTTTGCGACGTTTTAAAACACCTTTAAAATAAACTGCTAGGAACGTTGCTAGTAGAACTTAATAGTTATTCTTCTTTATCTATTTCCTGTATGGTTTCATAGGGCAGTCCCTCCAGAGCGCATCTGTAGAACTACGTTCGATAACGAGAATGAGGAGGAAGAGGATGATGACCATGAAGATGATGAAGATTCTGATGATTCACAGTTAGAACACCTTCATCTCGAACACAATTATATTAATACAAGGGATCTTTCACCATATGCGTTTTCATGTGTGAGATCATATTCAAGTGTGGTTCTGAAACCTCAGAAGATCAAATAAAAACGTTGTTCTCCATCACCTGTTTTATATATGTAAATACATGGAATATTTGATCATCAGCAGCAAAAAGCCAAAATGCATTATTACAAAATATGTCTTGAGCATTATTATTGCACCTTATTATTTATTATTAGTGCAGAGAGGAGCATAATATTAGGAATTGCCAGCAATCTGAAAATGTACATCACTTGAAATAGACTTGCAGCCTATTTTTCACTTTAATTAATATTATATGCTAATATACATTTAAATGTCAATACCAGAAGGAAACTCATTACAGCTGGAAGTCACAGAACTTCTGATTAACCTAATAAAAGAATTGACTTTGTCAAAGTAAGCCTGAGATGCAATGAACTGTAATACACACATTATGAAAAGTGCATGGGAGGAGTTGCATTTCCAAATAAAAATCAGAAAATATCCTGGATTGTATAGTTATATGTAAAACACACTGACCATGAATAGTATACTGTTCCCTGATGTTAAACAGAGCAAATGTAACTAACTCCAAAAGCTGCTATTAAAAAAATAATTTCCTTTATTAAAAAGTTCCCTTTTCTACTTCAGAGTATAACTTCATACTTCAAGAATTTACTAGATAAAAAACTCTTAAGTATTCATTTCAACTAACTGTTTAAACCTGGGTCATCAAATTTACTGTATCAATCAGATGTCGGGATCCCAAGGAAGTCATAAACATAAAACAAATCAGGGAATTTCATTAAGCACAAGATCGTTTGCAAGTAAAAATATGAAAACTTCAGTAAGAACTTTCCTTTTTCAGTAATTTACAGTCAAAACCAACTTAAATCCCTGCTTCAATGGTGCTGGTATAGACTATGCTACATCCCATAGGGGATTTTCAGTTACTGGAGTTCTCCTTGGGGTAAGGGGATGTTTGTCCCCTTGCCCGGGGTAAGCCCCAGCAGCCACAATGGGTCAACTTGGACCTGTGCCAGCAATATTGTGCAAGCCGCTACTGCCAATCTGCCCCCTTCAGGCCCAATTCGCATACTGTGCCCCATTCTGCCTCCTGCGCAGGGCTTACCTTCTCCAGCAGACCACCTTCGCTCTGCCAGCTTCTAGCCTAAGCATCTATGCACATAAAGGTTAAACAGCATTTGAGAGGTTACTTTTACTGCTATCATCTTATGTGCTGGTTTTTCAGGATGCAATCCTGGATACACTTTCCTGGGAATAAGTGAAATTGAATTCAATGATACTTCTGAGTAGCCATGCCTAGAATGTAGGTGTACAGTAGGAGTACAAGTAACCTCCAACTTTAAGACAAGCATTTTTCACCAGATTAACCTACAGAGTTCCTGATTCAAACCTCATCATAGTTGAGGAATACCTGGAATATGGAGATGCAGAAAAATTCCATCAACAGCTCTGTTTTTAAGGGGCGGGAGCCCTGAACTGGTTGAGTTATTCTGGGCCCCAAACCCTATTAGGGGTAGCTTTGAGTTCTAGATATCTGAAAACACTATTTTCAATTGTATATTTGCGATTTCAGTCAGCAATAATATAATAAATCTTATAAATCTCAGCTGCTCAGAAAACAAGAACACAAAACTTCTGTATAAAATGCCATGACTATTCATCCATGCACCTGTCAAGTGCAATTTGACTAGTAAATTCCAGCATTGTATATATTCATAAGGGCCCCAGAACTGTGATTGCAATTCAGACCTGAATAGCTAAGCATTGTTTGAAAATGCTGTGTAGAAGAACTAAAAAAACAACAATGTCAAGAAGTGCTCTCCCATGAGTCACAAACATAGTTCACAAAGTATGGGTGTACACATCCATCTGGAAGACACACAAAATCTTCCCAATGCTCCAGAGTTAAGTAACAAAATATCTCGATTAATTGTGATTTGTGATTTGTTACATGTTGCACTGTAAGGACATTTTTTAATATGAAAAACTGAGGAGCTTTCATTGTATCACAATAATCAATACATCATGGAACAAATTTATTGCCTAGAAATTGTCAATCGCAGAGCTTTCATGTTTATATGAACAACATATGTCTTTTCAACATATGCAAATAGAACATTCCATTCTGATCAAAACATAAGCTCTGAAAATTTGTTATATAAAGCTCACTTTTTAAATACATCTAACCTCAGAATTGATCGTTCTGTTGGGCACAACTTGTTGTTTGTTTGGATTGTTTGTAGCAGAGTTGGGGGCTTGTGGACCCATTCAGCGCTTGCCTAGCGCGATCGGAGCGGAGGAACGAAGAGATCGCTACATTTCAATAACAAAGTCTTTTATTGGTTACAGTAGCGATAGCAAGAAAGTGAGAAGTTCTAGTTGCCGGTCAGCGAAAGCCGGCGAAGGCTTGCCGCTTACAAGCGGCTTTTCAACGCATGTTGTTACATTCTGAATTACAGTTTCAGTCTCAGTCTCAGTAACAGTAATAACAGTGCGCACACAGTAAAAAGTACAAGTTATATGGGAACAAAGGGGTGTAGCCAGAGCATGTCTGGTAGGTGGGTACCTGAAGACCCTTGTGCCCCAAGTTAGCCAATGGGGTAACCCTTTGAACATCATGATCTCATGAGAAAGTGGATGTTTGCTAGCCAGCGCTTCCCGTGAGAA